>PKMM01018184.1:0-16826 GCA_002933915.1 Eutrema heterophyllum
GTACCATTTTCTCAATTTTTTTGAGGGGAATTAGAGTCGAATTCCGATGGGAAAAGCTGCAGATATGACTAATAACCACTTGACTTAAAGGCATTTTATCGGAAAGAGTTTTTTTTCGCCAGTTTAAGATTTAATTTGGAAATCAAACAATTATGCTGACCAAAATGTTTAGAGGTGACATAATTTGTTTATACTTTCTAGTAATTAGAGTACATAATACTAGAAATAATAAGAGACAGCAGGAAAATATCAGTGTACAATAAAAATGAGATTATATTTGTGTTGTTGTTTTATTCACTAATACTTTGGTCTTTTGAAGTATTTCCTCTACATAGAAATTGTTCGTCTTTCCGAGGGTATTGTTTTATTTCAAATGAACTATGCTTTGGATTTTATTTTTGATAATCGTTTTTTAGTTAATCATCCACTTTTTTGTGAAGCAGGAAATTCATCGTTCGTTGAGTTTAATTTATTTTTGTGCAACTCAACTTAATCTTCTATACTCTCCTCTTTTCTTTTTTTTGTTAAATGGTTTTCATTAATAAAGATTTTTAAAAGAAATTTACAAAACCTAAACCAGGATTCCCAAACCGGGTCCGGTTGGGAGAAAGAAAACCGCGAGACAAGCTATACAAAAACCGAGTTGAAACCGGCCGACAAAGACAATTCCGGAACGAAATCTTCCATATTCTCTTCAAATCATATCAGTGGAAAGTTGCATGTTTTCCTTTAATCCGATGCTCGCCTACCATTTGGTGAATGGTGATACCTCTATACCGTGTAAAAATCAGAAGCAACACACGATTACAGGTTCTTCTGCATGAGTTGAATATCTATTGTAGTGGTTGTGATTTGTAAACTTAATGGTTAGAAGTTTTTTTTTTTTTTTTAAACTATTGGTTAGCAGTACCGTGCCTTATGTTATAAAAATTAGGCATTTGCCTAAGGCCACCAAGAAAAAAAAAAATAGAAGGCNAAAAATAGAAGGCCACATTTTTTTTTTAACTAAGCTTATATATCTCTCTAAGACTAATATGGTAAACATGGTTAGGCTCTTTCTTTGAAAACCCATTATTATTGTTATTAATATCTTTTTTATCGATATGTGTATATGTTTTAACATATTTTATAATATTGTATGATAGGATAAGGCAGTATGAAACTAATAAAAAAGGGGTAATTAGAAAGAAAAATCGGCATAATAAGAAAAGGTTAATAAAGAAAAGAAACAAACCTAGAAGAAGAACAAAATTTAGAACTCATGATCGGACCGTTCAATGATTCAAATACGATTAAAATCCATTTTTGTTGATTTTCATCGACCAGCACTTCTCACAACAGTTTGCATTTCTTTTTTTTTTTCTCTCAGTCTTTGTATCATCATAATTAAATATAATCTTTTCTTATTTCAAAACTGTTGTATTGGATAATAGATTCTTAGGAAATTGAGTGTGATTTTTTTTTTTAATGGATTTGTGTTAGGTATTAGAATTCTACAATCGTAGATTCAAAAGTAGATTCAAGTATGCTTAAATTTGAATTTTAAAAGTTTTGAATTGTGTTTCAAATGTAATTTAGTCAGACATGACTCATTTTTGTTTTATCAGTTACAAAAAATACTTATGACACTAATAAGATATGTTGAATGGTTTGGCTATTATATCTATTGAGAGGAAATTGGTGAGATAACTCAATTATGTGCGTTTGGTGAATGATTTTATATGGTAGAAATGAAGAAAAATTATGCTTTCGAATTTTTATTGTTTTGGTCATCATTATCAATATTGTGTACGTTTAGAGGCGATAGGCCACATATTTTTAATTCGCCTAAAGCCTCAACGAACCTAAGCACGGCACTGTTGGTTAGAAGTTTTGCTAACGTTTCTTGGCGTGAATCATTTAACACCCACGTAGCTTTTCTTTGTAATAGTCCAACGTTTTGCACATCGCCAATGGCAACAAATTTGATTTTCCATGAGCGAAAAATACACATATCAAAGTGGATTTTCATATTGTTTGGGATGAAGTACATTTTGAAACTACCCGACCATCTCACGTGTCCAGCTAGTACAAAACAACATGCAAACATTTTCACTAAATCGAGAATTTGATAAGAACACACATTCTTTGTTGCTCACACTCCGATTACAAGCTCAATCAACCCTAGGATGAGACTAGAGACATGATCCTTGTTCTTTTTAGAGTCGCTGCGACAAGCGACGGCGACAAGAATATAAATACAAACAGAGTCGTAACCGTTGAAAGGATCGCCACTATTCTTAAAAAGAGTCAACGTTATTGTTGGAAGGAGTTGCCGCAGCCGTCTCTTAACATTCCAGCGACACTTTCTCTTATTGACTGATTGGTACAATAACGAATTACTAATCACACAATACGTGGCCGTTTTTTTTAGTATATGTAACAAGTGCATTGAGATAGAACTTTACTTCACTTTTTTTTTAATCATAAATATTTTTCTGAATATCTTATTGTATAAAACTAAATCGTTCAACATGGGCGTGATACGTACACTACAAGAAGAGACCTCTGTTTCCGACAACTTTTTCCGAGAATAGTTATAGTCGGAAATTTTCGACAACATCCCAACAATTCATAGACAAATTTCCGACAAGACGACATTTCGTCGGAAAACTCACGATAATTTCCGATGACACTAGCTTCTCAGTAATTAATTGGAAATCTTGTCGGAAAATCCTCGGTAATTTTCGACGACACTAGTTTCTAGGTAAATAGTCAAAATTCTTGTCGGAAAATCCTTGGTAATTTTCGACGACACTAGTTTCACGGTAAATAGTCAGAATTCTCGTCAGAATATTGTCAGAAATTACGAGGGATTAAGATATATTCGAGTGATTTTGTTGGAAATGTCGTCGAGAAAAGATGCCGGTGCACGTGTCTCTGTAAATCCAATTCCGAGGACATTCCGACGGTTTCTCGGCAATTTCTCGGAAATGAATTCTATGTATATAGAGGCTACGCTTTTTTCATCGTCTCCATCGTCACATCTCTTATCCACCTTCTTCGAAGGTGTGCATGATGGCGGTGGTGATCGGCATTAAATTTTCGGTGAATCCGCTCTCTCTTCCATGTTTCTTCCCTTCCTCACGGGAACACACCACCAAGCAAAAACAAATGATGGGTTGATGATGACGGCTTGGAATCCGGTGATGACGACGACATCAACTCGAAGTGGCGGCAGCGCAGCTTATGAACCAAGAGCTACGACTTTTGCTTTGTGAAGAAGAAGATACACACATGTATGTATATATATTTTGGGATTCAATGACACCCAAAACCAGAATCTGAGATTCGATTACACCTAAAACCAGATCTGAGATTTGATGCAATTTCATAATTTTACTTTTACTTTTTTTTTGAAAATAAATTAAATTTCTCAGAAATTTCTCGGTAAAATTCCGATGAATCTTATAGTCGCCGGTGTTGGTTCATCGGAATTCGTAGCCATTTCTGAGGAGTTTCCGAGAACTAGTTCCGACGAGCTTCCGAGAACAGTTTTCATCGCTTCGTTTCCGACAACTTTCCAAGGAAATCTGTTTTTCGAGACTCTGATTCCGACGGTTATGCAGTTGTCGGAAACTTGCCGGATTATCTTGATTCCGACGATTCTCCGATAATAGTGGCCGTCAGAACGTGTCGTTATTCTTGTAGTGGTAAGATAATTATAACTCACCAGATCGTGACATGTGTCATCGTTATTTTTGATCGTGACATGTGTCAATTTAATAAAGAATTAAAAAAAATTAAAGTAAATATTAAAAAAGGTTTAAACTTAGAAAAGGAAATATTAAAAAAAACTATCAAGTTTTACTTTGAAGAAAAGTCAAATTAGACATAAAATTATAATTATTTTATCACACCGGAATAAGTACTATTCCATTATGACCAATGAAAATTAAAAAAAATAGGAAATTCCCGTGTTAGACAAAGGAGAGGGTTATAAAAATGGAATATTAAAATTCAAATCGATAACATGTTAATCAAGTCCCGTGTTAATAGTTTTTTTTATAATCAAAAAGGCATATTAACCAAATTACATTATGATAAAAGGAAATTAAAAAGGAAAAATTATTAATATTCAACTACAATCAAACTCTATATAATAATCTACTCCTTTTTTAATTTTGTGCTTCCATCTTTTAGTTCTCTTATTCAAATTCAAAACAAGTAAATTATGACTTCTAAAGCTCAAAAAATTGATCAAAACTATTTCAATGTGAATCAATTAGATCAAAATCGGGTCTATCGCCATACTATAGTGCGTGTTATTCGAAAGAAGAAAACTAGAAATTTTAAAGCAAATAATGTGCTTATGGAAGTGGAACTTATCTCTTCCTTCATAAAAAGGTTACTATCGTATTAGATATTCTACATACGTACTAATTACAAATATTGATGTTAAAAATTTGTTTTGTTTTAACAGGAAAATACAATTCAAATTTTCGTGCATCATATTCTCTTCTTAAAAAATTGGCGACATTAGTGCCATAGCTCTTAGATGCAAACTCACGCGTTTTCTAGATAGAAATTTCTCAACAAAAGTGAAACAAGGCATAGTCAACGAAACGCATTTTGATATTAAGAAAAAGACCTAAGCGAGAAGTTTCCTTCGCTCGCCGCCCTAGATACGCACACTGAAATCGAGCCGAGGAGAAACAAGCGCAGTGTAGCTCAAACACATCGCCTGGAAAAAAAAAACTAATTGCGACATCATCTCGGCCCGGAGATTTCGCGACGGAGGTGGAGAATGCTCGAGAAACCGATATGGTTTCTACAATGCGCCAAATTGAAATCGAAATCAGAGACACAAACTGGATTTTGACTTTGGAGCCGTGTTTAATCTCTACTGCAAAAGAATCATTTCATTATCAATACGACTCGCTCTTGGAGTAAATGACGCCGTTTGATCGATCTTTTGGCTGTAAAATGTATTTTTTACATTTTTAATAAAATTTTACTTATTTTCAACTTTTGACTTCTTTTCGGAACACCTCTTGGAGATTTTAAAATAGGCTTATTGTATTGGGCTACTTTCAATTATCAACTGTATTTGGCCTTTTTTTCCTCTTAATTTATTTTTATTTTATAAGATTTTATTATATCTTTATTTTTTAATAGTTACTATAAAAAAAATCACAATTATGTATTTTGCCACATTTTAAATTCTAACACTTTAATAGAACATAAAAATTCAAAAAAAATATAATCTATTTCGTTATTAAAAATTTATAATTTAGTAAGGAAAAAATCTGTAAATATGTTATATATATATATATATTGTATATTTTATAGAATATTTACAAAACTAAAAAAACTTGCATCGCACGGGTCCATATCAAGTGTATATATAAAGGTCCATCATACGTTTAATGGAAAAAACTTCACAAGGCATTCAATTAATTTATAAGATCTATAACACGTTATTCTATCTGTACATTACTCTTTCTCTAATTTAGTAGTTATATTAAAAAAAGTTCTAAGTAAACTTTTCATAATGAAAATCAAAAGATCATAATTTATAAGTAATTTAAATCGTAAGGGGATTACCACCATATATTACAAAAACGAAAAACCTAGGGATGCAAATGGTGGTGCATAAGAGGAATAAGTGGAATAAGAAGAATAATAATCAGTGGAATGGGAATGAGTGTAATAACTATAGTTAGAGAAATAAAATGAATGAGAGGAATAGTTGCAGGAAATAAAGTGTTGAGAGATGCTATGTTAATTTTTTTTTAAAACCTGTTATTGAACTTGGGCTGCTTTATGGGCTAAATTATCTATTGGGCTAAAGCCCGTTTTATTACTCAGTTTCTTATTAATTTCTCAGTTTTCTTCTTTCTCTTTCCAGCCTACCGAATACAGATGCTTCTTCTTGCTTTCTCTTTCCCCTAATTTCCCAGGAAAATTCATCATGTGAAAATTTCTTCCATTTTCTCGTGAAATCGTATCTATTTTATCCCAGATTCGGACTCCAAATCGTACAAAAAGGTTAGTTCATTTGCATATCATCGATATGGAAGCTTCGGCATTCTGCTTTTTTGTTTTTTTGTTTCCGTTCTTTTGACCGATGATCGTGTCCTGTTTCGATATTTTCATTCGAGAATCAACTAATTCCGATGAATATTCATTGTAAAATCATGTTACTCGTATTGAACAGAATTGGATTTGATCGATTTCTAGTTCTCTAGTGTGTTGAAATTGTTGTTTTGTATCCGTTATAATTCGGGAAAATTTTGAAATAGATCTCGCTCGATCATGAAATTACGGAGATAAAACAAAAATCGTGAATTTCGGTTACAATTAGGACATGATCAGATTGTTAGATCATAGTTACTAGTTCCATTAGCTTGTCGGATCATAATTTGAAAGTTTTTGTTGATAAAGAATGAAACTTTTTCTTACAGAAAGTCAAATTCATAACTCAAATCAGTGTTCTGATATATCTCATGAAGTTTACTTTTTTTCCAGGAAATAGTCTGATTTTCTGTCTTTAATGTTGATCTACTAAATCAATTGTGTCACTGTTTGTGTGTGTGTGTGTGTGTAGTTTTGTTGAGCAACGTTAAGATGTTCTCTGAAGAAGTTTTGAAGAATGTTTTTCCATTGCTCGAAGGCGAAGATCTTGCAGCTTGTATGGGTGTATGCAGACAATGGAGAGATATAGCGAGTGATGATTTTTACTGGAAATGCCAATGCGCGAAGAAATGGCCTTCGGTTTGCAAACGACACAAGCCTCCTACCGAAACATACTACAAGATGTTTCAAACGTTTAGTAAGCGGGGGCTAAACCGCGCGCTCCCTCCTCCAAGGCTATCGTTTGAAAACTTGGAGTTCTTCATCGACATTTGGTCAGAAGATAAACTGGTATTTTCGGGGTTGATACCCGGTGTTGCGCTGGAAAGCGGAATCAAACCCTTACCATCAGGAATCAGCCACGTTCTTAGAAATCACCTCGGGAGACCTGATTACAAGATGGTTGTTCCCGCCGAGCCTAGATTCACTATTCCGTTAAACCAGACGGTTAGTGTCTCTATGCTTGTGGCACGGAACGATTCCAATAAGGTTGCTCGGATAATCAACCTATCTGTCTTTGATTATATCGACCGTTCATCGTACCGAGCGCTTGCTTTTGAGTATCTCGACTTGTCTCCTTATTACCCTTTTGTCTCCGGTATACGAGCATGGGTCTCTTTGCTTTTCATGGATGTTGAGGATATAAATGATGGGCTCCTCGACGTTTTCGGGATTCAATTGGATTTCTGTGATGTTGCCGACACTAAAGAAGAGGTTTTGTGGCTTCTAGATATGCTTGATTGGAAGTGAAAACAAGCTTAAGACTCTCTAATCACACAGAGCTGTTCCTATAATAAAAGCTCTCTCAGGTTTGTAACTCTCTGTATACACAACATCCTTTGGTCTAGTACTAAATACTTTTACAGCATTTGTCAATTTTTTGCTTAAAACTAGTTTTGATTTAATTTGTTTTTTCTCTAAATACACCGTCCTCTATAAATTACTTACTTTTCGTTTGATTATTATTATTTTTTTTGTTTGTTAAAGATTGATTATTTTTTGTTTAATCCAGAATTTAGCTTTTAGCTGGATGTAGGAGACCGGTATCTGTAGCCTAGTGGTTTGTATTAGTGCCGTCAACTTGGAATTAAACGCGGGAGTGTGTGTATTTGAGTTGTAGACGATAAAAAGAGCAAACCGGGCATAGGATAAAACTGAATAATTTGAACCGAACCGAAATCGGGAATGCCATGTCAAGAGACCCAAAAAATTGTTGTATAAACATTTGCTATGTTTAATGGTTCTTGGTCCTTAAGACTCATAAGGCTCTGGTTAAATCTTTAGTTTGAAGTTGAAACCAAATGCATGAATTAAATTATAAGTAACATTAAAGAAAACCTCATTTATTTTTAATCTTTTGAACTCAATTCAATACATCGGTTAATTCTTTTAGCAGTATGACTTAGCTAATAAAACTCAAATCACTCTCCTAAAAGTTAATCTTCCCATCAAAAGTCTGACCAAATCCCCAATTCGGTGGTATCACATTAATAAAATCCTTACTAATCCCATCACTCGTCGCAATCCTGAACGATAAACCTTGTCTGGTTAACACAACACCAGTGGTCCAGTTCTGTCCCCAATTCTTCCTCATCGTAATCCATCCGGTTCTGCTTCCTTTAATCTGCATGGCCTTAATATCTCCGGCCCCTCCTACATTGTACGGCAAGATCGTTAAGAAATAAGGGTTTCCTTTGGTTTCGAACTTGACACCACCAGTTTTCGCGCAAGGAACACGCCTGTATCTAACCGGGACAACCCCGGCTTTGTACTGTGCGATCTTGAGGAACATTGGTAGGGAGAGATCAAAGTGTTTCTGTGGTGGGTTGCACCAAATATCTGTTTTCTTTGTGTAGTTTGGTGGACAGAAATTTGTAGCTGTGATCTTGATCGATCCAGGAAAACACCATTGTGGATCACGCACGCACATGATCTCGAAACAAGCTCCGCACGTGTACCCATTGTTGAAGAGCGCCGTGCTCAACGCCGCCGTGGCTAGACCATATCCTTGTTTGTTTAGATCACCGTATCCACAAGCTCCCTCTATTGAATTTATAATGAAAGAAGTGAGTATGTGATAATTATTTGGCTTTAATTACGTGTGTTTATTTTTGTGTTTGCATGTTATCTCAATAATTAGATTCGACAAAATATTAGTAATTGATGACTTACGTTGAGTGCCTCCTCCATGGATGTCACCGTAAAATGTGGCTCGTGCGTCATACCAAGCAGTGTCGAGTGCGTCCGTTCCAGGTGAGTCGGCTACATCACCAATCATCGGTGCGTCGGCTCCATGACCGTAACCGATGGGCACGAACCATATCGTGATTGTTATCAACAAAGCATTTGTATATATCATTTTCTTTAAGAGTTTCATGTTTTTTTCTCTCTTTTTAATAATAATTTCTTGCTTACTTTTTTTTTAACAATACATTCTTACTTACTTTTGACTGATGATTAGTATTAATGGGAATGTGGATATATATATAGGTAGAGAATGGAACTGTAATTATGTAAAGATGTTTTTAAATCTCTCCAAATGTGCATATACTTTACTAAATGAACATAAATTAGTAATTGTGTTGAAATTTTTGTAGTCAATCTGCATCCTCATAAGTGATTACATTGCCAAATTATCGTTTTGAATACTTTTCTAATTACATGTAGTTAGTTTTTTTTTTTTGTCAACATGTAGTTATTATTTCTAATTTGAATCTCATCACATCTTACCATTACGTTCAAATAAGCATCAACTTTAATATGCACCGTTTAATGACTGCTAGTTTTATATTCGGTTCAAGAACTAAAAAAAAACAATTTTCTCGTATCTAATTTTTTATAAAAGTAGTAACATATTTTTCAAATTTAGTTTTGATATATACACAAATAAAAAAATATAAGAAATTATAGTTAATTTTCAAATAAAAATTCATATTATTTAGTAAATTGAGTATAACAACATCTATCATTTAACTAAAAACTATTATTTTGATTTGTGAGATCCGTTTTTGTGGACACTTGAAAATTAGAGTCTTAACTTGTCCCGTGGCAGGCTAACCTGTCTACTTAATCCGTTTTGCAATTGACTAAAATATTTTTTCTGGTTAACCAGCAAAGAACTACATATATATTTTTTCTTTGAATATATATGAATTGATTCTTTTTTTTTTGTCAAGAAAATGTATATGAATTGATTATTATTTAAAATGACTAATATTTTTTAAAATTATAATAATTAAGAAACTAAATACACTATTGAATGGAAAAAAATAATTTTCATATTTTTTACAATAATTTTAAAAGACAGTTATATCTTTTCATAATTCAATTATGTTTTTTTTTATATTTTTAGTGGCATAATATGTAATAAACTACAAATATAATGTTAACTTTTGAAATGACTCCTCAAATAATATATAATACTCCCTCCGTTTCTAATTGTTGAATGTTTTAGAAAAAAAATTGTTTCAAAATATAGATTTTTTAAGTTTTCTATACATTTTTATTAGTTAATGATGATAAATTGTAAATTTCAAAAAAATTAATTGTCTTTATTGAAATGCTATTGGTTTAGAGTTATAGAAAATTGTTAATCACAAAAATTAATATATTTAATAACCATATTTAATTTGTTTTTTTAATATATGTGTTTTTTCAAAAAAGAATATTATATTGAAACGGAAGGAGTATTAATTTTTATTAAAAAAATTCTTAATTAGACTTTGTATTGGTGACAAGTTTGTGCGTTTTAGACAGTCGTTGTTTCGTTTGACAATGAAAACGTTTGTGGTCCAATCAAATTTAAGAACACGCATTTCTACAAGCTTGTCTATGAATTTATTTCAACCTTACAATTCCCACTAAACCTAAATAAAAAGCGGTGAGTATCATTTTCCCAATCCCAACTAGTATATTTTTGTCATCAACTTTAGTAGCTCATTTTTTCTTTTTTACTTAAGCTTGATTTTATTTCTATTTCTATCGTCAAACATGGTGGTTGGATGGTCGTCCTAAACAGCAAATGTGTCAATTTATATGGCAATTTCGTCATTTATTTTTTTCTAGCCTCTTTATAAAAATCGGATTTTTTCCAAACTACATCTTTAAAGAGACTATTTTATTATATTTCTCTAATCAATACAATGTTCATATTTATAAAACTTTTACAAGATAAATAATAGAATGTGATCATAAATTTTAGAAACTAATTTAGTACTAATCGTTGCAATACACTTGTGGAATGTGCCTTTCACGATCTAGTCATCAAATCTTAGGAAAGGTACACTTGAAGCATCTGATACATTTGTATTCACCTTACTGTGTAGAACCACATCACCCTTACAACGGGTCTTACATAAATAGCAAATCGGCCGAGAAAGACGATTATTAGGAAGCAAATCAAATTTTCCATCCCAATAAAATGTTACACTGCATCCAGGTCTTGGGTGTATTAGATCTTTAAATACACATTTAGTATGAAGAGTGGAGCCACAATCATCACATTTATACAACCAACCTTTTGAATATATTTCCTCTTCGCATATCCCGCAACAATATGGAGAATTCACAACTTTCTCACCATAATATAAGGAGAGAGGATGGTCATCGTATTTGTGTCTCATCAATGTGGGTAAAGTAGCGCATGTGTAGCATAAAATGAAGCCACCACAATCATCTTTATCAATGCAACTCAGATAATACCAACAATACAAGTCACAACCTTCACACCTCACCGTCATCCCTTCGATAAATAGGAACAACCAATGTGGATGACTTTCATGTTTAAATGGATCAGAAATTGAAGCACACCGTACATCAATTTTGAAGTTGAAGTCACTATCAGTATTTATGAAACCAGTGCAATAACGTCCACAAAAAATCACATTCTGTACATTTGTAAAATGCTGACCTTTGGAGCACAAATTAAGTAAGTTTTTGTGAGCTAAGACTGTACCTTTTCTTACGAGGGAGATTAGCGCATGCATCATGAAGAATAAAATCACATTGTGTACATTTGTAGCCCAATTCAGAATTTAAGGGAAGTGTCATGCATAACAACTTTTATCTTCCTCACAAGGTAAGGCATCTTCGTCATGTCTTAATGATGATATTGACACCTTCAGATTGTGTTCATGGCTAAAATGTTTTATTAGGTTTTGATCTATCACTTCGAATGGCTTACTTTCTTCTTTTTCATCTTTTTCGGGTACCCCTTCAAGTTCTTTCCCATCCCAATAGCGAAAATATGTCGCACATTTTGAATGAGCAGCATAAGGGCAAACCAAACAAGAATATGCTCCACACTCTCTACTAACATGCTCATGACATATCCCGCAAGTCCACTTCCCATGACCAAGAGGACAAACATGAGAGATGCGGTGGTCGTGGCGACTGACGTGTATAACACGTGGTAAGAAGATGCATGCTCTATGGATTATGAAACAACACTGAAGATACAAACACGGGTAATTAGTAGTGCATAACCCACATGCATCACAAGTGAAGGAAAGTTTTATTGGTAGTTGGTGGAGTTCATGCTCATGAATCTTAGTTTGGGCAAAGATCAGAGGTTTTCTCGCACAAGTGACACAAATAAAGAAAAAACACTGTGAACAATGATAAACAGTGTAGAATCCAAAAGGGTTTCACATAGACAACAAGGAGAAATGTCGTTATGTCGCTGCCAATGATATGTGAACTTGAGAGGGTGTTTATGACGAGAAGGAATATTGACGTTGATGCGTTCCTCGTGGACATAAAACTTGCAGGATTCACACTTGTATCCTTGCTTGCTATCATGGCCATCTTCGTAACACGCATAACATTTTGACGAGATGTTTGTATATTTTAGAAGAGAAGAATAATAGGGACATAATTTTAGACTCTCTTCATCCATGGTTGGTATGCTGGAAACGTTTTTATTTTTCTTCTTCCCTTTCTCCCTTTTTCTAGGATCGAAAAGTTTTTTTTTTTTTTTTTTAATCAAGAGTTTATGATTCTCTTTTTCTTTTTTGTTTTTTTTTGTAGGAGATTTGTATATTAAAAAGAACACTCAGAAAAGCATGAACAAAAAATGAATCAATCTTTCATACTAATTCTAATTGGATATCAGATTTTATATGTTAATTTTACTTGAATTCGAACATTAGATTACCTATTTGATACTACAAGGCAGCGGAAAATTTTGCAGAAATGAGAATTGAGTCCTTTACGTATTGGATGACCCCAAGTTAAATAGATTCTTATTTCAATTAGATCAATGGTCTACAATATTTAACATAAAAATAAATCTAAAATAAATTTCTCAATTATAATAATATTGAATTGAATAAAACAATATATTTAGTGATAAAAATGCATGTATGAATTTTTTTCATCGCAACCACATAAAAATGAATTGGTTTTCTTTTTAAATATTTTATAATCAAATTAGTTTTGTTTCTCTACAACTTTTTTCATTACCAACAGTACAAAAATTAATACAAATTAATACAAAGTTATTTACAAACTTTTATATGCGGGTAAGAATTAATTTTCATAAATAGCTTTTTCAACTTAAAAATAATTTTTTGGATATATCTATTTAAAATGGAAACCATCTCACTGGTAGCGAAAAAAAAAAAACCCAAAGATCTGTGATGACGAGTGTACCTCACTACAACAATTAATTCTTACACATTCTTCATCGTTTTATCTCAAATACATTACCAATTTACCAGGGGACACAATGATCAAGTGATCCAGTTATCTAAGAGCCTCATAAATACATTGCGTCTTTTTTTTGCTCTGTTCTACTGGTTTCGTTTCTTCCTACTTTCTCAACCTTTGGTTATACTTTCTCATCTACAAGATTTGTGAGCCTCTTAGATAAGTGGATCATTGTATTCCCTGGTAATGTATTTGAGATAGGTTTCTTCAAAGCTGCACCGAGTTTCGAGATAATGGTCGTTGTTATTTCGTAGTCTGGTACAAGAGACAATTCTCCCTCCAGTTACGTCGATCTTGGAAAAGGTAAGATAATCCTAAAGATGCAGCTTGATGCATCTTCTGTATCAGCCTAGAAGTAACTCACGAAGTGATACAAGGGAGCAGAACGAGGCGATTGGAATAAGTAGTTGAGCTGGACGAACCAAGAGGCGAGAGCTGAACTAGATGAGAATCTTGGAGAGGATATCGAAGCTTGGAAGATTTCTTTATTCTTAGGAGAAGAAAAAGATAATATGACATATCCTTGGAGATTATTTTTATCTCCAAGGTGGAATACGGCTAGGGTTAGTCACGAGTCTATTAGGTATAAACAATGTTCAAAATTTCACTAGACGCTAGTCGGGCGGTTGAGTTGGGCCTAGCACCTAGCGAAAAAATCGGGGATTAGTTTTTAACATTTTTAATGTCTTTTTAACATGTTAATCCATTATAAATTATAATTTCAATATAATATTGTGCTTAACATTGGATAAAACACATGAAAACAAATATTATGTCCAATACATTATGATATTCATTAGAAATATGAACAGAAGTTGGACTTATCAAATTTTAGAACCAACTAAATTATTTTAATTTAAAAAAAAAAACAAAAAAAAATTGGCCTAGGCGGCTGTCTAGGCGGAAATTAATCGGCCTAGACGCGTATTAATCGGCCTATGCAGAAATTAATCGGACACCCGATTTATTGAACCGATTACCCATAAATTGCCACGGTCTGCCGCCGCCTAGGCGGTCGATTTTTGAACAGAGGGTATAAATAGACATGTTGAAACATCGTATGTGCTTAACACAATCCAGAGATAGAATTCTTAGCAAATGGTTATTGATAGTCTTGTAAGAGATCAAAGCTAATTAAGGGTTAAGGGATTCTATTGAGAGGTTCTTTGATCACGTATAGATCCTAGAACATGTGAGGCTAGTACGACAAATCAAAGTGTGTCTTAAATCGTGTTAGGTAAAACTGTAAGTGTACTTAAACTTAGAAAGCTTCTTGAGGGTTTCATATGTTGGAACAAGTTTTTTGGAAAATAAATTGGGCTTATAAGTCTATATTGAATTGACAAAAAAAAATTGAAAGTGAATGAGAAATGGGCAATTGAGCTCATGAAAGAGTTGATGAAATAGTTAATAAGAAGATGCATTTTTGTCCCACATTGAAAACATTGGGGAAAAATCTCAAATATATATATGGAGGGATGCTAGTCTAAGTTCAAAAGGCTGTGTGATAGAGAGGATGGTTTGAACCACACGCGCGCTGCCACCGCCGCAACGTGTTGGTCGTGTTGGTCGAATGGGCCTTCGGATCGAATGTGATTATTCTTTTTAGACCAAGTTTTTGATTAAATGTTTTGGGCCCAAAATCAAATAATATCTGGTGCGAATTTGACTTGATCAAGTCAAAGATTTTTTTACCACAAAATCCGCCCAAGAATCTTTCTAAGCATGATGATCAAGGATGAGATCAAATCTCTCACGTGGGCCTCCTTTTGCGAAATTAAACCGCCCCTCATCAGCTATATATACAAGTCTCTAGTCTGAACGTAAGTCTCGAGAGTACATCGTAATAAGTAGTTCGTAGATTCCGTTTTCGGGTGTTACGAAACGGTATCATGTCAAACGCGTTGTATCATGAAATTCAAAAATCGCTTCATATCGTCACACAATACGGGCGATTTATTGAGTTAAGGAAATATATCAAATCTCGTCTCAGCGTTCGTTTTTTAAAAATAGTTTTCAAAGTCTCGCTTTAATACGCTTTCTTTAATATCGTTTCATATATGTTCGTTTCATTACTATCTAATAATCGTTTATTCATCTTTAAAATTGCACTTCTCATCTCTGATTTTTTGCGATCCTTACAATATAGAACAAATTAAGTTTCGCCAACATACCGTAACGGTCGTGGAACAAAGTTAGTTTAAGTGAAATATGCATATGAAGAATCGAGCTATGGTACATTCAATGTATTTCGTGAAAGTTAACAAAGAAAATGCTTTTTTAGTAGAACTAAAAAAAAATCATCAAACTAAGAATACAAGAATCCACATATAATATAAAAAACCTGTAAACCAATAACAATGAAAATTAAAATTTATAAAAAAAAATTATTTACAAATTAATCTACCAATAACAATCCTCATAACTAATTGCAAGCTCTAGCTAACAAAACTCAAAATCGTTTTTTTTCTCTAAAAGTTCACCTTTCCATCAAAACTCTGTCCAGTACATCCCCAAGTTGGCGGTGTCACGTCCATAAAATCTTTTGTAATTCCATCACTTGTAGTGATCCTAAACGATAAGCATTGTCCGGTCAACACAACACCAGTGGTCCAAATCTGTCCCCAATTCTTCTTCATCGTAATCCACTCGGTCTTGGTTCCCTTAACCCGCATTTCCTTAATATCTCCGGCTCCTCCTACATTGTACGGCAATATCATTAGGAAATGAGGGTTCCCCTTGATTTCAAACTTGACACCACCGGTTTTCGCGCAAGGAACACGCCTGTATCTAACCGGGACAACCCCGGCTTTGTACTTGGCGATCTTGAGGAACATTGGTTGGGAGAGATCAAAGTGTTTCTGTGGTGGGTTGCACCAGCAGTCTTGGCTCTTGCTGAAATCTGGTGGACAGAAGTTTGTAGCTGTGATCTTGATGGTTCCGGGCAAACACCATTGTGGTGCACTCACGCACTTGATCTCGTAACAAGCTCCACATGTGTATCCGTTGTTGAATAGCGCGGTGCTTAGTGCTGCTGTGGCTAGACCATAGCCTTGTTTGTGTAAATCACCATATCCACAAGCTCCCTCTATCAAATATAAAATGAAAAAAGTGAGTACGTATTAAAAAAAAAAAAGACTATGGCTTCCGTTTGTTTGTTTGCACATGTGTTTACTTTAGCGTTACATGCTATATAATATGGTATTTTCAGAATGTTTTTTTGTTATCGTTTATTTTCTTATAACATGCTAAACAATATATAGAATAACTGCATAAAAAAGTGAACAACAACAAATTCTATTATAAACTTAATATTATCTTTATTTTCTGGTATATAATATATTCTTTTTATTAATTCGTTAGAGCGTACATTATTTTCTCGAAATTTTTATTATGATTTCTCTAATTTTTATCACGAAATTATTATTAAATATAATGTTAATTTACCCATTTTGCTATTTTTGACGATAGATATTTCTACCTATGATAAAGATAAGAACAAG
>PKMM01018184.1:16981-49128 GCA_002933915.1 Eutrema heterophyllum
TACTTTTTTGTTCTATTCTTGTTGATTGAATCCTGTGAATTATAATTATATCGTAATAACTTCGTATAGCATACATTATACGAAGTTATACGAATATATATATTTAAGTTTTCTTCTGAAGAGATTTATATAACATATATAGGTCGCCTTTAGAAAAAAAAACATATATAGGTCGAGAGCTAAGTCAAAGATTGAGTCTCGTTTACTATGTGTTCATGTTTGGCTAATGTATACGTCCTAAATAGTACAAATAACAAACCTTCACATTTTAAAGGTCTTGAAATTATAAAATTATTAGTATGTAAACTTACGTTGAGTTTCTCCACCATTGATGTCACCGTAAAATGTGGCACGAGCGTCATGCCAACCAGATTCGGGTGCGTCCGTTCCGTCGCCACCATTTGGTGGGTTGGCTACATCACCAGGCACATGCACGTTGGCTCCATCACCAGTCACAGGCGCATCAGCTTCATCACCTTTACTCGTGGGTGGGCTGGTTTCAACACCAGGCACAGGCACGTTGGCTTTATCTCCAGGCACCGGCACGTTGGCTCCATCTCCAGGCACAGGCACAGGCACGTTGGCTCCATTACCAGGCACTGGCACGTTGGCTCCATCACCAGTCACGGGTGCGTTGGCTTTATCACCGTTACTGGTGGGTGGGCTGGTTCCATCACCGTAACTCGTGGGTGGGTCGGGTACATCATCAGTCACGGGCCGGTCGGATTCATCACCAGGCATCGGCACGTCGTCACCATGACTACCGTAACTCATGGGCACGACCCATATCACCATTACCATCATCAAAACTTGTGCATATACAATTTTTTCTAAGAGTTTCATGATTTTAGATTTTATTCTTAGTTAATTAAAAAGTTTCTTAATTTTGATTTATGATTAATATTGATGAGAATGTACGTAAAATATGGGGAGAGAGAAATTATGGGCTTCTCGATGTTTTCGGGATTCAATTGGATTTCTACGATGTTGCTTACACTCAGGACAATGTTTTGTGGCTTCTAGACATGCTTAGATTCTCCAATCACATTAAATCGATTTGTCAGGTCGCCCTTAATTAATTGGTCCGGGACTAAAGTTTTATACAACAGATGATATTTTTGTCTAACTCTATAGTTTGATTTTTTGTTGGTCTCTAAAATTGTTTTGATTTAGTTCTAGTTTGATCCCTTTTTTGTTTGATTTGAAAATTTAAGTTTAACCGGCCACATAAAAACAAAAATATTGGATAATTAATGTGAACCAAATGAATAACCAAAAAAATGCCGTGTCAAAACTAAATAAACATTTGTCATGCTAGGTTTCTTGATTCTTGGTCCTGGACTTAAGATACGAATTATATCAAAATAGTTTTAGAAACGTATTTTACAATCAAGATCTAGTTTTGGATTTCCAAATCAATTAATATATATGCTGACAGAAAAAAAAATCAATTAAAGGGGTGTATTGGATTAAGGATTTTAATTCATTTGGTAGAGTTTAGATTTGGTGGATTATTAATATATATGAAAATATGAAATAATAAGTAATAAAATAAACCCTCCAAAATTAGATAGAACACAAACACAGATATAATAAATTTACAACGACCACATGACAACATTATAAATTTTATAAAGGCAAAAAATTACTTCAAACCATTGAAATGAAAGATTTCGTCCAAAAACAAAAATCAAATTTAACATTAAAACTAGGCATGGACATAAAAATCGGAACCGAAATTTCCGAATCAAAACCGACCCAAAATTACCGGTTCGGTTTGGTTTCGGTTATGGCCAAAATATCCATTGGATCTACTCATTGTTACATGTGGGTGTCGGGTAATACCCGGAACCGAACCAAAAACATTTCGGGTACCCGTATGATCCGAATTATAATTATATACCTAAAAATATTAAATATATATCAGATTTTTGGGTATATTTTTGGTATTATGGATATATTTTCTTTGGTTTTTTCGGGTATATTTTTGGGTTTTCGAATATAATTTCGGGTTTACGGGTATATTTTCCTTAAATATTTCTGGGTTTTTTTGTATATTTTCGGATTTTCAGGTATATTTTCGGATTTTTTGGTATGTTTTAGGTATTTCGGGTAATAAATACCCGAAACCGATTAAGATCCGAAAAAGTTCGGATATTTTCCGGTTCTTAAATCTTGGAACCGAACTGATCTGGAATCGACTGGTACCGAACTGAAAACATTTCAGTACCTATATGGATCCTAAAACTCCCTACATGAAATATCCGAAACCGAACCGAATACCGAATGCTCAAGGCTAATTAAAACCAAACAAAAAAAAAACAAAAACCAAAAATTGAGTTTGATAGTGAGCTCTTCGTGCATACTGCATGATGGATGTGTAAAAAATAGTTCAACAGGGGCATTCTCGTCGTTTCAGAATACTTCCAACGTATTCTCCGTTTTACCCTTGCGTGTGATTGTTTTCTTGCCCACCCATTAGTTGGAGTGTCAAAGGGCAAAATCGGAAATGCGTCTCCTATAAATTGCAGCCTTTCTTCTTCTTCTTCCTCTTCGTTGAAACTTTCTTCCTTCTCTCCTCTTCCATCAAGAGAACAATTTCTTCACTGCTAATCTTCCAAGGTAATGCACGATCTCTATCTTTCTCTCTCTACCTAATTTTTACGTTTTTCTTTTAGTTGCATGGGAGATTCTTCTCGCAGAACTGTGGTTTCAGTTACAGCTTTGATACTCACCCTCGTTTCTGGATTCGGATCGAGTAACTTGTAGATGATGGATCGAGCCGGTTTCGAGATTCATCTCGGGAATCTGTAATCTCTTCTTTGGATCTTCCTGTACATTAATACAATGTTGATTGTTGACTAATCTCTGAATCGTCGATCGGTATCATTCGCTCTTAGAGATCGGATCTTTCTGTGCTTGAAATTCTATTTAGGATGCTCGAATGTAGAGATCCTTTGTTAATCGTTCTCATTTAGCAATCATCCTTGGTTTCTGGAGCTAGATTGTGTTTAGATCCGCTTGATTTTCGAGTAATTTTTTTTGGTTTTTATTGGATGCGTCCGTCGTTTTCAGATCGAATCGTGAGTGGTCTCTTGCTTGCATATTAATTTTTCGATGTTTGTCTTAGTCCAGATCTGATCCGTTTCTGATCTTGATTTTGAAACAAAAATGTCGATCTTTGTAGATATTCGATATTTGCAGAGAGATCAAGAAATGTTGAAAGATCTGTTGCTCTTGTTCCTTATTTCTATTGAATTGGAAGGAAATCTGAGTTTTGATTCGATTTTTGCAGAGAGAGTTTAACAAAATGGTGAAGATCTGTTGTATTGGAGCTGGATATGTTGGTGGTCCAACAATGGCTGTGATTGCACTCAAATGTCCACACGTTGAAGTAGCTGTTGTTGATATCTCTGTTCCTCGGATCAACGCTTGGAACAGTGATCAGCTTCCGATTTACGAGCCAGGTCTCGAAGATATCGTTAAGCAATGCAGAGGCAAAAACCTTTTCTTCAGTACCGATGTGGAGAAGCATGTGAGGGAAGCTGATATCGTCTTTGTTTCTGTTAACACACCGACCAAAACGACTGGTCTTGGAGCTGGCAAAGCTGCAGATCTCACTTACTGGGAGAGCGCTGCTCGTATGATCGCGGATGTATCCGTCTCTGACAAGATTGTGGTTGAGAAATCGACTGTACCGGTGAAAACAGCTGAAGCAATCGAAAAGATTTTGATGCATAACAGTAAAGGAATCAAATTCCAGATCCTTTCGAATCCGGAGTTTCTTGCAGAAGGAACTGCAATCGCTGATCTTTTTAACCCTGACCGTGTCTTGATCGGAGGACGAGAAACACCAGAAGGATTCAAAGCTGTTCAGACACTCAAGGAAGTTTATGCCAATTGGGTTCCTGAGGACCAAATCATCACAACAAATCTCTGGTCCGCGGAGCTTTCCAAGCTAGCTGCAAACGCTTTCTTGGCTCAGAGGATTTCATCAGTCAACGCGATGTCGGCTCTATGTGAATCCACCGGTGCTGACGTCACTCAAGTGTCTTACGCCGTTGGTACTGATTCAAGAATTGGTCCAAAGTTCTTGAACGCTAGTGTCGGATTCGGCGGTTCTTGTTTCCAAAAGGACATTCTGAATCTTGTCTACATCTGTCAATGCAACGGTCTTCCAGAAGTTGCGGAATACTGGAAACAAGTGATCAAGATCAACGATTACCAAAAGAACCGGTTCGTGAACAGAATCGTCTCCTCTATGTTCAACACTGTCTCCAACAAGAAGGTTGCGATCCTCGGATTCGCATTCAAGAAAGACACAGGGGACACAAGAGAAACACCAGCGATTGATGTGTGTAAAGGTTTGTTAGGAGACAAAGCGCAGATTAGCATCTACGATCCTCAAGTCACTGAAGATCAGATTCAGAGGGATCTTTCGATGAAAAAGTTCGATTGGGACCATCCGCTTCACTTGCAGCCAATGAGCCCAACCACAGTGAAACAAGTGAGTGTGACTTGGGACGCGTATGCAGCTACAAAAGACGCACACGCGGTTTGCGTTTTGACAGAGTGGGATGAGTTTAAGTCGTTAGATTACCAGAAGATCTTTGACAATATGCAGAAACCGGCTTTTATCTTCGACGGAAGAAACATTCTGAATGTTGACAAGTTAAGAGAGATTGGTTTCATCGTTTACTCCATTGGTAAGCCACTTGATGCATGGCTTAAGGACATGCCTGCTTTTGTCTAAATGAGAAAGGTAGTAATAATCTGGTCGATTTTTTCTATCTGATTTTCTTCCTTTTGATCGTTTGTGCTTTTGCTTCATCTTCATATAATTTTAGTCTCGAGACTCGAATTTGTGAAAGTCTTGAAGAGTTGTTTTTTTTGTTTTTCTGTAAGCTCTGTTATTTTGTGTGTTTCACATTTTGTCAAGACTCAAGAGACATACTTGAATTGCGGTTGCATCAGTTTTGTTGTTTCTTTAGAAAAGAAATAAAGTTTAGTTTTTAATTCAAAATCAATTAATTAAAAGTTTATTTGTCAAAGTCTATGATTCAAATCTTAATTATTGCATATTGTAGATTCCAATTTCTTGTAATTTGAGTAATACTTTGGTTAAAAGTCTCCATTTGTTTTGTTTGTTCTAAGTTCTAACCAGTAAATTCTAGGTTTTTGGTGTATACCAAAAATTCTAGATCGGATCTGAAAACATTTCTCTAACCTCTTAAGTTAACCAATTTTTTAAAAGCTTTTAAACTACAATGAATGGGCCTCATGGCTCCAATACGATATAGTATAAACTTTATTGTTGTTAAAAGGTATATAAAAAAAAAGATGGTGTTTTTTGTGAATAAGATCTAGTGAGAGACGACCAAAAAGAATTCTAGTGAGAGTGCAATGGCTGGAACGTGGGACAGAACATGCGAGTCCGTGCAGGTCACAGAGTTGCTTGCAAGAAATTATTGTAACTCATAATGTCATAATGAGATATCCTTTCTTTTAGGGGGTCACAGAGTTGCTTGCAAGAAATTATTGTAACTCATAATGTCATAATGAGATATCCTTTCTTTTAGGGGGTTATTCAAGGAAGGAATTTAAATGAATTTGAATAAATTTAATTTTCTACAAAATTCTATCTAGTGTTATTCATTGGGAAAATGCACATTTACTTCTTCGAATATTTGCAATTGACAGATTTATTCCCCAACTATTGAGTGCGCAATTTAAATCTTCAAATTAACGTTGACTTTGTAAACTTAGGTATGAAAAAAATCAACGTTAACTAAGAAAATAGAGACGTTAACGTTGACTTTTTATAAGTCCAATTTTGTGAAATCAGCGTAAATTTGAGGAATTAATTTGCCAACTTAAAAGTTGAAGAATTAATCTTCAAAATTGAAAAACTTGAGGAATGAAATGATCATTTCCAACATATAGTATGCTTTTTAATAAAAATTAGTTTTCATTTTAAAAATAAACACATAATTATTACGGTTTATTAATAATAATTTTCAAAATTATCTTGTAACATCTAAAATTATTTAATTTGATAAAGATCAAATTAACTATATACAACTACATAAGAACTTAACCGATAACTTTTTATAGTTACATAAAGTTTTTTTTGTATTTTACGTTATTAATAAAGTAATCTTTAGTTTTCATAATTTGTTCAGTGTTAAAAAAAAAAGTAATCTTAGTTGATTCTCCATTGTTCATGCGTGAAGGCCTAAATTAATTGGATCTTGCCACCATAGGTTTATAGATGTATATAGTCAGGCTTGATTCGTAGGGAAGGCGGGATAGGCCAGCGCATAGGACCACCGATTTTTTTTAATTTCTTATGGGCCACATTTTTTATTTTAAATTAATAGTTTTTAGACCACAAAATTTAAAATTCATGCTTTTCTGTAAAGTATTATTTTCCAATTAAAAAAAATTGGATTGTGTCACATAATTAACCATCTAAGAGTTACAAACAAATTAAATATATATATATATATATGTTTGTTAAATTACTTTCTAAACTTACTTATCCTTTTTTTTGTCATGTAATTTTTTCCTTTTTCTTTTTTATCAATTTTTAAAAAAAATAGATTGGAACAAAACTTTTTTAAAAAAATGAATAAATAGAACTTGTTGTTTTCATTGGACTGGACTGTATATAATTTATTTGATTATTTTTTTCCAAATTCAGTAGTTCTTAGTGCCACGTGATAATTCTCACCATTTTTATGAATAAACTTTAACAATTATGTGTATATTTTTAAAATTAAGATCATTTAATTCCTCAACTTTTACAATTTTGCAGATTAATTCTTCAACTTTTAGGTTGACAAATTAATTCCTAAAGTTTACGCTGATTTCACAAAATTAGACTCATAAAAAGTCGACTCTAACGTCTCCATTTTCTTAATTAACGTTGACTTTTTTCATACCTAAATTTACGAAGTCAACGTTTACTTGAAGATTTTAATTGTACCCTCGATAGCTAGGTAATAAATCTGCCAATTGCAAAATACTTGGGGAATTAAATGATCATTTTCCCTATGAACATTAGATAACGTTCATAACCAATTATTTTATCAAAATCAAATATTACAAAATCACAAAATTGTTTAAAATCATGATTCTGATGTGTCATGGTAAAGAACCTAGTTGTCATTTAAAAATCGGTTTAATTCTATGGAACTAGTTGATGAATATACAATAAAACTTCTATAAATTAATAATGTCGGAACTTTGAAAGTTTATTATTTTATAGAGATATTAATTAATCGATAAATTAATATTTATTGATTAATTAATATTATGTTACCTTAATATGGTCCTATTGATATTAAACTTTCTTTTCATCGATAAATCATAGTTTTCAAAAAATTATTCTTCAAATGATAATATATCAAAAGATTTAGATGAATTTATTTTTGAAAATGAAATGTATGAATTTAAGGTTACAATCAATAATCTCTTATATCATTATAAAATATATGTTACCGGATAAAAATTATACATGTTCAAAGTTCAAAATTTAGGAGAAATTGTGTCTACTATAATTGTGAAGTTGAAGACAATACTAAGATACTTTTGGAAAGAAGTTACCCATAAGAAATTACTTATAGCGATTAAGTATCAAGAAGACAATTTTGGATGCATATCAAGGAAAAATATTGTGAGTCTTTGATAAAATTATTGCATCTAGGTATCAAACAATTATCGCGTCTAGAAAACAATTCTTGTATGCATATCTAAAAGACAATACTAAAAATGTTTGATATGATAAAAAAATAAAGAAAAACTTAAGAAAAATAACATTAGATTCTTAGTAAATTGTCTTATATATATATATATGTATATATATACATGTTTATATAATTACTAATTTATGATATTATTGAGACTATATATTTACATAAGAATTCTAAAAATATTATTATCTTATCAAATTTTGTAATTTTTACACTGCCCAACTCGGAACCTAGAAAAATTATTATTTTATAATGTTTATATTAATTTATATTAATTTTTTAGATTATAGAGGTTTTATCATTCTCTAAAATTCGGTCCAGAGAACCAAACCGATGTTCTTGAGTGTTGTTCAAAGATAAGCTCACAAGAACTTGTCAATAATCTGTCTCTATAGAGAGAGAATCTTCCAGCTTGAGAGATTCTTGGTGTCGGTGGTTTTTGAAATCACAGAAACATACCTAACGATTCCACGTTGAAAAATAATGAAAAATTAAACTCAGAGAATTAGTGAAGTGTATCAATCATGAATGAGAGATTCCGTTTTGATGACCAGATCAATTTCTCACTTTCTCAAGGTTGTCTTTTTTTTTAACAACTAATAATAATTTATTCTTCTCACCCTTTATGGAAAGAAGTTGATTAGTATTTCTTTATTATCTTTGGTTCCAAAATTGATGATCTGTAACTGTAAGAATCTCTTTATTGAGAGATTGGAATTTTCAAGTCCAAAAATTCAGCGAAAAATTGCTCTTTTTTCTCTATATCAAACTTCAAAATCTCCTTTTCTCTGCTTCGTCTTCACGAGTAAACATGGACACTCTCGTTGCTCAGTTACAGAGGCAATTTCGTGATTACACCATTTCTCTTTATCACCAGGTTTTTTTTTCTTTCGTTTTCCCCCGGAAATTTACAGATAATTTAGTGAATTTAGCACCTTCTCATAAAAGTGATTAACTTTTGTGGTGACGAAAGGTTAGAAATTGCAATTGCAGATAAGTTTCAAAGGTGTCTCCTTTGCAGGGATGATTCTCTGCAGTTATTTAGGGTTCTTAATGAAGCTTGTATTCGAAAATTGGGGATTTGAGAATTGGTTTCAGTGTCTGTGAAATGGGTTCTTTTTTCAAAGGTGTCTCCTTTTTAGGGATGGCTCTCTGCAGTTATATTAGGGTTCTTATTCAAGCTTGTATATTGGAAACTCAGGGCTTTTAATAATTGGTTTCAGTATCTGTGAGATGGGTTTCTGAGATTCTTTGTTTTGGGTTTGTGAAGGGATTTCTGGATGATCAATTCACTGAATTGAAAAAGCTGCAAGATGAATGTAGCCCTGATTTTGTGGCGGAGGTTGTTTCTCTGTTCTTTGAAGACTGTGAGAAGCTTATCAGTAACATGGCTAGAGCTCTGTAAGTTTTATACTTTTCTTCCACTAGATATCATCAAAAAGCATGTATGGGTTAATAATTGTTGATATATATATATTCAGAGATNGGTTTCAGTATCTGTGAGATGGGTTTCTGAGATTCTTTGTTTTGGGTTTGTGAAGGGATTTCTGGATGATCAATTCACTGAATTGAAAAAACTGCAAGATGAATGTAGCCCTGATTTTGTGGCGGAGGTTGTTTCTC
This sequence comes from Eutrema heterophyllum, assembly GCA_002933915.1. NCBI lineage: Eukaryota > Viridiplantae > Streptophyta > Magnoliopsida > Brassicales > Brassicaceae > Eutrema > Eutrema heterophyllum. The sequence goes on from PKMM01018184.1 coordinate 26,359, forward strand.
TGTTCTTTGAAGACTGTGAGAAGCTTATCAGTAACATGGCTAGAGCTCTGTAAGTTTTATACTTTTCTTCCACTAGATATCATCAAAAAGCATGTATGGGTTAATAATTGTTGATATATATATATTCAGAGATCAGACAGGAAATGTAGATTTCAAGCTGGTAGGTTCTAGTGTTCATCAACTCAAAGGTAGTAGCTCAAGGTATGTTACATTGTCTCATTGATCCGTAATATCCGTCTTTTGTCTAGTCTCGGATTTAGTCTCAGTGAAGAGCTCCTTCTTGTTTCTATGAAGTGTTGGTGCCAAGCGAGTCAAAGGTCTTTGTGTTACCTTCAAGGAATGTTGCGACTCTCAGAACTATGAAGGGTGAGCTTTTTTTTTTCAGATTTTCTTTTCGAATCTCATTTTTCTACTATGTTCGATTGATTGTTGCGACTAATTTGAGGAACAATCTCTGTTACAGGTGTGTGAGATGTTTGCAGCAGGTGGATATTGAGTACAAGTCATTAAAGGCAAAGCTTCAAGATTTGTTCAATGTGAGTGAAAAGCTATGCGAAACTATGGAAAAACAGAAGTTCTTTTTCTTTCGGATTTGATGAATAATTCTTGTACTGTTTGTTTCAGCTTGAGCAACAAATTGTCCAAGCTGGTGGTAGAATCCCTCAGGTGGATATATAAACTAGAGACCTGCCGATGAACAGAACAGCAACATGATGATGATCTGGTTGCATTCTTCAGGTTATTCGTGTGCGGTACTACTTGGATTTGTTGCTTATAAAAAAAAAACTCTTAGAATGTGTTAAAAAGAGAGGTGATTGTTGTTGATAGATCTGCACTATGTATCTTCTAATATCATCTCTTTGGTTAGATCTAGACTCTTGAATCTTGATATTGATCTAATCTGAATACAGTTAACAACTATGAATTTGTATCACATAAGACCATATGAACAAGAAGTATATATACAAAACACTAGAACAATGTCAGATACAGAAGCAGAAGAGTCTTGTGGAAGTTCTTCAAATTCAAGACGCTACAAAAACCACATACAAGATTACAGTCTACAAACTGATCTACATAAGCAATCTGATCTAAGAAAACTGACACGCAAAAGAATAGAGCCTCTCTGAAAGAAAAAGCTCCAAGACGACAATGGCATAAAGAATAAAGAAGACCAAAGGAACAAACCAAGAAAACACCCTCACAAATGTCCCCAGAGAAAACTAACCTAGGCTAAATCCATCTGGTTATGTTACAATTTCCACAACACAAACGTTATCTTCTTTGGTTTCACGACCCAACTCAAGGTTCCATTTTTAGTGGCAATGGAGGAGAGAACATTGAACTGTCTTTTCGAAGCTGGAACTCCCGCTTGTGTTCATTTCTTCCTGTGTGACTGACATTTTCGGTAACTTGTGCTTCCTCTTTACTGCCCTCTGAAGACGACTCTTCTTCATTCTCAGAGTGAACTTCTTCTTCTTCTTCGTCAAAATCTTCATTCTCCTTGGGCACATATTTGATATCCTCAACCTCATTGTAACCATCTGCATTTTCATCGTTTGATCCACTTGTAGAACTGTGATCTCCCTCACTTGCACTTGCCTCTGGTGTATCTCCATAAACCTTATAGACGTTCCCATCCTCATCAAAGCTCACAGTTTTCATCACCCGTATTTTCCCTCCACTGCCTTTTATGACAACTCCGCTTCTGCTTCTACTTCTTGTATCACTACCAGCTTCATCATCACGAGACATCATCAAGATTTCATCTCCATCATCAAATGAATCATCCTCCGCACTCGAAGTTGACTCATAGACATTCCTATTTTTGCCACACTTGACAGTCTTAGTAACCGGTGTCTTCACTTTGTCGCCTTGCCTCAATGCTCCTCCAACTCCAGACTTTGAACTTCCAACCTTTCTGCTGCTTTCAACAGAAACAATTGGGATTCCTTGAGCATCATCACTCATGAAGTGGAACTCTTCCAGCTCAGCAATGTCCTCCTCGCCGCCACTGGAAGTAACATAGATTGTTCGTATCTGTTTCTTTGATTTCTCGGTGGTTCTATCTTCTCCTACATGAAGCTTAGCTCCGGAACTCTTACATTTGCCCCTAAATCTCACATCTTTCGCAGATTTACAAACAATATTACGCCTTTTCACAGCACAATCATCAATGTAGTGTAAGAACCTCACCAAGTCTCTACACAATGTTCTTTTCCCATCTCGTATCATTGAATCAACACTACCCTGAGAATGAAAATTGATTGAAAAAATCAAGAACTAAGCTTATAGAAGATTTCAGAATTGGATCTTAAGAACAACATACCTGAATGGAATCCAATTGCAGAAGCAAATCCGTAGCTTCTCGAGAAACGGCTTCGAAAGGGAAATGGGTTTTACCAGAAACCGAAGATTTGAGAGATAAGAAGCTTGATTTGATCGAAGCTAGCTCCTTGAGTTGCCTGAGTGATATGGATCTGCGAACCAGGTAAGACCGGAAATGGGTCTGAATCACACGCGCCGCCGACTCCTTCAATGTAGAGTATGAAGAATCGCGACGAGAAGAAAATCGATTGAGCGACAAGTCGAGATCGTCGATTTTCCGGAGGAGATTGTCGTATTCTCGTTGAACGCTCTTCTTCTGCTGCTGTTTCTGCTGGTTCACGAAACTCTGTCGTTCCACGGCGTTGAATCTCGGAGACGGGGTTTCGCAGGAACATTGAGTTTCTCGTTGTTGTTGTTGTTGTTGATTTTGGAGATAAGAAGCAATAAGACGAAGAAGATGATCTAGATTCGGCGGCGAATCAGGTCGTTGGTTTGATTGGGTACAGCAAGGACTAGAATCTCCAAAGCAACAGGGTGATGACGTGGCGTAGTTAAAGGGGATTAGAGGAATGCTTTCACGGTGGTTGTGGTGGCGACGGCGGCAGCCGCCGTCGTGGTGGCAGTGAGATGCCATCGATTCTGAGTGAGAGGAAAAGGGGCTTTGACAAGTAATAAATAGAAGGGGAAATTGCAGAACAACCCTCAAAGTAACCAATGTTTACAAAATAATTCATCACCTTAAGGATTGTGCAACAAACCATCCAACATGATTCGAAATTTGTTAAATTTTTGAAAGATTTGTATGATTTGTCTTTTTTGTTCACCAATAATAAAAATCATACTTAGAACTGAAAATTTTGATCTGTGAGATCTGACTCCTCTTTAATGTTGGTCATTTCTTTGCTTGACTCATGATTCTACCATCTTGCGGCAATTAAGTTTTCATTGTGATGGGTTAATGTTGCTTGTTCTTCTTCTACATCTCCACGATACTGTCTCGTTGTTCGTATCGCTAACTTATTTTAAAGTTGAGAATACATACATGTCTAATTTTGCACATTTTCTTTTCTTTTGATATCAATATGTGATTTTTCCTGGTTCCAGAAGTTGAGATTTTCGTTGGAACTCGAGTTAACTTTCAATTTGAGTTGAGTTAACTCTCAATTTGATTTCTTCGTTAATCCGTGCAAGTTTTTTGAAAGATTCCCTCTCATATTGGTCATTATGCTTGATTTTGTAGATATACAATGGACAAACTGCAATGGCTAGGAGAAAGATTTGAGATATGGTTAGGAAATATGAGGGAATATGTCTTTTAAGGATAAGACTTTACTTTCATGTGTTAGTATATGGACTATTTTCTTTAGTCTAATCGAGCTAGTGAGTGCATTTTGCGAGAAATTCGAGAAAGATCTTTGGTTCACCTATTATCTCACTACACTAGAAATGGGAACACATGTGTATTGTGTGCTTCTTCACTTTTACATCGATGTCTATAGACAGATAAACCGCACAATAAAACGTAGGGAAGTTAACCAGCATCGGAACATCTTAATCATTAAAAAAAGCCATTTGCAAAAATTTTGCTTTGGCAATTTTCACAATTTTAGATGTAACTCTCAAGGACAATATGATTTTTATGTTGTCCTCTTCTACTCATGTTTTTTCATTCACATTGTGCATTTCATGGTTGTTTTTCAATTGAAAGAGGATTATGATATTGCCGGTGGGTTTCTAGCCGCATCCTTTGGGCTACTTTACGAAATATCAACTTGGTTGCATGTTCTTACTTTAGTGATCATTACTGCACTTTTTTCCTCCTACAAAAGTCTTTTAATTGAATGATTGCCTCGACTAAAGAAATTTAGCGCGGCTTAGGGTTAGGGTAGGGGTAAGAATTAGGGTTTAGTGGGTAGGGGTTGGGGTTTGTTTTGGGTAGGATAGTTTCATATAAAAAGGAAAAAAAGAAAAAAAGAAAAAAAAAGAAACCAAAGATTCTTCTCGAATTTCTCACGATATTTTACTTACACGTGGTTCAAACACATGGATAGAACGCATGCGTATCTATATAGTTGCGCGTACACGTGTACCACATGTGCATAGATAGTACATGTGGGTATATGGTATATGTATATATGGTACATGTGTACGCATTTAAATGGATATGCATGCGTTTCCACGCGCATATGATACACATGTACGCGTGTTTATGTAATTGTAGTTTTAAAATGTATCCATAAGAATAATTTTCTCATAAAAAATTGATAAGAATTTGGATGATGTGTTTTTTTTTTAACATTTTTTCTAAATAGAGACTTTTTTACTATAAAGGAAAAATATAAAAACGGCACGCAGTACTTGTTGTGAATTATAATCCGGCACGCGTTCTGATCAGCAATGTCGCTTCTTTTAGAAATGCGACCCAAACAGATTCTTTAAGTAACTGCGACTTTTAAATGAGTGAGGTTTTGCGCAGAGCCAAACACGCAGTTAGCGTCAAGCAGTACCAATCTCTCTTGAATCAGTATGCAGCTACTCAATCAATCGCCAAAACCAAGGCTTTACATTGCCACGTCATCACCGGCGGTCGATTTTCCGGCCACATTCTGTCGACTCTCTCCGTCACGTATGCTCTATGCGGTCACATCGCTTATGCACGCAAGCTGTTCGAGGAAATGCCTCAAAGCTCCTTGCTTTTGTATAACATTGTCATCAGAATGTACGTGCGTGACGGATCGTATCACGATGCTATTAACACGTTCATTAGGATGGTTAGTGAGGGGATTCGTTGTTGTCCGGATGGTTATACGTACCCTTTTGTTGCAAAGGCTGCTGGAGAGTTAAAGTCTGTAAATTTAGGGATGGTTATTCATGGGAGGATCTTGAGAAGCTGGTTTGGTACGGATAAGTTCGTGCAGAACGCGTTACTGGCGATGTATATGAACTTTGGGAGGGTTGAAATGGCGAGGAAAGTGTTTGATGTGATGAAGAACAGAGATGTGATTTCGTGGAACACGATGGTTAGTGGGTATTATAGGAATGGATATATGAATGATGCTTTGATGGCATTTGATCGGATGGTAAATGAGGGTGTTGATCCTGACCACGCTACAATTGTTTCCGTGTTGCCTGTTTGTGGTCACTTGAAGGATTTGGAAATGGGGAGAAAGGTTCATAAATTGGTGGAAGAGAAGCGGTTAGGGGATAAAATAGAGGTGAAGAATGTGATTGTGAATATGTACTTGAAATGTGGTCGCATGGACGAGGCGAAATTTGTCTTTGATAGGATGGAGCGGAGGGATGTGATCGCATGGACTTGTATGATTAACGGTTATACAGAAGATGGTGATGTGAAAAACGCTTTGGAGTTGTGTAGATCAATGCAGTTTGAAGGCGTAAAACCTAATGCTGTTACTATAGCCTCTCTTGTTTCAGCATGTGGTGATGCTTTGAAGCTGAATGATGGTAAATGTTTACATGGTTGGGCAATAAGGCAAGAGGTTGTTTCCAATGTCATCATAGAAACATCTTTGATCAGCATGTATGCTAAATGCAATCGTATTAACCTGTGTTTCAAAGTCTTTTCGGGGGCTTCGAAGAACCAAACTGGCCCTTGGAGTGCAATTATCGCTGGTTGTTTACAGAATGAACTTGTGAGGGACGCGTTGAATCTCTTCAAATGGATGCGATGGGAAGATGTAGAGCCGAACATTGCTACACTAAACAGTCTCCTTCCAGCATATGCAGCTTTGGCAGATTTGCACCAAGCAATGAATATCCATTGCTACCTAATGAAAACCGGTTTTATGTCAAGCCTCGATGCTGCTACAGGGCTGGTTCATGTTTACTCAAAGTGTGGAACTTTAGAATCCGCCCACAAGATATTCAATGGGATCCAGGAGAAACACAAGAGCAAAGATATAGTTCTATGGGGTGCATTAATTTCTGGCTACGGGATGCACGGAGATGGCCATAATGCGCTGCAAGTTTTCATGGAAATGGTTCGTTCTGGTGTTACACCAAACGAGATTACATTTACTTCTGCTTTAAACGCTTGCAGTCATTCCGGTTTGATTGAAGAAGGCTTAACATTATTCATGTTTATGCTTGAACATTATAAGACGGTAGCTCGATCAAACCATTACACTTGCATTGTTGATCTCCTTGGTCGAGCAGGCCGGCTAGACGAAGCTTACAATCTCATTACAACGATTCCATTTGAACCGACCTCAACCGTTTGGGGTGCATTGCTTGCTGCTTGTGTCACACACGAGAATGTCCAGCTTGGAGAAATCGCAGCAAACAAGCTGTTCACGTTGGAACCAGAGAACACAGGAAATTATGTGTTACTGGCGAATATCTATGCGGCTTTGGGACGATGGAAAGATATGGAGAAGGTGAGAAAAATGATGGAGAATGTTGGATTGAGAAAGAAACCGGCTCATAGCACAATCGAGATCAGACGTAGTTCAAATTGATAAAAGATGAGATATTCATATAGGAACTAGGCCATGATTATTATTAACAGAAGTTACATCAAGAATTGTTATAGACTTTTGTATTTATTTTTGGCAACGAGATGCTATAGGTTACGGAAAATTGATGTGGAGAAGACACTCAAATAAGAGATTACTAGGTTTTTGTTGGGTCAAATTTAGCAGAAATAAATGTTGTTCATACATATACATGCACTGTAACAACAAATTGGTTTTGCACAACAATGATCGATAGAGAATATGTGAATCTGAAATTACTAGCTATCTTTGTCGAACCCTGCAATTCAGACCAACTCTATGCAAAGTGATGATCCCAAAGTCCAGCAACAACAATTTACCGGTAGAAAGAAACAGAGAGATTACATCATAACTTCTAACCACAGCTTCAAGCATTTTCTGCAAAGGAAATCGCAACATCGAAAACTCATATAGTCACTGAAATTCGGATGCCCCCTCAGAATCAGACAACGGTAAGAGTGTGCAAACTCCAAGCATATGTCCATTGAGACAAACATAATACTCAATGCTATCTTCATAAGCCCCCAATCTACAGCTAGCACTCCGTGGTACCATTTTCGCCTGAAGCATACTCCAAAGCTTCGCTTTGCAATAAGGACAAAGTTCTGTGGGATGAAATGATGTCCCCTTCCTAATAAGTAACTTCCTCACCTTTGACATTGAAAACGATTTGAAAATCCCGCGGAAGAATCCCAAATCACCATCTTCTCCTTGATCCAGATGTTCACAAGGATCAGAAACATACAGAATATCATCAGTTCGGCATTGTGGAGGAAGGAAGCTCCTTCCCGATGTTCTAGAGAAACGGGTTCTGTGAACAAAATGACCAGGGATGTGAACATCGTTAAAGAGTCCACCTTTGCTTGAACCTGAGCAGTAAATCAACAGTTTCCCAAGTGCTCTCCAACTACCATCAACACTGTGGCTGCCACTAGATTGGAGATCACACACCATCTTCGGTGCTCTGGCTCTGCAGAATTCTTTCCATAGTAACCGCTTAGCGAGATCATCAAACCATTTACAGACGCAAGATAGAGTCGAGATTACATTAGGGTTCCAGTTTAGATGCTGAACGGTAAGGAACAATACTTCTTCGCTAAGATGTCCTTTCGTGCAATGACAAGTTGCCGAGTGAATGCAACGGTATTGTTTTGCTATTATCATTCTCTCAGCCTAGCAAGCAAAAGAGAGAACTAAAAAAACGTTAATTTTCCAAACTTTATACAAGACATATCATACAGTAGACCACAAAACTTACAACACTGCATAACCGCAATGTAATCTTCATTGAACAAATGCATTAACTAAAGCAAAAAAGCTTTAACTAATTGGTAAATTGACCAAATCATGAGCCAAATATGGATTCTTTATAAATAAACAAACAAACAGCTATGCAAAACTCAAACTTAAGGTACACATCCGTTGTAAAAACGTTTTTTTGGTTGAATAAATTTTACATTCGATTCAAAAAAAAAAAAAAAAAACAAACAAACAGCTACGCAATCTTAAGAAATCAAAATCGTTTTCTTGGTCAACCTAAATAAGTTAAAAATAGGACCTTTAAAGATTCCCACAGACCAAAACCAATAAACCAATATCTATACATTCCTCACTACAATTATACAGAAATTCCAAATGAAACCATTAAAGAATCTAGCACCAAGACGATTAAATAACATCAATTTCTATTCCTGAAGTAGAATTTAGGCATTAGTAGCAAATAAAAGACCATGATTTTCCCGGGAAAAGGGAAGGAAAATTACTACAATGCGAAAGATCTCACCTTAGTTTACACCAATCTTATCTTTCCCAGAGCACCAAGAGCTTCGGAAAACCTTAAAAGTGCCAACTTTGAGTAGAATCGAGAATACACTAATTAGGGTTTTGCTTGGAGCAAGGGCACAAAATTACACTAAAGAAGAAAAAGAAAAGCAGAAAAGGATCAACATTTCAAGTAACACAGCTGTTTCCAACAATACCCAGAGAGAAAATTTTAAACTTTGCAAAGGAATGAAGAAAATGCATGCAAAGAAAGGCTCAAGAAGAAGCAAATCTGCTTTGTTTCCTTCTTTTTTTTGTTGTTGTCTGATTGTTTTCTATGTTAGTGGGAAAATATGTTTGTCTGCGACTCTTGGGTTGCGTTACGGTACGGTAAGGTCTACGGTGTGGCTAATCATTTTGATTGGATAATTACGTTGGGTTTTTTTTAATTAATGGAAAGTTAATTAACTTTATCTACTTTGTTTGTCTCCATTATAGCTGAAAATTTGATGAAAAGTAGGAAAAGATGTGAAAATATCTTCAGAAGTAGACAAATTAAGGAGTAGGTTACGTAACTAAATCAAGGTCCAGTGAATATTGGACACGTGGATTAGCGTCAGTGTCGTCACTTTACGTGGCTGAGGAATAGTGGTCGGTCGTTGTAGGGAAAGAATAACGTCCGTTAGATTTTGATGGTTTTAACTATTTTTTCAAATATTTGTTCGTTCGTTTATAGGTCGTAAGCTTGAATTTTTTTTTTTTTTTGTTTTTTTGTAAATTTGGAAATTAAAAAGAGAGGAAAGTAAAATAAATTTATACATATTTTTTCTTCTTCTTTTTTTCCGTCTAAACTTAGTATATTATTGATTTCAAATTGAATTTACAATACCGATCTATAATATAATTCAATGCATAAACAACAATTACATGAAACGATATTTTTTTATCATCTATATTTATTTATATGAAATAAAAAGGTACATAAAGTAAAAAAAATACAACAAATTACAAAATTACGAAGAAACAAAAAACCAAATGAAGTAAATTTTGAAGATGATTTCTTCTGAGAGGTCTTACTTACTTATTTTTGATAGCGGTCTCACCGGAGAGTTGTTAATATCGGGATAGCGATTCATATAGTTTATTGTATCTGGGTTTTGATTCTGTTTTGTTTTTAATTTTTTGAATTAAATTGCTGACTTTGTTTATCCTCGGAACTCCGGCAGACAAAATTGAACATTTAGGGGATATGTGATGTATAATAACCTCTTCTCTTTGATGTTTGATTTTCTCATCAACTTCTCCGCATATCAAAGGATGGATATGCGGAGAAGTGATGGATACAAAGAAGTGAGTAAGTGACTCTGGTGTAGACAGAGGAGGAGGTGGCTACAAAATTGGAGTATATACGATGGAAGTGGTGGTGGAGAGAGTTAAAGTGGGAAGATGGATAGATTAATGGTTACAAGTAATTGTTATTTGTTACATTAACTTGTTATAAATAAATGTAACGCTGTAAATTTACGATTTATTGTAAAATATAGTGTTAACACTGTAAATTATTGTTTTAGCATGATATATATTCTGATAAAGAGTTAAATATATATGTAGTGCATTAAACAAATTAATAACACACATTAAACATAACCCAAAATTATGTGTTTCTATCCGCATATACATACGTTATTCTAAAAGATAAGATTTAATAATTTAGCTCCCAAAGATAAATAAAAAGTTAGAGATCTATCAAATGTTTATATGTTACATAAAATAATTTAACATGTTACTAAAACATATAACTTATTATTTATATATATATATATATATATTCATGTATTTTTCCATTTAGTTTGTTACTATGATAGATGCCGAAGATTTCATGATCTAAGTGATATTATGCAAGTGGAAGGAGCAGAACTCCAACCCAACACGCTACATGAAAGTTTTTTCTTTGTTAGTTACCCGGTTATATACTTTATGTATGTTATTGAGCTAATTAGCTCTTTTATTCTTTTTGAAATTCATTTACTTATGATGGCTTTAAAAAGAAATGGGCTTCTGCTTATTCATAGCATATAGAAAAACAAAAACATCCCAAAGAACAAATTAAATGACATGTTTGTAAGCAAAAAAAAAAACGAAAAACGTGAGATACGTAGCCTTTCATCCTTTCATCGTTGGGATGATCAAATCTTGGTCAGCTACAACGTAAGACGTAGTAGTAGTAATGTCCGAGCCAGGATCAGATAAAGACAACACCGATGATAGTACTACATTTTTGAGGTGGTTCTTGTCGAAGCCCAACCATATGTATAGCCGCAATGACGAAACCTTTAATAAACCATTGGTGAATATTGGAAACAAATTAAGGATGACAAGAGCTTTAAGACGGATTTGAACCTCATAAGGGATTTAACAAGCAGTCTCGTGAGAATCAGGAGGAATCTCACGTGTCGATTTGTGGTTCTTGACTTCTTGCAGATCTGTCTCTCCGTCTTTGTATTTTTCTTCTTCTTATTACCTTCGATCTTGATCTCCTCTTCGTTTTTTTGGGGGCTAATTATTTGAATTTCACTAAGAAATAAGATGGTTTGTAACATATTACAAAGAAGCTTACCAAGATAGGATATTCCTTGCCCAAAAAGAATAAAAACAAGGAGGAACCTAATTAATTAAGAACCGAGTGGTGAAACTTCTAGTCGTAGGCGAGCCAAATTTGCATTCTGTTATCATAAACTCTTCGTTTCCTTTTGGCCAGTATCACGGCGTCACGGATAAGTCGATTAATTACCTTGAAAATTGCTTGTGGCGTGGAAGAGATATTGTTGTGTAGCCTATTGTTCCTTTACGTCCAAATCTCGTATATAGTAGCTTGAGCTACTAGCCGTCGCAAAGTCTCTGGAGAAGTGTTGTATTTCTATCCTAACCAAGAAGAGAAGGCAGTCTATGTGTGAAATAAAAAAGGACGATAAGCCAATAAAAGGAGTCTTCTATGGCTGTCGGAGATGGTAAGACTAGTGTTGTAAGGTGTATTTGTAAAGCCTCTGCAGGAGATCTCATTCTCCATCCATTCTAATTGCACGTTGAGGTAATCGTGAAGGTGACCGTGGATCCCTAGACCCTAGCTGTTGTGGATCCCAAACAGCTAAATGAGAGGACCTAGAAGATGTCGTAGTGTCACAAACTTATATGGAAACATAAGGAAACGTGAAACGTTCCTAGGTTTTCCTTTTTAAAATATTATTATTATTTTTTTTTTAACTTTGAAGTGTTAACCTTTGGCCTATAATCTCTCCTGATGCCTGAGACTATTATATCACGTTTAATACATAAATCACTTCTCCCAAATAGAATTGAGCAAATTTGTTTTTCTTTAAGTTTCGAATAGCATTCTTTCTTTGTTTACATAAATCACTTTTGAATCCGATGAAATTGAAACTTCCGAGATTTTGTCGAGAATATAAGAACAACACTAATATTAGAACATTAAAACAAAGACGTTGAAAAAAGTAATAATTCAGAATTATTTGAAAATGAATTATAATTAACATGTACAAACGTAGTTAAAGAAAAATAATCACAAGGCAAATAACTCTGGCGAAGAATGGTCATTTCTAAAAATGAAGCTAAACTAAACCAATTCTGGCTTAATTTCGAATGAATCTTAGAACATTGAGTCATGAAAATAAATACTACCGCTAGATAAAACATAGAACCTTGAATAATATATTAAAAACATAATTCAGATAGAACGATTTGTGTTAGAAATGCTTATCTCTCTAATTTTTCTATTATTCTTTACAGTTTCAGCCGGTATTCATATATTGTTTGGGATAAATGAACCTTCCTACGTGGACGAATTGCGCAAAGACACGTGTCGTCCATGACTTTTTTTGCATATACGACCATCCTGGGTCAAGTTGGCCCGTACTACGGTCCAAGTAACCTAGACTATTGCACCGGGCCTTGGAACCTACAGAATCAAGAGACCTGGCATTGATCATCAGTTCTTGGGCTCCCCGTATCTGACAGTGCAGGCCACGCTGTCAAGTGCGAAGAGGTTAGGGACTGAGTGGCCATGAAGAGGATAGGCCATCCTTCCCAGCTTCGCAGAAGTGCCAGTAATTTGGATTTTGCGAGACCTGGGAAGAATGACCTTCACAAAATACTGGGAGCAGAAGACTCGGACACTAGACAACTCCGACAACCCGATCCCTAGTATCAAGGGATTCGGGCCAGATATATAAATTATTTAGGCGGGAATGACTGGTTCAATTCAAGTAGTTTAATTTTCCTCCAATAGACAATAGGAACATATTCAAATCAATGCCCATTTTACTGATAACCTACGGAACATGCAATTAATGCATTCTGAGGTGAAAGTGACTACACGCAGAACATAGGGAAGAGCGACGGTATGGGAGACGACCATACCGCGTCTGATCCGCCGCTTCTAAGTCGTACACTGGGAGAGCTGATAGCGATGTAGAAGGGCTTGGTCCAGCAGCTGGCGAATACGGCCAAAGAAAGTAGGTGAGAAGTCAGGCGAGTACTGGATACGCGACCCATTCAACGGATCTGGAACCCGACCCGATAACCCGACGACTAAGGATCCGACCCGATATCCTAACCCGGGCCAGGTAAAAATCTATAAATACTTCCCCTTATCGAACGAGAAAGGGGTTCACACTTTTCTCATATTTCCTCTAGTTTGTTGAGATAATTCGTGCTAAACACTTCTAAACACTTAGCTCTCATTCATTTTCGGGACTCTAAGTCTCACTTTCCGGCCATTCTCTGGTCATCACGGTTGCTCCTAGACCGTGAAGCTCTCTCACCAAAACTCTTGTTTTCTTCTCTTTTACCGCAAAAAGTCCACCATCTAAAGCCCGTTGTGGGTCCATCCTTTCTTTCGGACCCAACATGGGCTCTTCCTTACCCCGTTTTCCGATAACTTTTTTTCGTTTTCCGACGAACCACTCCGTGGTCTTTCTTTATCGTTTTCTGACTTGGGCGTCGGAGAGCCTTCGAAAAACACACCACCATCGTGTTTTCCGGACCTCGACGTCACTTCTCGTTTTGTATGAGACTTGCCCCTGAGAGGACGGAAAATCCCCTAAACATATATCTTCATTTTTTTCCTCAAATGGTTCATTCCCGGATATCAATCTCAGTTTAGCTGCTTTTTAATCTCTCTATATTTCTTTGTAAAATGTTTCACGTATTCACAATAACATTTTTTTTTGTTTTGTGCAACAAAGACTCGAAGTGAAAATTCACAATAACATATGTGCTCAAATTTCTTCACAGTGTGTGATTTTCCAGGCTTTATATATTCAAAAGAAAGAAGTCCGTCAATGTTTTGAGTTATTTCTATTTTAAAATCATTGAAATCATATGATCTCCATTTTCCATTATCTAGGACATGCAGTGTTTGTATATATTTTGTATTATTCTTGTGTTATTCTTGAAGAACGAGTTATTGTGGAAACATAATTCCGAACATATTAAATCATTTTTAAGAAAACATGATGATTTTGGGGTTGTGGTAAAAATTCGCTGTTAGCATAAGTTTTTACAATGACGAGGGAAAAAAAAAAATACACATTGCATTACCAAACACTCAAGTATATGGTTAAAACTATAGTATGGTCTATGGGAAAACCTAGATGATGTTTGTTCGGCGCGATGAACATAAACACTCATGTCGGATGTGACTAATTCATTTTACTATTAACATTAGGATTTCTATTGGATTTAATGCAACATAAACCAAAAATAAAAAGTATTTTAAAGATAGTAAATATTAATAATTTACGTTAAAATCTTTTTAAACTAATACTTCTATAATGAACTAAATCTTATTTATTATATTACTACCATATTTATTTTTAGCACTACAAAAAATAAGTAAAGATTAAAAGCATTAAAGCAAATTGTGTATTGCAAAATGCTAGATACCACTAAATATTGAAGTCAAACATGCAATCATCCTATTTAAAATAGTGATCTCTTAAAATTATAGATATACAGTTCAAATTTCTATTTTTTTTACTTACCTTGCCTTTTGAAATATGTTGTATCTAAAAATGGTCCACGCTAGATCGACTTTGCAAACAGTTCCAACCAAAGTAAGCATAGCTATTTTATCTATGTTCTCCTAAATGATGTTAGAAATATCTGCATTCCAAAGAAAACATTTAACTCTCTTTAAACACAAACAAAAAAACAAATGTTATCTTCCACACCTTACCTTGACTGATGACAAAGACCGCAACATCATGCATTATTGATCCAATATGCTGCTAAACATTTATTGGTATTAATTGAGAAGCAAAAAAACAATATATAATTCCAATTTTGAATATGATTATTTGATAAATCTGAAAGCTTTTCAACAAGCTCAGTGTTGTAATTATTTATCATTGTACTCTAATGATCATCATGGTTAATGCTAATTACATCTTTTCTACTATCACTAGCATTGTTAATAACTTGCACAAAATTTGACCAAGCTAGGTTTAGTCTTTGGTTATTCTTTTGTTGGTGTTTTAAATTTTTCTNGTCGGGAGGCTAGCTGGTCCCCGCCTAATGCAGGTAACCTCAAATGTAACGTAGATGCATCATGGGTCTCAAATTCGAATAAATGTGGCATTGGATGGATTCTACGAGATGAAAGAGGAGTGGTGAGGTGGTATGGTGCAAAAACTTATTGATTCATGGTTGAAACCGGTCTGATCACCGATCTGGTCCGGTTTTAAAAACACAGCTATAGAAGAAGACAAAAACCAATAACAAATGGATGTAAAATAGACCAGTATTTTCCTATACAAACCGAACCATAAACCGAACACATCCAAATGAAAGCCAACAAAACGGTTTAAAAGGAGCAAAAAAACAAACACAAAAACCAACAAACCGATTTAAAAGAGAAGTTCTTGAAAATAGGGTTCTTGCTCGTTTTTTCAGTGAGAAATTACCTCCATGGTCTATTCGCTATTTCTTATTTCTACTTGTATTGATTACATAGAAGAGTTTATAAGTTTGTATTCAATATTCACAAAGATAATAATAAGAAATCCTAGATAAAATGGTATTTGTCTCCATTCGATTTGTTTTTTTAGTTTTCGTTTAAGATCATTCGATTGATTTATCCAAATTTACAACAAATATGAATCAAAATTCTAGATAAAGAGTAAATTGTATGAGTACTCAGTTTTCCGACGAACCAATAATTATCGCAATAGAACTTGTAGATTCGGAGTTATAATTGTCGTCGATCCGAAAACTACTTTAAAGCCTTATAGGTGACTAACAAAATTTGATTGAAAACATTACTAACTAATGCAAATTATAGGTGACTAACTAAATCAGATTTTCAAAAATCTGATTGAAAACAATACTAAGTATTGGTACCGACTTGTGTTAGCTATTTATTTTGCTACATCTGTACAAATTCTGTTAGTTATGTGTTTATTTTGGTTGAATAATTTGTCTTTATCGTAGGCACCTAATAAACATATAAATATATCTATATATGTACTGTATTCTTTTCTTTTTTTCACAAAACAAGTGTGGTTAGGTGATTAACAAGTGTATCAGAGTTGGAGGGTTTTGATTGTTGAACTAACTTAACTCAAAATCCTTGAATTGTCAAATTAATCTACAAAACACATTAAGTTGAACTAACATGGTTCAAGCCAACCATACAAAACTGTAAAATACACCTACCAACTTTTTTTTTTTTTAAAGTATACAAATTAAAAGTCTTTGTCGTCCATATAGACTCTGCCCACTATATAAATTCAATAGCGTATCACTGGATTTCTCATCAACACAAAGCAATATATCGAGTAAGCAATTAAAGATTGGCTTAAGCATAACTAAAGATTCATCAACACAACCAAAATGGCATTATACAAGCTTTTTCTCATTGCTTTCTTAGTGAGTCTCTCTTCCTCTATTATGATCAAAACTTGCTCGGCCTCGCGCCACCTTCTCCAGCAACAACCTCTTCCTCAAATTCCAAATCTGACTATCCCTACAATGGGACTACCTCCATTGCCATCAACCTTGCCACAACCAACACTTCCCACCATTCCCACTTCCATTCCTCCATTTCCATCAACATTGCCACAACCAACTCTTCCCACAATTCCTACTTCTATTCCTCCATTTCCATCAACATTGCCACAGCAAACTCTTCCCACAATTCCTACTTCTATTCCTCCATTGCCATCAACATTGCCACAACCAACTCTTCCCACTTCAATCCCTCCACTTCCAATGCCAACTTTGCCTTCATTTCCGACAACGATTCCTTCTCTTCCCACTAATTTTCCATCCATTCCATTCTTTTCTCCTCCGCCTACTACAACTACATCGAGTCCTTAAATAATTTACCACTTCATGGGTTTTGTTGTATCTCTTATACTGTACTGAGTTGTATCATTCTGGTGTGTTTTGGTTTGGTTGGTTAAGCATATCCGTATGATTTGTACCTTTAATTTCCTTTTTGATTATCAATATGTTGTATTTTACATTTGTTGTACTTGTGAAAGTGCGTTTTTGGTTCTCTACTCATGGTATAAACATTTGGTTGTTATGTTAATCTAGGTATAAGTTGCTATAAGTGCATATTTATTCGTAAACATTCAGTTTACGTTACGTGAATCATAGGGTCCGAGTTTTCTAGGAAAAAAAAATATCAAATTGTATAGCCGTAAATACGGTTTAGTATCCGGTTGGCCACCAATTTGTTCATAAACCAATAAGGACCGGTGCTAATTTGCAATTTGTTCAAGTTGCATAAACTCAAAAATTAAACAAATGATAAAAACTGGAATTTAAAATGTCAAAATCTTTAGACATCTTAATTTATCGTTAGATAAAAATCAAAATGAACAAAGTTGATGGAAAAAGGAACTAACTTTTTTAGCAAAAAAACAAAAAAGGAACTAACTTTGTTTTAACAGAAATAGAAGGTTTTCACATCAAAACCCAGCTCAACCGAGGTTTTTTCCGTGGTTTGTTACGTGTTTTTAACCAGTCCAACTATCTTTTGGGTTTATTGTCAACCCAACCTGGCTATGTATTCGATTCATGGTCTGGTACGGTTTTAAAAAGACAGCTATAAAAAAGACAAAAACCAACAACAAATATATGTAAAATAGACCAGTATTTTCCTATACAAACCGAACACATCCAAATGAAAGCCAACAAACCGGTTTAAAAGAAGCAACAAACCAAACACAAAACCCAATGCATCAGTATTCCAAAAAGCACGATATCAATATTTGGCTGAGACATATCCTTAGGGTTCTTGAAGTTCAGCAAACCGAAACGATTTCAAACCGGGCTCAATCAAGATTACCAGATTCTGCAAACCAACACAAAACCAAAACCAAATCAACTAATTCTAGAAAATCAAAGACTCAAATGTTAGCTTTGCTCATGCCCAAGGCACATACCAGAGTTTGTAGGAGGTTTAGATTCTTGAAGAGAGATGACAGTTTCGAAAGCACCAACCAAAGCTTTAACTTTGCTTTTTCGAGCTTCAACAAGTTTATTCGCTGTTTCTTCGATGACATTGTTGAACAGTCCCTGTGCATCTTTCTCCTGAACATCTTGATGCCTCAACACAACTTTTTCACCATCATCATCTTCTTCTTCTTCTTTGACATCTTCCCTCTTCCTAAAGCTTCTCCTTCCTTGTGCGTCTTGCACTTTGTCTTCTCCGAGACCTTTTCCTCTTCTAAACTTGAGCTTCCTTGCACTCTCACCCACAGTATCAGCATCCATAACTTTTCCTCTTCTGAAATGCAACTTACGAGCAGCTTCATCTGGAGAATCGCCCTCCTTTCTTGCTCTTAGTTTCTTCTCTCCATTGGACATTCCAATCTCTTCTTCTGCACTCTCAGCTTCGTTGCTTCCTGAAGGGTATTCATAATCCTCTGCCTCTGAGACAGTACACTCATCATCTTTTTGAGTTGATTGAGTCGGTGAAAGAGGAGGAAAAGGTTCAACAACGCACTGCTGATTCTGATCATGTTCAGAGATGACTTTGCTCGTTGTTTCCATTTCCACAACGTGCAATGTTTTCTCCTCAACTGGATAACCATCTAACTCCTTAGATTCATCAGTGCGATTCACACGCCTTGGTTTCTGATTTGGTCGAGAAGAGGAGGAAGAGGCAGCCTTTAAGCTCTGACTCTTCCTCAAACTTGAATTTCCGGCTAGTCTTACTGATAATCTTGGAGAAAGCGAAGCTTTTGGAGTCACCGGAACCTTCTTTAAAGCAACTCTGGAGGAGACTGTAGCCTTCTTCATCTTTGCATCTTCGTCTTTTCCTCCACCTTTTGATCCCATTTTGGGCTTCAGAACTGGTGAAGAAGCAACTTGCTCATGGTTTACTTTAGATTTCGATGTTGTTAGTGCTGAATAAGATTTTGATAAGACTTTCGGCTTCAGAGAATCAACACTACGAGATCCCGAATCTGGTACAGGTTTAAGTTTGGAACTTAATGTCACCTTCTTCTTCATCTGCTTCACAGGAGTTTCATCCCCAGATGATATTATCAATACCTCTGGCTTCCTCAGCCCACTAGAGACACCACTCACTTGATACTTCACAACCTCTCTTTTGATCATCTCAGAGGAATCATCAGTGACCTTCTTTTTCTTAACTTCCATCGCCTTCTTCGTTTTAGAAAAACCTGGCTTTAAAGTTTCATTCAAATCATCATCAAGAGCTTTCTTGAAGATCTTTTTAGTAGTCGAACGCCATGGTTTCTCCACTGATATCTGTTTCTTCCCGTACTTGCAGAAATCATGGCACGAACCAGTGGATGCTCTGAGGTAACGAGGAATCTCTTTCTCTTTAGACTTCGTTGCCATTGCCTTCCCTGTAGAGTCTCCTCTCGGCTTATAACCGTCTTCCTTGTTCATTGTTTCAGGCGACCCAAAGCTACTCACAGCATCTTCATCCATCAATTCACACCAACCTGTTCATATTTTCAGACATAATACACCAAATTAACCATAATCACTACTAAACCGGATCCGAAAAACTACTTCTTGCAAGAGTTGATGCACAATATAGCGTCTGTTTGTGATTTTAAAGATTAGATAACCGAAAAAACAGATCACTGAAGAGATTAAAGACAGAAACTTTTAAAAACAAAAACTCAAACTTGAGGCATAAAAAAAACAAAATCGGCTAAAAATAGTAAATGTCATAAGATAACGAGCCAGCAACAACATTATCCACCACAAGATGCCAAAATTAAACTCTATTCTGTAACCTATAACAACCTTTTTGCACTAAAAAGCAAAGAGCATACCTATCGAAAGATTTCAAATTTAGTTAAGCAGCTTGGATCTTGGCTATTAAGAGGACAAATCTGATAAACAAAAGCACGAAGAAGAACTCAGAGAGAATAAGTTATATGTAAAATAGAGAAATTATTCGAAAATTAAGCAAACAATGTCATGAGACAGAGACAATGCAATATAGTAAAAGGATTCTCTAATAAAAAATAAAATAGAAATCAAATGAATCGCATTTAAAGCAAAGTCTCATCTTGAAGCATTCACTTTTCTGAGGAAAAAAACAACCACCCACAAAATAAAGCATAGAGATCCAATTTTTACGTTTCTATTGAAAATGGAATCGTGTAAAAGGGTTGAAAAACCAATCCGAACAAACCCATTTTCAAAAATCAAACCTAAAATTGTAAGAATATATTGCCATTACCGATTAATGGCTTGCACGTTCAGAAAACTCAATGGAGAGATCATTTTGACTTAGAAAAAAAAAAATCAAAAACCCATCTCAATATTTCTACCAAAAAAGCTTTTCTTTTTTTTTTAAAAAAGCAGAGAAATAATTCACCTGTTGAAGAATTGAATCCAACAGAGAAAGCAAAATACTTTTTCCAAGACAAATGATTTTAGCAATGGAGAAACAGATTATGGAGATTAAAAAGCTGCAGAATTTGCTGATCCTTTTCTTCTGGGTCGGTGTTTGCTTTGCTTCGCCGAGATCGTGCAAGCAACTCAAAAAGAGGGTTTTTTTCTTTTTTCTTTTTTCCGGCTTTTAGGTTCTTTACGATGGTGGGGGCTTTTATTCTTCTTCTTCTTCTCTTCGCTTTCCGCGTTCGTCGCAGAATCAAAAGCGCATTTAATAATTTACCCTCTCCTCCTAGATTTTAGAGAGAGAAAGTTGTGGGGTTATTAAAAAAGTACGGAACTTTACTTTTGATCACATGGTTCGG
Source organism: Eutrema heterophyllum (assembly GCA_002933915.1). Lineage (NCBI taxonomy): Eukaryota > Viridiplantae > Streptophyta > Magnoliopsida > Brassicales > Brassicaceae > Eutrema > Eutrema heterophyllum. Next base: position 47,237 of record PKMM01018184.1, read on the forward strand.
TTTAGCTCTGTTTTGTGTATTAAAACCGAACCGGGATGACTTATTAGGGTATAACCGGGTCAAAACCGGAGGTGAACAAAAACGAATTCCTGTTTATCTATTAGATGATCCATGACACAAGGGTTGAAGCTCAACAATGATACATGAGAGAAGCTCACAATACAAGCACACAAAGTCCATGTAATTAGGTCATTTAAACAAGTATTCATATATAACAACAACCATTCCATGTAATCCACAACTCCTAGCATCAAATCAAAATTACCCAAACAAATTAAGAAACCAAAAAATATCTTTAATATGGGTCAGATTAACGCCATCCTCTTCTTCAAATCAAAAAGATCGAGAACTCCTCCGAGTAGTTTGAAATATTTGGGTTGACGCTTATGAATCTGTTGTCCAGATTAATGTTATCCTCTTCTTCACTCTAAACAGATCGTGAGCTCCAAAATAGTCTGAGATATTTGGGTTGACGTTTCTGAATCTTCAGCAATCATTGGAACTTATCATTGATTTGGGAGACAAAGCTGGAGTTGTAGTTGATAGGTTACGCAAAAACTTGCATTGGGCTTGTATTTGGGCATTTTCTCATATTATCATTCTGGCACAATATGAAATTGTCATATTACCATGTCTGAAATTGCCGGTGCCGGATATGATGAGAGCTCCGACAAATATAAGCAGTGACGCCTCAGACCCATCCATCCCAATTGACTGAAGCTCTGATACTATGTAGGATGATCCAAAACAGTGGGTTTAAGTTCTAAAATACCCTATTGAGATGAAATACGAAAATGATAAAATCGATAGCTCATAGAGTTTTATTCTAATGCATAAATAGAAAGCAAAGATGAAGAACTAGATTGTCACCAAGAGCTAAAAGGATTTTGATTGATTCATAAAATTGGAAAAGGAATGAGAGTTGTTTTGAGACAACTCTCTAGGTTACAAATACTGATGTTCATAGCAAACTATATATATGAATACTTGCTTGAATGACCTAATTACATGGGTTTTGTGTGCTTGTATTGTGGGCTTCTCATGTATCATTGTTGGGCTTCGACACTTATGTCATGGATGCTCTAAGTTTGCGGGTGAAAACAAGATGCCAAGTTTGAAAGCAAATAAAGACGACTTGGTAATAACATGAAGAGGCGAAGCAAGAATCACAATGATGTAGACGCATACTTTATTCACCAAGGAGAACATTAGTGTGAGAACTTTTCAGGTACTTTTGACCTATTTGTCTCATGAAGAGTCCGAGTTTCTTTTCCCGTTGAACTCCCCTAAGCTATCTCATGACGAAAGAATCATTTCCCCATAACTACTGAAACCTCACTCAATCTCAACTTGTTATTCAAAAGCCACCAAAAATCTGTCATTCTAACAATCAGCCTTCTCTTTGGCATTTCACCGAGCAGCTTGTGTGCGTTCTGCATCATTTTACCAAACACTTGGTGTGCACTATCACAACCAGAAACTTGCCAGCCTATTCTTATATCTCCAAAATCTCCTTAACAATAACCATTTCATGTAATTCAAAACTCTTATCATCAAATCGCTATTACCTAAACATATTAAGAAACCCATAAATACCTTTAATATGGGTTAGATTAACGTCATACTTGATATATCATGGTTTTTACCCCTTTTAAGCTATGATATAAGTCCGTTTTATAGAGTCTTTCTACTATTTTGTAATGTTTTAGAGTCTTTTACAGGTTTTAGCACGTTTGGAGCATAATTGGAGATATTGGAGCTTTCTGGAGCATTTTGGAGCAAAGCAGAAGTTCGTGTAGCTGAGTACGCGATTTGAAGCCCTTGTATCGACCGACACCACCTGGTGTCGATCGATACCGACACCATGAAGGAAGGAAGCGCGTCATTGCCCG
>PKMM01018184.1:59572-89912 GCA_002933915.1 Eutrema heterophyllum
AAACCAAATGAAGTTACAAAAAATAAAAATAAAAACACAAAAAGCTACGAACAAACAACAAAGCTAAAGAAAAATAAAAGAGATCTAAAGTTGTTGAACACCGAAACTAACAAAAGAAGAACAAAACCAAAAATATAAACAATCAATACGATACATAAAAACATAATACATAAAACACACAACATCAAACGAACTTACTAAACAAAAAAAAGCATCAACCGAAAGCCAAAGAACAAATAACGAAAGACAAAGAAAAAAAGTGACTGAGCATGAGATCGTACGAGTTCACCTTCTCGGGGATTTGGTATAAAAGAGATGGGTATTCTATGGGTATATATAGCCTCACGAAGACGCTATGAAAAGAAATTCCATTTTTTTCTTAAAAATTAGTACAGATAAATATAGAAAATATATCAATATAATATATACGATAATTATGGAAAAAAATCAGTTTGAAAAGAATTTCCATATTAAATCATGGAAAAAAAAATCGGTTAGAAGCTTCTAAATTAAACCAATCGAAAACCGATATTGATATTGCTGAGGTGTCGATTTAGAACGGTTCATTTTAAGTGACTTTGCTCAAGTCTTTTAAATAATGACACGTCATAAAAACGCTCTGAAACGCGATGAGGAGCCGACACCTCAGCAAATCACTACACAAATAGTTATATAGATATGTACATTCATTTGTTCATTAATGAGAAAGTGAATCTTCCCTTAATATGGTATCAGAGCATCTCTAACGGCAAAATATAGATTTTTCTTCTTCCGCCATTGTTTCTCATCTTCAACCTTCGATTTTTTTTCCATGAAATCTGATCTACGAGCTTCGCTTCAGCTATGAGTTCTTCAACTTCCCAGCTGACTTTCGATTTCCTCTCCATATTTCTTCTCGTTGTGTTCGATTTTCTTTATCTTCTTTCTCTCGTCATTTTTCTTCCGCTTTTCTTCCTTTCTTGACCTATATTCATTGTCGATCTATTTTGATTCACTCAATCTCGACTTGAATCTTCTTCGTCGGTTTCAATTTCAACCTCAGAAATGGAATCGATTCCTCAATCCACATCGAATGTGAATCCGTATTTTCTACATGCGTCTGATCATGCCGGACTGGTTCTTGTCTCCGATCGGTTAACAAATGGATCTGACTTTCATTCTTGGCGTCGCTCGGTTCGTATGGCGTTAAATGTTCGGAACAAGCTCGGTTTCATTGATGGTACTATCTCTAAACCTTCTGATTCTCATCGTGATGCTGGTTAATGGTCTAGGTGTAATGATATGGTAGCGACTTGGCTTATGAATTCTTTATCTAAGAAGATTGGCTAGAGTTTGCTCTTTATGTCTACTGCTGAGGAAATTTGGAAGAATTTGTTGTCTCGCTTTAAGCAGAATGATGCACCTACGGTTTATGAGATAAAACAACGTTTGAGTTCAATCCAGCAAGGACCTATGGATGTTATTGGTTATTATACTGAACTTCTTACTATATGGGAAGAGTATAAGAACTATGTATAATTGCCTATATGCACTTGTGGCAAATGTGAGTGCAATGCAGTTGGTTTGTGGGAGCAACTTCAGCAGAGGAGTCGTGTTACCAAGTTTCTCACGGGTTTAAATGAAGTTTTGAACCTACTCGTCGACACATTGTGATGATGAAGCCTATTCCATCCATTGAAGAAGTTTTCAACATGGTTGAACGAGATGAGAGACAGAAATCCATCAAACCATCTACTAAATTGGATAATGTTGCTTTTCAAGCTTTTGTTCCTAATGATGCTAATGCTGGTTATTTCCTTGGCTCTTCTGAGAATACAAATGTTGGATATTACACTTGTCCTATGGAGAATACAGCTTATGCAGTAGCTTATAGACCTCAACAAAGGCTAGTTTGTACTCATTGTGGAAGGACTGGTCACACTATTCAAAAGTTTTACAAGCTCAATGGATATCCTCCTGGTAACAAGATGTCTTAGAAGGGTCCTAATCAGCAAACTCCATTCCAGTCTCGTGGCCAATTTCAGAATGGTCCTCGTCCTGTCTTTCCATAGCAATCTTAGTTTCAACCTTAATTCTCCAAGTATAGTGCTGTAGCGAATGCAGCGACTACGTCAACTCCATCAGCCTCTCCTCACAGCCTTGATCTTAGTCAGTTTTCTATAAATCAAGTTCAATCACTGTTTCAACAACTCATTGCTCATTTTCAGTTTCCAGAGCCTGCAACTACTGCTCCTAAGGCCACAATCACTGAAAATGGAGTCATGGCTGCTACATCTACATCTGGTATTGTTTCTTTTACATTTCCTTCTTCTAATCTCCGTTATGAAAATCATTCTTTTACTTTTCAACACCAATGTCTTTCTACTCTTTACAATATCCTTCCTTCTGGTGTTTGGATAATTGACAGTGGAGCCACTAGCCATGTCTGTTCTGATCTAACAATGTTTAGTGAAACTTTTCCTGTAACAGGAGTTACAGTCTCACTTCCTAATGGTACTAGAGTTCCCATTAGTCACACAGGCACTGTGCATATTTCAGTTTCACTCATATTACATGATGTTCTATATGTTTTCACTTTCAAATTTAATTTACTAAGTGTTAGTACTCTTTTGAAACATCAACAGTGTTATGCTCACTTTTATCTTGATTTATGTTTTATTCAGGACCATATTCAGGACTTGACGATTGGTAGAGGCATCCTTATACACAGTCTTTATATTCTGAAGACTGATGTTGTCTCTTCTGCTACCAACTTCTGTGGATCGTTGTTAGCAGATGGACATCTCTGGCATCAACGCCTTGGGCATCCATCTCCTGCCAAGTTACAACATATTACAGGTTCTATGCCCTTGTCTAGTGTCATTCATTGTGAAGTATGTCCATTAGCTAAACAAAAGAGATTACCATTTGTATCTCATAATCATTTTTCTGACTCTCCTTTTGATCTCATTCACTTAGATATTTGGGGTCTTTTTCTGTTGAGTCTGTAGAGGGTTTCAAATACTTTCTTACTATAGTTGATGATTGTACAAGAGTTACATGGATTTACATGTTAAGAAATAAAAGTGATGTTTCTGGTACTTTTCCTGCATTTCTTCAACATGTTAAAACCCAATATCATTATGTCATCAAAGCTATTCGTTGTGACAATGCACTAGAACTTGCTTTTACTCAAATCCTTAAAGAACAAGGCATCATTCACCATTTCTCTTGTGCATATACGTGATATGCTCAAATTAATACCCTACAAGTACTAAAGCAGTTGTTGTAGTATATGTAGGGGTCGGACACAAGAACTCAAGAAAGTCACACAATAGATTATATAGACTCGAATTAAGCTAAACCAAACAATGTAATTAAATGCGAGTGGGTAAATTAAACAAGTTGTAAGTCAATTGGAAAGAAGATAGGCTCAGGGTATTTCTCAGGAATTCAATGAATGTAGATAAACTAACTAACAAGATTCAGATTTAGCGCGGTTCTTGAACTCAAATCACTAAAGTATAGCTAACCAACTCTCGTTGCGAGAACTATCTAAGTCTAAATCCTAGAATTCCAAATCTCTTTGCTTCTAAACCAACTTTTAGTTCAAGTTTGATTTGTTCACAAACCAACAAATCTCTTTGCGAATAGTTATTTTGCTCACCTTAAGTTCTATCGGGTAATTAATCGCATTGTCGTGCCTAATCAATTATCTTAAGATCTATTCCAGATTCGTCAACCTAGAATTAGCTATGAGAACAACCTATGGTAAAGAACTAATTCAGATGGTGAATCCTAATTAACTAATTAACCTAACATTCAGAGAAAATCCTTATGAAAACCCTGAACCTAACAAGGGATCTACTCAGACATGGAGATTGAAACAAGCAACATGATTGAATAGATCATCAAATCAAATAAATAGAAGAGAGTAAAACAAGGGTTCGAAATCTTCTATCAGGCGAACAGAGTTTCAGACTTGTCTCCCTCCAAAGCTCTCTCACAGAAAACTAAAGTAAAATAAAGCTTAATTCGAACGTAATAGCCAAAGTGGCTTAAAAACCTAACTTAAACTCCTAAAACACGTTTTGGGCTAAATTGTAAATAATAAAGTCTTCTGGGCAATTTTGCAATTCTTCAACTTTTCATAAAAGTCGCGGTTTGTGTCTTGCTGCAGTGAGTATCGACCGATACTAGTAAGTATCGATCGATACTGAGGCTTCAAATCGGGTACTCAGCTACACGAACTTCTGCTTTGCTCCAAAATGCTTCAGAAAGCTCCAATATCCCCAATTATGCTCCAAACGTGCTAAAACCTGTAAAAAACTCTAAAACACTACAAAATATTAGAAAGACTCTATAAAACGGACTTATATCATGGCTTAAAATGGGTAAAAACCATGATATATCAACTCCCCCAGACTTAGCCTTTGCTTGCCCTCAAGCAAATAGAAGACTAAACCAGAGAAAGAGGTTTGAAAACACGGAGACTCACATGTTCATGAAACATTGCAATGACCCTTTTCCCAAGCACCCAAATGTCACCTAACCAATTCCAAGACTAACCACCATGTACTTCTCCTTAGGCATTCGCAGCTTCCCCAGACTACACACATTATTTCGCAGCTTCATTCAATTAAAACCATCATCGCCAGTTTCATCGCTGTGATTAATACCAANAGCCAAAGTGGCTTAAAAACCTAACTTAAACTCCTAAAACACGTTTTGGGCTAAATTGTAAATAATAAAGTCTTCTGGGCAATTTTGCAATTCTTCAACTCTTCATAAAAGTCGCGATTCGTGTCTTGCTGCAATGAGTATCGACCAAAACTAGTAAGTATCGATCGATACTGAGGCTTCAAATCGGATACTCAGCTACACGAACTTCTGCTTTGCTCCAAAATGCTCCAGAAAGCTCCAATATCCCCAATTATGCTCCAAACGTGCTAAAACCTGTAAAAGACTCTAAAACACTACAAAATAGTAGAAAGACTCTATAAAACGGACTTATATCATGGCTTAAAAACGGTAAAAACCATGATATATCAATACGCCTCAACAAAACTCAGTTGTAGAGCGCAAGCATCAACATTTATTGAATGTTGCAAGAGCTTTACTAGTCAAATATTCCTTTGGTTTATTGGTCTGATTGTGTTCTTACTATTGTCTTTTTGATAAATAGAACTCCATCTCTGGTTTTAGGAAAATTGTCTCCATATGAGCTGTTATTCAAAAAGAAACCTGAATACTCATTTCTATGTTCTTTTGGGTGTCTTTGCTATGTGTCCACACTTATTAAGGATAGATATAAATTCATACCTAGAGCTAGACAATGTATCTTTTTGGGTTATCCATGTGGCTATAAAGGATACAAGGTTTTAGATCTAGAATCCAATGTTGTTAGCATTTCTCGTAATGTGATCTTTCATGAAAACATTTTTCCTTATAAGAATGCTTCACCTTCTGTTCATGATTCTGATATATTTTGCAAAACCATTTTACCCATGCATGTTCCTGTTGTTATTGATGATGATTCGCATGTCTCTTCTAATCATGTTCCTCTTCATACTGATGTTCCTGCTCTTGCTAGTGTCACTATTTCACAAAATCATGCATCATTTGCATCACACTCTAGTGCTACATTTATTCCACAAGAGACTGTAAGTACTGGTACATGAGAAATATCACTACCCCTTGGCAGACCCAGACGACAAGTGAAGGCTCCAGGTTACTTATCCAACTATTACTGCAATTTCACTCAAATTTCTACTCCTTCTGAAATTTTGTATCCTCTCTCTTCTGTTCTCTCTTACTCTAAACTCAATCCTTCCTATCAGTCTTTTATTCTCTCTTGCATAAACCACAAACTTTTGAGCAAGCCATGGCTCATCCTCATTATCCTAAGGCTATGAATGTGGAGTTGACTGCTCTTGAATCAAAAGGCACATGGAACATTGAATCTTTACCACTTGGCAAGCATGTCATTGGTTGCAAGTGGGTTTACACCATCAAATATAATCCAGATGGTTCAGTGGAGAGATACAAGGCACGGTTGGTTGCCAAAAGATACACTCAGCAAGAAGGCATTGACTACATTGATACATTTTCCCCGGTTGCAAAGCTTGCTAGTGTGAAACTTGTGTTGGGCTTAGCTTCCTGTTTAAATTGGACTCTCACACAGATGGACGTTACAAATGCTTTTCTACATGGTGACTTGGATGAGGAAATCTACATGAGTCTTCCTCAGGGATATACACATGCACAATCAGGTTCTCTTCCTCCTAATCATGTCTGTCGTTTACGAAAATCCTTGTATGAATTGAAGTAGGCTTCCCGACAGTGGTACCAATGCTTCTCCAAGGTAGTTTTAGAGGCTGGTTTCCCTTAATCACCAGGTGACAATACTATGTTTGTTAAACAAATTGAGTCTTCTTTCATTGCACTATTGTTATATGTTGATGACATCCTCATAGCATCCAATAGTGACTCTGAATTACAGTTACTCAAATCTGCTTTACACAAGGCATTTCAGATTAAAGATATGGGGCTCCGAGATTTTTCTTAGGACTTGAGATTGCAAGGAATTCTTCAGGGATATCAGTCTGTCAGAGAAAATATGCACTTGATATTCTTGCATTACTGGGATATTAGCTTGCAAGCCCAGTGTTGTTCCCATGGATCCAATTGTTCATTTGAGTAAAGATTCTGGCACACTTCCTGAGAATTCTACTTCTTATCGGGAACTTATTGCCAGGCTTCTCTACCTTACTATTACAAGACCTGACATTACCTTTGCGGTGAATTACTTGAGCCAGTTCTTATCTTGTCCCACTGATATTCATCTACAGGCTGCTAATCGTAATCTACGATACATGAAGACAAATCCAGGTCAGGAATTGTTTTACGATGCTGATTCTGAGTTGTACCTCAATGCTTTTGCTGATGCAGATTGGGCTACTTGCCCTGATTCGAGGCGATCAATTACTGGTTTTTGTGTATATCTTGGGAGTCTTTGATCACTTGGAAGTCAAAGAAGCAGCAAACAGTTAGCAGAAGTAGCATTGAAGCAGAGTAGTCACTTGCTACATGTGAATTACTTTGGTTGTCACAACTTCTCAAAGATCTCAAGGTCACGGTTCACAAATCTGCAAAGCTTTTCTGTGACAACAAGTCGGCTATGCATATTGCTACCAACCCCATCTTCCATGAAAGGACCAAACATATCAAAATCGACTGCCATACGGTCAGAGATCTAGTCAATAGCGGATTCCTGAAACTATTTCATGTTTCTAGTGCTACACAACACGCTGATATCTTGACTAAGGCGCTTCATCCAGGTCCCTTTCACTCTATTCTTCGGAAGATGTCCATTTCAAGCTTCTTTCATCCACATACAAGACATGTTTTACCTTCAGAGACTTGAGGGGAGTGTATTAGATATATAGCTGGTTATCTCTGGTTTACTTTGGTTTGTATAGATTGGTTAAGTCTCATTTAGCTTAATCATATATATATATATATATATATATATANAAGCAGAGTAGTCACTTGCTACATGTGAATTACTTTGGTTGTCACAACTTCTCAAAGATCTCAAGGTCACGGTTCACAAATCTGCAAAGCTTTTATGTGACAACAAGTCGGCTATGCATATTGTTACCAACCCCGTCTTCCATGAAAGAACCAAACATATCAAAATTGACTGCCATACGGTCAAAGATCTAGTCAATAGCGGATTCCTGAAACTATTTCATGTTTCTAGTGCTACACAACACGCCGATATCTTGACTAAGGCGCTTCATCCAGGTTCCTTTCACTCTATTCTTCGGAAGATGTCCATTTCAAGCTTCTTTCATCCACATACAAGACATGTTTTACCTTCAGAGACTTGAGGGGAGTGTATTAGATATATAGCTGGTTATCTCTGGTTTACTTGTATAGATTGGTTAAGTCTCATTTAGCTTAATCATATATATATATATATAAACTATGTACATTCATTTGTTAATTAATGAGAAAGTGAATCTTCCCTTAATAGAATGAAATACTTAAATATGGCCTCATCATCTACACTTATCATGAGTTAATAAATCTTACGCTAATCAAGTAACTATCATAAGAATGATTGAAGAGTTTTATAGCATACATTTATAATGGTTTACTCTTATAAGACCTCAAGTTCGAGCATTATAATGTACATTTTAGCTATAAAACCTACACTCATACTCTTTCCTTGCTTAAAATCATAAGAAACACAAGATTTAGGCCACAAAATATATATTAGTTTTTAGGGCCGCATATTTGATGCTTTGTTAGTCAAATTGGTTACGATCTGTTTTGATCTTTTTGGTGTCACAAGTTCGAAGCCCTTAGTAACATATTTTCTATAAACAATTGTGTATATTTGGTGGCCCACAATGAATTTCCATTTTGTTATCCTAGCCCACGATGATTTAATACATTGTGTTAAATATGTTTTGTTTGTGCTAAATATTTTTTTTTTGTTTATGATGTGTGATATGTTTGTGTATCATTAGTTATAACCTTATTAGTTGTCTAAAAAAGTTATAAACTTATTATTTTATTTTATTTTTGTCAAACAAATATAAACTTATAAGTATTTTTATACTTTTTAAATAAAACTATTAACACTAGATTTATATAAATTGTATAGTTGTAGAAACTAAAAAATAACTTATATAACTCACAATTTTTGTAAGAAAAAATCTGCTTTTAGGAATTTAGTTTTATCAAATTATATGTCGTGTAATTCTAAGATATTCGATTTAAAAACACTTAAAGTAACAAGTATATTTTACAAATTTTTAGATTCAAATATGTGTTTTCTAGTTTAAGTAATTAATTAAGATAATTGATAACACCATATTTTACATGTTTTTAGGGCTTTATATTCATATGTTTTGATCTCACATTGTATAGTTTTGAGATGTTTTCATGCATTTATGATCCAATTGAGTCTCATTGCATTTTAGATGTTATAAGTTGTCTTTGCACTCTTTTTAGCTTGTTTTAGCCATTTCAGGTGTTTTTGGAGTTAGAGAAGTTAGAGGAGTGTGGATAACCATCATGGAATGTCAATGGGGCAAGAAAATGAAGAAAAACATGAAGAAAAGACTGTCGAGTGATTCTATCGGCCATATGGCCGATAAGACGGGCCGATAGAATCACAAAATGAATTTTTCTAAGAAGTCTCTCCTGCCAAACCATTTTATCGGCCATATGGCCGATATAAATTGGCCGATAAAATCAAAGATCAAGCATCGAGAATATATGTCTGGAAGATTGACTCGGATGGAAGCCTTCCCTTTGGATTTAGCTTTGGAGCTCTTCATTAAAGTTGTCGGAAATTGAGTTAGCTTTCCAATGGGAGTGGTTTCAGCTCATTATGGGTTGTATTGAAGGAGTTACAGTCGATTTAGTGGACACGTATCAACTCTACCACGAAGGAGGATGCATCCGAGTATGAAAGCTTCTGTGAAGTTTCTATCGGCCATATGGCTGATAATGATGACCGATAAGAAGCCAAAATGAACCATAAAAAAGCCAAAACGGACCAAATACCTCTTTTAATACATTTTCTATAAATATCCATCTTATGTTAGTACTAGATTATGTTTTCTCATTCGTTTCTAGATCTTAGGCATTTCACTCCTGACCTGGAGTTTAAATGAAGTGCTTAACCCGAACCTTTTGTGAGCTTTGCATATCCTAGCCAACGAAAGTTGCTGTCTAGGGTGTTTAGTGAACAATTGGACTTGTTATTAATGCTCATTGGTCATGAGATCGCGAACGGAAGTTTATGACGGTTGATGATTGATGTAGGGATTGATACCATGGACGTGGATCAATCTATTGCTTGTATTCCATGTTCTAAGATATGATAGTGATTAATGCTTCCGAATGAATCATTGTTTGATTGTTAATCATTTCTTTGATAGTTTAAGCCATGATCCAACACTTTCTTTGTCTTGTGTCTTTGTGTTTTGTTTTCTTTCTTGCATTTATTTTCTTTCGATAAAAAAAACATAAAAACCAACAAAAACGTTTTGCTCTAGATTAAGAAGTTTCTTGCATTCATAGTACTTCAATCTTAATCTCATATGGATTAACATCTCAAGTGCTACAATGACATGAGTACATTTGGGTAATTGAAATCGAAAATATCCCGTATCAATAATTAAATTTGGTATAATAAAAATGACTCTTTTTTTGCTTTAGACCCCCAAAATTACAGGGAGGGCACTGCCTACACTAATGCTAATGTATTCACGAGCGTTATGACCAATATGTACATTCTAGCTATAAAGCCTACACTAATGCTAATGTATTCACTTTTTTCAGACATATGATCTCTTTCTGAACTAACATGAAGAAACAATATCACAAACAAACAACATATAGCCAAACCGAAATAACCAATACATGACTTTACCTGATTTCTAAACCCTAAAATATAAATCACTAGTCAGATCGATCACTAAATAAATTCTAAACGAATTTATACAACACTCATATTGAAATCCGCTAGATCGTAAGACAATATTGTCGAACATCATTTCGAATTTTTTACTTTCGTTTGAAAGGACCACTGAAGGAGATTATAAATATCTTCTTGGTCTTTTTCATCGCGTTGGTAAAGCAAATCTTTCCTTATGCTCTTATTTGCTATCAAAATGACATCGTATTCGATCGATATTTTATGTCTTCAAATTCTACATAATTTTTTTTAATAAAAATAACATTAAAATAAGAGCCGACTATCTATTTCTTTTTTGGAACTTTCATATAGCACTATATCTACACAAAGTTCTGGTATCATTCTATTTCTCTACTAAATTAAAGTTCTAAACCTCCATCCATTTTACAACATAGCATGAGTTGTAAGAGGTCTTCCGACACAAAACTCTTCTCAGAGTTCTCTGGTACAAAACTTTTTTCAGAATCTCTCAACACGACGCTCTTCTTCGTAAATAATGTCTATTGTATGGCTATTTTTTTGTTTTAATCTCGTGCTATGATGTAAAATAGATATATAGTTAAAAATTGGTGAGTTAAAATATAAACAAAAAATAGTTGGTGTGTTGTTCTAGCTACCTAAAAAGATGGTGTATTAAATGGTAATAAAAATCTAGGTGGTGTATTATTATGGAATTTTCCTCCGTCTATCTCTTAGGCCTAAAGATCATTACTTAGAGGGTCAACCGGTAGTTTATTCTTTTGCTATTACTTAGAGGGTCAACCGGTAGTTGGATATAGTAAATTGGAACATTTGGAAGAATGACTATGCTAAAGTAGAATTGGAACAAGAATCCGTATTCTTCTTATGACGTTCTTCAGTGCAATATGTCAACATGTTATACGGGCTAGTCATTGATTGGAAAGTTTTCACTCACGAGATGATGTTCGCTCTCTCAAATAGGATTGTCTTTCATCGTTTCATTTCTTGGAATTCAAATAGAGGATAACCGTAGTTTTTTGCTAATTTAGTATTGGTAACAACAACCTAGTATCCTCCTTTAATTGCTTCCTAAATTTGAGCAGGTTAAAATATGGGATCCAAGTCTGCGTGGACTTCTGAACGATGAAGAAAGAAGTTAACATACACATCAAGAAAGAAGTTGAATGTAATGGGGTATAATAGCGCGTAGATCAAAGAGCATGTGGATGAAGAAAGCAGCAAGAGGATCAAGACTAGTTTATAATTTACCTGGAGCAAATTGTAACGATGAAGGCCCATCCTAGCATATAGGGTGACTAAGCTACGACAAGGAGACCGATCATTACAGATCACTTCCCTCAGTCCACCATGACCCTTGTTATCGAAACCCTAGAAGACCCATTAGCATATAAAAAAAATGAAAAGATAATGATTAGTCCAGAAAGAAATTTATTAACAACAAAATAAGTAAAGAATCCTAGATTCAGGGTTAGGGTTGTGACAATTCGACCGAAAAAGAACACAAACTATAGTCATATGACCCGATAAACACATGCGGATAAATTCGGAGACATGAATCAATCAATCAATCTTTCTTTAAAAAAATAACAAGATGAAAATTAAGAAAGAACATATCGAATTTGCAAATCAATGAATCTCTCAACCTCCGGGCGAGATAGCCGTCTCTTCCCATCAACATCGTCTCCCTGCTTCGAAATTTCTGCGGAAGCGAGCGTCTGATGATTTTGGTCGGTTTAGGGTTGTCACCGAGGCCTAATCTAGTTTTAAATAAATATTTTATTTCTAAAATTTGTTTGTAATCAATACAATAAAATCTATTGTGGTTTTTGAGATGACACACCAATTTTTGGGTGTTTTTAGAAGGTGACACTTTGTAAAAACAATCAACCAATACATTTAAAATAATACATGTCAGATTAAGTTGATGGGAATATGTCCCACGTGTGATATAGGGAAAAATGGTGTCGGTCTCTTTGCTTACTTCACCTTTTATCTTTTTGTCAGTACTCTTCGTGTCGTGTCCTTCTTCCCTCTTTGATATTTGCCATGTTTCGATCATTTTCCAACTTCAAGCCATTTTCTTTTCTTTTTTTGCAATTTCAAGCATTAAGAGAGAAAATTTTGTATTAAACAAGAACGGACAAAAAACTATAGACCAAGTTCGTCAAGAAGAAACAAATTGAGATTGTCGGTGAATATTATTAATATGTTGGATTAGACGATAAACGATGGGATAATCTTTGTGCGTGAAAAAAAATGAGAGATTTATAATTAAAAAACATCTGGTAAAAATCTGTACAACGAAGATTCTCAACAAATCTGAATGTAATCCTACGGTTTTTTTATATGGAGTCTTTCATTTCATGCACAGAAGACGAACAATCGAATAGAATACAGAGGAAGAACAAATTGCAAAGTCGGGAAAATAAAAGAGAAAATGGAGAAAGAAGAAGAAAGAAAAGAATTAATGATGAGAGAATTTACCAGCTGGGACACTATAAACCCATGTAATCGAATCGACGAAGATGATGATAAATCAGCGTGAGTGTCCGTACAAATCATAAGGTGCCCAAAGAGTGTCGAGTGGACAAGGCCGTCTCGAATCTAAACGGAACCACGGTTTACCACTACCGGACCAATGAAGCAAACTAACCGGACCGGGATGAAGATCTCTGCAGCTCCCTCTCACGTTATCTCCACCGAGACCGTGCTGGTTCCACCGATGCTCAATCGGCGCTACTTCCCCGGCGAAAACCAGCAGGAACGGAGGCAATGACCCGAGCTCATAAATCCTATCGCTCTTCTGAATCTCCATCCATTTCTCGATCGCCTCCGTGAAACCCACGCGCCTCCATCTCTCCAGATCCATCACCATCACTCCGGTGTTGAAGTAGCACGGTTTTCTCCCTCGGAATGCTCCAGAAAACCGCTCGTCGGACCAGAATGCCGATGTGAAATACTTGGTGAAGTTGGCGTGGCAGTATTCCGTAGCTCCGATCGTTTTCGATCCCAGTCTCGTCCTCCATAGCTTGGCGATGTCATCGACGACGATTAGATCGGAATCCAGGTATATCACGCGCCGCACGCAAGGCTCCAGTAGGTCAGCCATGTAATTTCTAGCGTAATTCAACGGCTGCTCGAGCGCTTGCCTCACCGAGGTTGAGATCAGAGTGCGTACAATCTCCGGATCGAAATAGTAAACCTTGAATTTCAATTCGGGAAAGCTCGAACGAACCAAGGATTCTAGATCAGTCTCGGAGACGAGGAAATGGAAGAAGACGCTCCCAGGACACGCCGAGTGCTGGAGGATCGAATGCACGGCGGCGATTGAGCCACGGAGGTACTCGAAATCGAGAGTAATCGCGACGTGGACCAACGAAGGGTTGCAGACACCGGAATCGATGTCGGCGGCGGCGCAATCGGCGGCATGGCGGAACACAGGGGCTTTCCTGAAGGAGAATCTGTGCGGCGGTGGGTTAAAGGTTGGAAATCGAAGGTAAGCGTCGAGATGGGAGCAATGTTTTTAAAACCGGATCGGTGACCGAACCAGAAAAGTTCTTGGGTCATATGTTAATATGGCTCGACCGGATTTAACCGAGTTTGATAACATTGTAAAAATAATTATATATATACTCGACATATATAACCTTAAATAATTAAATATTAAATAAAAGTTTCAATAACTATAATATCGAGAAGACTTCATAGTTTTAAATCTAAAACAATAGCCACATAAAAAAGAATAGCAATGACTAAAGAAAAAACTTCAATAATTAAAAAAATAAAACAACACCGAAATAAAGTTGAGTAGCACATTTAATCTTTCCTTATAAGAAACTCATGTAAAAGACTTTGATGGAAATACTCTTAGAATGACGAACTTTTATTTTATTTTTTAACAAGAAAATAAAAAGAAAAAAGAAAACGCAGAAAAGCAGAGAAGTATTACTGTTTTAAAAAAAATAAAATAACTAAAAATATCGAACATTGGCTTAAATCGTACAAATAAAAACCAAAGAAACATGTTTTAAGTTTTTTATAATTGAATCGGGTTTGATGCGGTTCGATGGGTCACCGGTTTCCAGTTTTTTGTGGTCCAATCCAGTTTTTTTAACCGATCTAATTACTCTTGGGTTTTATAATCAACCCAACCCGGTTATGTTTCTGGTTCGTGGTTCAACCCGGTCGAACTGCCGGTCCAATCCGGTTTTAAAAACATCGGATTGGAGAGAAGGAGAGAGGACGAGGATAACCGTTTGGTTATTTTTTGGATGAGAATATGTCTTTGGTTCAATCAGCTGGTTATTTTTTTTTATAATTTTTGTTTTATTTGTGTAAGTTTTTTCTATCACTTTGTAATTTAATTGATTATATAATATAAATCATTTTATAAATAAAGTTTTATAACCATCAAATAAATTGAAACTAGAATTATTCTAAGTGATATGTGATATTCTCAATCTATGGTTATCTTGGTTAGCAAAGTGTGCTCGAGTTACCAGATACGAAAGGACATAAACCAAGTTTGAATATACATTTATTTTTACATTGTGTGTACATCTCATGTAAAAGGGAATCAAAATTTTCATGATTCAATTGAATTAATAAAAACAAGTCCGCAGCGTAGCGTGGATGTTTACCTAATATATAGAAAAACGTGCCAAAATGATAACATACAAACGAATTTCGTTAATACTTTATATGT
This sequence comes from Eutrema heterophyllum, assembly GCA_002933915.1. Classification (NCBI taxonomy): domain Eukaryota; kingdom Viridiplantae; phylum Streptophyta; class Magnoliopsida; order Brassicales; family Brassicaceae; genus Eutrema; species Eutrema heterophyllum. Next base: position 74,740 of record PKMM01018184.1, read on the forward strand.
CTGATGGTTTTTAAGAATTAGCCAATATTTTTAAAACCGAATCGGCGATCAAACCGAGAAAGCTTTTGGGTCATGGGTTAATATCGTTCGACCGGATTCGATCGGTTTTGATAATATTTTTAGAATAATTGTATATATACGCGACATATATAACCTTAAATAATTAAATATTAAATAAATGTTTCAATAATTATATTATTAGAAAGCAGTATCTTGATTTTGAATTGATGTGCGGAGANAACAAAAATTGATTGGTTAATAAAAGGCTTAATGCTTCTTTAAATGCTCTACCAATCAAGGCCTAAGTAAGAGTTGCAAGAAAAGAAAAAAAAAACAATTTTGTTTTAAAGACTGATCATGATCTACTATAGATGAAAAGTTTAAAAATTCCCAACACTCTCTTATCACTATAGATAGATTTAATTTTTTTTGAAATCTATGACTTAATAAACCTAGAATAATCTTCTTAGAACATTTCTCCTATAAAACAAATTCACGGATTTAAATATTATTCTGCAAGTGAAAAAAGAGGTAATAAAGAAACAAAATATAGGTTCGACCACAAAAAAAAAAAAAAAGAAACAAAATATAAAAATATGTGTTATGTTATTTGTATGGGCATCTTTTTATTAGCCTTATTCAACCATGTTTCAATTGTCTTCTACTTTAAGACATGAGTTCAATTGTTTTACATTATAAGTTCATATTAGATCCATCCACATTTTTCTTATTCGAGGTACCAAGATCGCTTAAAATTAATGATATTTAAAACAAATTGATTGATTAGGTACCAAAAACAATACATCTATACTATTAATTCAAAATCATTCAAGAAAATAACTTTCAGTTATGTATTATATCATCAAGAATGCCATTAGAAATTAAGGTAATTTTAATCATTTCATTAAGGATAATTTTAATCTATTTATAAGACTTAACAAATGTCAATATCCTATTTAGAGGACTAAACCTAAAGCTACTAAAACTCTAATACCAACAAATCACACAAAATAAATTCCACTAAAATCATAATATAAAATATATTAAGATATTCTAAAATGTCGATGACTCAAATCAATTCGTCATTTTAGAAATCTCTAAGGGGGTGTATATATTCAACCAAACAATAAGTTTTTTATATTATTTTGGATGAATTTAGAAAAGTTATTATGAGTTGTATTAAATCTACATAATTTTCATTTAAATCAATAAAATTTGGCTATGTGTATTTTTTTAAAAATCTCTTTAAACATTTTAGAGTAATGAAAAAAATCAGTGCTTATAATCTTTCCAAATAATAGATTTGAAATTTTTCTTTTTAATCAATAATATAGATTTTAAAAAACATCTAAAATTTTTATAACCAATAACACTTAATGTTAGAATATATATTTTTTTTTAAATCCAGGATTGAATGACATAGACGTTATCATTTAATACAAATTTATACCCTATTGTTTCATTCAAGATTTGTATTGAAGACTAGATTCTGCAATGCTTCTACATATTTATCAGCATCAAAATAATCATTGAGTCATTCTCTTCTTTTATACCCTTTTACATTCCCGCCAAAACTAACCGCTACAGGTAGAAAGAGAGAAATAAGAGGAGAGAGAGAGAGAGAGAGTTTCATAGCCCTAAATTTAAAAGAAAAGCTTGGCTAAATTTCAGGAGCTCCAAAAATGGAATTGCGTCGTTGTTCATCGTTTTCTTCTATGACCCTTTTCTCCATTCATGTGAAACAAAACCCATTTTCTCCAAAAAAAGGTTAAACATTTTCCGTTTCTTTTCGCCTCACGACCTCTTCTTCTTCTTCTTTCTCGGGTTCCCAATTTTCTCAATTTGGGAACCTGAAAATCGCTTCCTCAGCTTCATGATCAATTCTTCAGGTAAAAAAACCCTATAACTCTTTTTCTTGCAACTTACGGTACCTAACCTAATTTATACGTTTCTTCCTTCAGAATGGGACTAAAGCTCTCAAGAGTGCCTGGAAAAGAGAAATCACCTCTGGAACTAACGAGGACTCACATTCTGACTTACCTAACCACAAGTTCTTACCTACGTAGCTTGGTGTCCAAGAAACGAAGACGGTTAATCATTGGTGGATATGATCTCGACATGTCTTACATCTCAGACAAACTGTTGGCTATGTCGTTTCCCGCTGAACGGATGAGAGCTGTTTATAGAAACCCTCTTTGGCAAGTCAAGTCCGTGCTCGATATGCGTCATCCTGATCACTACAAGGTCAAGAAGACATCAATCAAAACATTAAATCAACAGATTAACCAATCCTTTTTCTAAAAACAAATTCCTTGCAATTTTATCAGGTCTATAATCTATGCATAGAGGAATCCTATGATCCAGAAAACTTTTATGGCCGCGTGGAAAGATTCCCATTTGATGACAACCATGTCCCATCTCTTAAAATGATCCAACTTTTCTGCCAAAGTGTTCATTCTTGGCTCTCGTTAGATCCCAAAAACATCGCGGTTGTCCATTGCATGGTATATATGGAAAACCGAAACCCGGTTTCTTCCACATTTTTTGCTCCATCAGATTCTAATGTACGTTTGTGCAGGCAGGAAAAGGTAGAACAGGGTTAATGGTATCGGCGTACCTTGTTTATGGTGGAATGTCAGCTGAAGAAGCTCTTGAGATGTATGCAAGCAGAAGAACCACAAATAATAATGGAGTAAGTCCTCACTTTAGCTACGGATAGAAAAAAACCAACCGTTAATCTCTTGATTCATACCTTGACAGGTCTCAATACCAAGCCAGCGTCGTTACGTGAAATACTGGTCAGATTTACTCTCGTTTCGTAAAGGAATCAGAAACGCACCTCCAGAGGTTAGATTACCTCAAGAACATAGCAGAGAGTTGCTGAGAATTAGACTTTACGATACAGCCAACGTTGATTCCGTCTTCTTTGTGGTCTCAGAACTTCAGGAGGTAATGATATATACGCTTTTATGCATTGCAGACTCTGTTTCTGCTTGATATATACATTTTGATGCATCGCAGACTCTGTTTCTGCTTGATATATAGACTCTGATGCATTGTAGACTCTGTTTCTGCTTGGTATATACATTTTGACGCATTGTAGACTCTGTTTCGGCTTGATATTATATACACTTTGGTGCAATGAAGACTTTGTTTCGGATTGATATATACATTTTGACGCATTGTAGACTCTGTTTCGGCTTGATATTATATACTTTTTGGTGCAATGAAGACTTTGTTTCGGATTGATATATACATTTTGACGCATTGTAGACTCTGTTTCGGCTTGATATATAGACTGATGCATTGTAGACTCTGTTTCTGCTTGATATATACATTTTGATACATTGTAGACTCTGTTTCGGCTTGATATATACACTTTGGTGCAATGAAGACTCTGTTTCAGCTTGATATTATACATTTTGATGCATTGTAGACTCTGTTTCTGCTTGATATATATACATTTTGATGCATTGTAGACTGTTTGTGCTTGATTTATTCACTTTGATCATCGCAGACTCTGTTTCTGCTCGATATATAGACTCTGACGCATTGTAGACTCTGTTTCGGATTGATATATACATTTTGACGCATTGTAGACTCTGTTTCGGCTTGATAGTATATACACTTTGGTGAAATGAAGACTCTGTTTCTGATGTTAGGTTCCGAATGAGATGTATCGACCATCTGTAGAACTTGCAAGAGGTTGCTGTAGACAATTCAAGAAAGGGTATTGTAGAAGCTCGAGTCCACGGTATTATATATCTCATGTGAATGATTCAGAAGAAGATGAGGTGCTAACAGATAGAGAAGAGCCGCGCCTTGTTGTTCAAATGGATACAGAGAGTTCCATTATCGACGAGAAAACATGTCTTGATTTCTACTTTGACAAACCTGTGAAAGTAAGTCGTAAAAACAAAATCTTTCAGACAATGTTAGTAAGATTTTTGATTAAAGCATATGATTCTTGAAAAGGTGAGTGGAGACATACGCATCACATTCTACCAGAAAATGATTGGAAGCCGTCTCTTTTATACTTGCTTCAACACAGCTTTTATAACCAATGGCTTGCTTCAGGTAAACTTCTCCAAGATCCTTTAAGCCGTTATTTATTCTCCTTGACATGCTTATCAATAGCCATTTTTGCTCCTTCAGTTTTCCATACGAGAGCTAGATAAAGTTGGTGGTAATGGAAGGTCAATATCTGGTCCTGATTTTAGCTTGGAGCTGCTTTTTGGTCCAGCTTTTTCCAAATCCGGAAAGCTTGTTTCCCGCAGTGACCTTTCTATCTCTTGAAGGCTCCTCCGTTTCAGCTCTTTCAAATTCGAATCGTTAAAACTCATATGATTCAACACTTATGAGTCTTTTAACAGTTATGTTTCAGAAGATCAGCCACCAAAAAGGTTCTGAATAGCTCAAGCTGATCCTGCAAACACTTCAGTGGCTGAAAACAGAGATTCCATGTACAAATGCAGAGGCAAATGAGAAATAATCTTCAAACATTAGCAGCAAAAACGAATGCTTTCTCAACAATGTTTTTGGTGGCAGGGACCGCAATTTTTGTAAATGATAGACGTAATGTGATCTTTGGGATTCTCTCGACATCCATTTTTTCACTAGGATGGTCTGTTTCCAGTTTAAGTTTACTGAATAATATTATTTTTTCAGCAGACACTCTGTTGTTGAGTACACATCTCTGTACCAAAAGTCAAGGAAACGGTTTAATTACTATCGGAAAACAACTTTAACATTAAGCTTTCATCGTCTCTGTGAAGCTCGAACACGAGCTACTTATATGGAGAAACATAACTTAAAACAGAAAAGAAAAGCATGAGAAGAGATGTCCTTTTAGTCTTGTATCTTGTTCTTTGAAATCACCTCAAAGGATATGCCATTGTCTTCAAGTCGCTGCTGGATATCGGTTGAACCAAACACAATGCCGGGTGTGTAGACTCCTCCTTTAACTAGGCTTTCGCGCTGGCCCAAGACTATCAAACCGCATTGAACAAGTGTTATCGGGGTGGTTATATACCCAATCTCAGGTCCTGAAATTCTAGTAATAATTTCCATGTCAGGTTTCGTCTTTCCTTCTGAAACGAGACTCTCTTCGCTGTAGCCACGGCCTATGAACCACATCTTAAACGAAGCGCTTTCTACCTCTTCCTCACTTGGACCCTTCTTCTGGAACCAACCAAGGCTAAAAACCGAAGGGAATTTCAAAAGAAGCCATCTTCCGAAGGAGAATTTGGAAAGTAGACCAAGGGACACACCAAGTGTAACATATCGGAATATCCCAAACAGAGATTTGGATGTTATCTTTACACCGAAATGAGCTGGTTTGATTGCTGACCAGAATGCTTCTCTCTTCTGTATCTGATCAGGACTCTCGTTAAGCCCAGGAAGCCCATGTGGTTTCTCTGTTAGAGTTGTGAGAGTTCTACGAACAACTACTGCATCAGCAGAAGGTAGCTTTAAAGCCCAAAGACCAATCTTCTTCTGGTTTTCTAGTGTTGGTCCTTTAGCTGGTGGACCATGAATCTGCAAATACATTCCAATATTAGCCAAAGCCTAATTACCAAGAATGTACAAAATGGAAAAATTACTAGATGTAAATGTCAATTTTAAAACCAATCAAACCTAGCTGAAGAAACACTTACACTTGCCTTACCCTATAGTCGCTGGATATTATCTCAATCTCAAAGTAGAAAATGTTTCAATGTCACATTATGTTATATGCATACTTACCGATGGCCTTGGCCTTCTTGGTCTTGAACGTCTCAGTTCTCTAAGCTTTTCTGCATTGGCTACACCTAAAACCGCAGACTCATAAGTCCCGAAGTTTCCGGCTATTTTTTTGTCAGACTCCAAGCTGAGGTATGCTTCGATCTGGTTAGGAACCGATGGAGGCACCCATTGTTTGGAGTTGAAAAGAAGGCCCAATTCAGCAGGTATTGAATCGAAACCACAAGCCGATACGATTAAAGAGCCGGTCTCTTCTGCTCTTTCGTGGTAGTTAGCTTCCATTCTCTCCATGAACTCAGGTTCACCACTTATATCCAAATAGTCGCACCTATAAAGATCCAGGTAGCAAACAAAACGAAACTTAAACAAGATTTACACTTTTTTCTTCAAGGCTACAACTTAACCATTCCGTTCGATTTTATAACTTCTGCAAGCTACAAGCTTAACTTTAAATTTGATAACAGAAAGCTTTCTCTTCAGTATTTTCTCTTAAAAATAGTGAAGATGATCTTATCATTTGTCCCTACATCCAAATATTTGAACGATGTAGCAAACAAAGTTAAACAAGATTACACTTTTTTCATCAAGTATCTAGCTTCTTCAATATACAATTTTTTTTTGTTCACAACAAACCTCAAATTTAACAATCATGCGTTTCAAACATATATTGCATCAACCCATGAACACAAAGTTCCAATTTTTTTTAGTTCACACAGAGAGAAAAAGACAACTTTACCCTGAATCGGCACAAGCGGCGACGACGGGATCGCCATGGATACGAAACGGTCCAACACAATTGAGGATGAGTTTGGTCTGACTACAGAGACGGCGAAGTGAATCCGGGTCGGACGTATCAGCAGTGAGGATAGCGACAGAGGAAGGAGGCGGGTTCGGGCGGGCGGCCCATTGGAGAGATTGGGTTAACCGGGTCGGGTTACGACCCGCTAAAGCTAGGGACTTTAACGGAGAAGACGGAGTTTGGAGGAACTTCAGAGCTTCTCGGACAACGTATTTGCCGGTAAATCCGGATGCTCCGAGTATGACGATATCGTAAACCGGGCCGGGTTGTTGGGTTGGGTTCATCGTGTGATCGGATTCGGATTCGGATTCGGAGAAACTTTTGGCTTGGAGAGATATTTGTGCGACAAAGTTTTTATGGAGGTTTGTGTCCACCGACAACTACGACCACCAGATTCAATACACGTCATTGTGGTACTATAACTACATGTTGTTTCACATTTAGCACAACGAAATTAAACGGCACGCAATGCGACTATGTAGACAGTGGAGTACAAAAAGAAAGACGCCAATATGTTCACTTTAGTAGCCAGAAGAATATCAGCTGGTGATTAATTTCAAGATTTGAAGTTCTTTTTGGACTTATTTGCATCTGCTGAATCGAAACATATTTTGAAATCTAACATTTTCCAAAATTTGAAAAATTAAATAACATCTTTTGAAAAAGATAATTTTATCCTTGCTTGTTATTGGTTCGTGTACTATAACACTATTAATTCGTGTTACATATTTTTCTAGTTTTTGTAAAATGCTAGTTTACAAACTATATTTTCGATAAATGTACATGTAGAGGATTGATGAACACAAGGTATTTGATTTAGTCGATATGAATTCGGCTAAGACAAAAGGCAAAAGTATTCCTCTTAGTGCTTGGAAAAGGTCTTAGATAAAAAATGTTCAAATTCAAGGTGAGCTTTACAAAGCCCGAGCTGGCCTTATTTATACTAGAGAAGGAAATACGAACGTATCAGCTAAACCTAATCAACTAAAGATTTGGAAATATCCTAGAAATAAGTAAAATCAAAACAATAAAACGAAAACTTGTTAAACACGTAAAAGCCCAACACAAGCTTGACAAAAACCCACGATCACTCGTAGATGCGCTACTTATGGGAGNTTCGGAGGATATAGGTTTTTAACTTTGTTTTCATGGGGATTTGAAACAGGATCCTAGTTTGGGAGACATCTGAAAATATGCGATACTTCTCGTGGGAAAATAGATTGTCTTTCCATACTATTTTATTTGAAATAAAAAAGATAATTCACATATAGAAAATAATGGTCATATTTTAAATATAAAATATTTATGATGAATTGTAGGTGTAAATGATATGATATTTATGTTGATTATATAAAATATTTATGATTATGTTTTATTCGCAAATTAATAACAAAATAATAGATAAGAGTCTGAATGAATAATTTAGGTATTAAAAATAAAATATAGAACTAAAAGTATATATAATAAAATGGTTCGAAACATTTGGGTAGCTAAAATCACTAATTTTGAATCATACATGTCATACCAAAAATATAGTTTTCCATACAAAATAGAAAACAAAAAACAAAAACAAATAAAAAATTGTCGCATGCACTCATTATGGATTAAAATTTTAGAAAACTATGTAATATATTCAATACAAAAAATAAAATTGTTAACACATCTCAAACTTATACATCCACAAAATACATTTTCTCCAAAAAAATAGAACTAAACATCAGAAAACAAAAATTAAAACGTAACCCCGTTCTAGGACGGATTAGAAAAAGATTATGTCAACATAATGAACTCCCGTTACTTTTAATATTGAACTCCCATTCTAGGCGGATTAGAAAAAACAAACTATATCTAAACACCAAAATAATTTTGTGTCTCATATGACAAAAAATAAATATACAAAAAATTATATCTAAACACAAAAATAAACACAAATTATATTACAAAATTTGATTAAAAACAAATATATTCCCGTGCATTCGCACATGTTTAGAATATAGTGAATGTTTAAAATTAGGGAAGATTACTAAAATAACTTTCAAAAATGCCTTAATTACTAGAACAATGTTAATCTTTTTTAATTATTAGAATAACCTAAAAATGATAAAATAACAATTTTGCCCTTTTGACCTTTGTTAACAAAAACGTAATTACGATATTGCCATTACTCTTTCAAATAAACAAGTCTACCGTTATTTGACGGTAGACTTAATTATCGTTGGTAGATTTATTTTTTGGCTAGTAGACTTATTTTTCAGACGGTAGACTTATTTTTGGTCGGTAGATTTGTATTGGGCCGATAGACTTATTTCGGTAGACTTATTTTTACGACATGATAGATATGTTTTTGGGCGGTAAACTTATTTTTTTTGGTAGATTTATTTTTAATGATAGTAGATTTGTTAAGGATTGGTAGATTTAATGAGCGATCAGTTGACTTTTTTGGTAGACATTTGACCAAATTGGTAGATTTATTTCATTTGATGATAGATTTATCTACTCCGCGGTAGACTTATTTGTAATGGCTGCAGACTTATCATCGGATTGTTCGTTTTTTAATTTTTGGTGACAGTAGATTTATTGTAATGACGGTAGACATATATTGTCGTGGTAGATTTATTCTTAAAACAGTAGACTTATTTGTAATGGCGGCTGACTTATCATCGGATTTTCGTTTTTTTGTGATGATAGATTTATTGTAATGACGATAGACATATATTGTCATGGTAGACTTATTTCTTAATAAATAGATATTTGAATCTACCATCACAATCAGTTTCGTAATGAGTATGCGTACCCGAATTAGCTTCTTTCAACATGTGCAAGTATTTTGGAATTTTTCCATAGCTTATCTCCGGAATACTTCTAACAGCATTAACTGCATACTCACGAGACTCCCATGCTTGGGCATAAGAAATCTCACATCCATGCTCCGTACGCATAATCTATATGTTTTCTCTCGGGTTAGGCCCCTCCTTGACACCCTCATACTTATTCATAATCAGACTGCCAATTGTTTTCGCTGAAGGAGTCCTAGCGTAATTTTTTTTCTGGAAGGAGCACACGTATGTTCAGCCACATACTTGTTGATTTAATTTTGAAATACGTAGACCCTTGTAAACTCTGCACGAACACGCCAATTGCAGTCGTTATCCTTGCACCGTATATACCACCATTGTTTTGTTGATTTTTCAACAGTGTAGTCAAAGTTATGCTTCATTGCACAAATTTCCAGAGTCGCCTTCATAAAGTTTTTGCTTCTAAATGTTTGGTCCTTCTTTACACAATCCGTCAACCAAAACCCAACTTTCTTTTCACTGTCTTCTTTGTTTTCACAAATTATGCCATAATCGCCATGTACATGATCATTGTTTTTCAAGTCATCAATTCTCCCTACTCCAACTGTCACAAATTCTTCTGGCTTTTCCTGAAACTTAGCATCATCGTCTCTACTGCTTGAATCAGATGGCTCCTTATTCAAATCAATCTTTCGTCGTTCATCTGTAAATGTGACACACAAACGTATCGACGCATTCTTCCTTGCATACCCAACAAAGTTTTTCAATTGACGATCATTTGTGATAATAACTGGAGGAGATCCTAAGTTATCAATCAAATTGCTTGGTAGATAACTAAACTTGACTTTCTGTTCGACTACTCCATAGTCCTCCATAACCATCGTTTCTAACTCAACAAGAGTGGTACTTGATTCCAAAGTAACTAATTTACCTCGTTTTTCTTCATCTACAATGAAAATCCACCCCTTATTGATATCCGATCTCCATAAACCAGAAGAAACATACATATGCATCATATTTTAAGAAGAACCGAAGCAAAAAGCTTGTATTGAAGAAGAACCGAAGCAAAAACCTTGTAGAAATCCAAAGTCACGTTTTGTGACGTGAAAGAGAAGGGGAAAAACGTGAAAAAAGTAAAACACGTGAAAGAGAAGGGGAAAATAAAAGGAAAGAAATATATTTTAAAAGATTTTCAGTTTTTTAAATCCTAGATTTTTTGAGATTTTGTTAACTACCAGTAGAATATATATTCTACGTTCCATAGAACAAAGACAAAACAACATAACTTCTATTCCAACATCTGTAGAATGTAGAGGAAAAAAGAGAATATGTATTCTATAGGCCACGTAGAATGTAGAGGAAAAAGTAGAATATGTATTCCAACATCTGTAGAATGTAACACAAGTTGTAGAATATATATTATATAGGCCAAGTAGAATGCAGAACAAGTGATAGAATATTGATTCTACGTTTGGTAGATTATAGAAACAATACCAGAAAACAAATTTTACAAAATCGTAGAATTGTAGAATGTGTATTCTACAAATCGTAGATCTGGTGAAAAAAATATTTTTAAAATCAGAATATTTCCTTAAACAATTATCAAATATATATATATTTTTTTTTTTGGAATTTCCGAATTTTCTAAGTATTTTAAAATGGATATTTTATAATTTTTAACATTAATTAAAGGGTATGTAAGTCAAAAAGTGACAAAAGTCCACAAAATCTGAAAAGGACAAAAAATCTCCTAAATTTATCTTATATTTACAATTTCCCCAATTTTTTTGGATTTTACTCATCAGATTTACCATTTTTCTTTTGGTATTATTAAACTTAGGAATTAGGGATCATTAACCGCCCGGTTCATGTTTAAACCAAAATTGAATATAAAAAACATGTTTCTTGTTCAATTCCCTAAAGCTTCCTTCGTTGAACAAAACCTAAAGCTACGCATGTTAGGCTTTAATGGAGTCTGTGAAGAACACAGAGAACAGAGTTGCCTAGAAGACAATATGAGACCATGTCTTAAATCATAATCTTCCTCGATAATTCTTCTATTGTCGATTGCGTACTTGAGATTCATGTGGGAATCTGATTTTTTTTGTTTCTTTTCAATTTGATTTCAGAACTCCTTGGGTTTTATTTCGACTAGGAGAAGAACAGATCTATTTGAGTTTGGGATCTGAGCGAAAACGACAGCGTTTAAAAAATAAAGATGTAAAACAACATCGTTTTTCATAGTTTATTAAATTTTTTTGGAAAAACGACGTATTTCCCCATTATATAGGTGCAGATTCCCCCAAGTTTAATCTCGGCAAATATCTCTCCAATTTGAAAATTTAAAACGTATTTTCTCGATTGGAAAGTTCGAATCTTATTTATCCACGAAAAGAAAATTCGAACCAAAAATCCACACCAATGATGGTTAATGTCGGTTTACTATTTTCCGAAGAAATCTTAACCAAGTAATCTCAGAAATAAACCGGATTACAACCCAATTATAACTGGTATACCAGATTTAGACCCACCCGAAAACTAAACCTCTAAAATCCCCAATTTCATTTGTGAGGAGGAACCCTAAAAATCGATTTGAAAATCGAGAACCTCAAATCCAGAGATTCGAAACTGAAAGTTGCTCAATCTCTCACAATTTTATCTCAAAACGCTTTTATCTCACGTGTTTAGACTTCCCAGATTTGAGAGAAGATTACAAAAAAAAAGACTTTTCGAAGAAAATGGGGAAAGGAGTAAACTATGTGACGGTGGCGGCTGCGGAGGTAGAGGAGCTACGCCGGAAGAACGGAGAGATGGAAAAAGCGGTGGAGGAGATGAGGAAAGAGATGTTGCAGTTGTGGCGGAGGACGCAGGTGGCGGAGGAGGCGGAGGAGCGTCTCTGCTCTCAGCTCGCCGAATCTCTGGAAAAACTGAAGGAGAAAGAAGAGGAGGCAGAATGTCAAGAGTCAGTCTATCAAGCTCTTGTTGTAAAACATGGCTACACTAACGATGAGCTTCAGGATGCGCGCAAGGCTTTGATTAAAGTAAGCAATTCTCAGCGTCTCCCTCTCTCTGCCCTTCTTCCTATGCGGGTTTGTTCTTTGGATTTCAGCTTCATGAACATTTATTCTGCTGATCTAGTGAGAGGCTGGACTATTGTAACATGTTTTTGCCTGGTAGCTCGTGATAAGAACACTCAGATGATAGTGGAAGTGATTTGCCATTTTATGTTCTGATACTTGCTACTAACCATGCTTTAAGCTGTGTGCAGTCAATGGGAGGGTTGTCAGTACGTGCTCCGATCGGTGTGAAGAGAATGGGAGAATTGGATGAGAAACCATTCCAAAAACTAGCTAAAGAGAAATATCCAGCAAAAGAAGCTGATGAAAAAGCTGCAAAGCTTTGTTCCTTGTGGGACTACCACTTGAGAGACTCGGCTTGGCATCCGATTAAGATCATCGTAAAAGACAGAACCCCCAAGGTAACAAATCAATACATACACCTCTCTTTTTTTTCTCTCTCTTAGACAATGCTATTAGAGGATATATATATTAGCTCCTGCAATCTAAAAACATGAGAGAGACCATAATTTGTTTTGCAGGAGGTACTAAATGAAGAAGATGAGAAGCTGCAAGAACTGAGGAAAGAGATGGGTGAAGAAGTGTTTGAAGCTGTGATACAAGCGCTTCTAGAAAGGAACGAGTATAGTGGAAGTGGAAGGTACATAGTGCCTGAGCTTTGGAATTTCAAAGAAGGAAGAAAAGCGACTCTCAAAGAAGGAGTTGTTTATCTGCTCAACTTGTGGAAACAGAAGAAACCCAAACCGAAGCGCAGATAACAAAATAAGGGGAGAATCTCATTTCTAAAACTAAAACAGTAAAACTTAATCGTCTTTAAGTAGTTGATATTTTATTAAGACTAGGTGAGATTTTATGATTATTACCACTAATAGTAGGGTTATTAAGGTGAGATCGTGGACACAGATATCAAATTTATGTACTTGGTTTATGACTTTATGTTCTTGGTTTATGACTTTATTCCCAATCAGATATAAATATCTATGCGGCTGCATCAAAATCTCACAGAGAAATACTGAGTCTGTTTAATTGGCTATTCGGTTTAGAAAGAATAGTAATCATATCAAACCGAAGTGGGATATGATTAATATGGACCGTTGATTACAAAAAAAAAAAAAAAAACTTCTGCTATGTATGAAAGGTCTCCAAATCTGACTCCAAATTCTATTTCAGACTAAAATCTTCTCCGATTCCACTTCATTTTCAATTCTAAAATGAGAAAATCTCGTTTTTTTTCTCCAAATATGAAGTTATATCATTTTCCATTCCATTTTGGAGTTGACTTTTTATTTATAAAATAATCTTTTAAAATTTAAGTGATTTCATTTAAGAGTTATAGATAATAAATACTTTCAATTTTACACATGCCATTTATTTGTTTCAATATTTATTCCTTATTCAATATATTTGACATCGCCATCTATCAGATAAATACATATTTGTTAAAAGTTTTTCTAAAAAAACTATTTTATCATTTTAGTTTATGCATATTGTTAATAGAAAATATAATAACATAAACCGATAATAAATTAAAAAATACATAAAAAATATTGAAATTAAAAATGAAGAAGATTACTAAAATAACTTTCAAAAATGCATTAATTACTAAAACAATGTTAATTTTTTTTAATTACTAGAATAACAAAAACGTAATTACGATATTGCAATTACTATTTCAAATAAACAAATCTACCGTTCTTTGACGGTAGACTTAATTATTTTTGGTAGATTTATTTTTTGGCTGGTATACTTATTTTTCGGACAGTAAACTTATTTTTGGCCGGTAGATTTGTTTTGGACCGATAGACTTATTTTGGTAGACTTATTTTTACGACATGGTAGATATGTTTTTGGGCGGTAGACTTATTTTTTTTGGTAGATTTATTTTTAATGACGGTAGATTTGTTAAGGATCGGTAGATTTGTTAAGGATTAGTAGATTTAACGAGTGATCGGTTGACTTTTTTGGTAGACATTTGACCAAATTGGTAGATTTATTTTCTTTGATGGTAGATTTATCTACTCCGCGGTAGACTTATTTGTAATGGCGGCAGACTTATCATCGGATTATTCTTTTTGAATTTTTGGTGACGGTAGATTTATCGTAATGACGGTAGACATATTTGGAAGTGCTAGACTTATTCTTAAAACGGTAGACTTATTTGTAATGGCAACAAACTTATCATCGGATGGTTCTTTTTTGGTGACGGTAGATTTATTGTAATGACGGTAGACATATATTGTCGTGGTAGACTTATTTCTTATGACTGTAGATTTATTAAATTGGTAGACTTATAAAAGTTGGTAAATTTATCTGAATTTGATAGATTTATCTGACATTGATCATTCTTATCGACGGTAGACTTATATTAAAATATTAGAAAAAACATTTACATTAAATTTTCTAAAAAATCAAAAAATCCCCAAAAAATTAAAAACAAATTCCGAAAAAAATTGGAAGAAATTCCAAAAAATATAAAGTTAAGCAAAAATAATTTTAAAATTTAATAAATATATTTTAGCTTATGAATTTTTGAACTAAAAATTTCTAAAAATTCAAAAATACAAAAATCTAAACAAATACTCAAAAATTTCTAAAAATTCTCAAAAACATTTATTCAAAAATTAAAAATTTTATTTAGTAGTTAAAATTATTGTTTCTTAACTTAAGATTTTTTCTGATCTTTTTTCAAATTTTTGGAATTTGTTGGTGATTTTTTGAATTTTTTGGAAATTTAATGTAATATTTTATCTATTTATTAAT
>PKMM01018184.1:89986-114486 GCA_002933915.1 Eutrema heterophyllum
TCGGATATTAAAAATCTTATCGGAATAAAGTTGGGGTATTTTTAGGGGATTTTCCCTATATATAATATGAAATAACGTGTAACTAGACATTAAGAAGTGATCAACTTTGATTATGTTTCTTTGTTTGGTGATGTATACTTCATGATTATGTGTTTGGTATAATTTCAAATATTGTGATAATAAACACCACATAGAATTTGTATGTTCTAATTATATGTAGTTCATGTGTTTTTGTTTTAAATCTCACTAATTTTGGTTATACATACCAAGCAAATATTAAACTAATTAAATAAATTGACTGATTTCGTCAAGCACCTTTGAAAATCATCGTGGACTGTCTTACAATCACAAATTCGAAAACAAATCTACCATCATTTAGAATTCAATTATCATTTGTACAAATTCAAAAACAAATCTAACATCATTTCAAAAACAAAAAATCTACCAAATCTAAATCTCCAACTAATTATACTCGCAGAAGAATACATTGAATCGAAGACGGAAATGTCGCCGGAGACTCGGCCGCCGTCGCGAAGCCCAAGAACCTGTCGGAGATACCATCAATTGAAAATAACTCATTCGTCATGCCATAACGGATAAACAAGTCTACCATAACGTTTTCAACAAGTCTACCATAACGTTTTCAACAAGTCTACCATAACGTTTTCAACAAGTTACCATAACGTTTTCAACAATTCTACCACTATTAGCGGAATTTCGTCGAACAATTGGTGTGCATACCTCATGAAGCCGCATATCAACCAAAAACGAGGGTTTTCTCTCCTTTCACCGGGAACTTCTATCATTTCACCGGAATTGTGAACGTTTTAAACAAGTATACCACAATGTTTTAAACAAGTCTACTACAACGTTTTAAACAAGTATACCACAACGTTTTAAGCAAGTCTACCACAACGTTTTAAACAAGTCTACCACAACGTTTTAAACAAGTCTACCACAACGTTTTATACAAGTCTACCACAACGTTTTAAACAAGTTTACCACAACGTTTAAACAAGTCTACCACTACGTTTTAAACAAGTCTACCACTACGTTTTAAACAAGTCTACCACAACGTTTTAAACAAGTCTACCATAACGTGCGAAATTTCATCGAACAAGTGGTGGACATACCTCATGAAGCACCATATCAACAAAAAAACGAGCAAATCCGGTGGAATGGCGGTGGAGCAGCACTAGTGGAAGCCGGCGGAGCAAATCTTCTTGAAGGCGGTAGAAGGTGACAGAGCAAATCTATCGTGAATGAGAGAGAGAGAAGAGGAAGAAGAAGAAGAAGAAGAAGAAGAGAGAAAGAGAGAGAGCCGCTGCCGTCTCATCTCTGTGACGTGGTTACTGTCGTCGTTTCTCCTCCGTGCCGTGTCTTCTTCTCCGTTCGTGTCGGCGTCGAGTGTGGTGTGTGTGTCTCCATCACCACCGCTTCCGTTCTTCGCTGTCGAGCCACCACCACTGGAGACACTGCCACCGTCGTCAGGGAATCACCGCCACGCACTGGGGACGCCGCCACCGTCGAGGCAAGGAGAAGCGTGAATGAGAGAGAGAAGATGAAGAAGAAGAGAGAGAGAAGAGAGAAGACAGAAAGAGAATAGATCGAGAGATAAGAGAGAGAAAAAAAACAAATTAAAGTTTTTTTTTAATTTTATTTTAATTATTTTTTTTTGTAAAAAATAAAAAAATCAAAATGACATTTTGGTTATTAAAACGAAAATATGTCCTTAAATGTCTTTACCAATTTTTGAAGGTTAGTTTAGTTGCTGGGAGTTGGGACAGCGTTATTCTAGTAAAACAACCACTTCTGAATATTATTCTAGTTATTATCTCTTAAAATTAAGACAATCCCAAACCTGAAAAAAAAAAAAAATCTTCCAATATAGATCATTAGGGCATTAAACCATTCGATAATATTCCAATTTCAAATTAGAAGCTGACCGGTTTAATATGTATCGACGGTTAGAACGAAGCTCCGTTGTTCCGACAAACTATTCTCTGTGATTCCGATTTATCTTCTTTTTTCCTCCACTAAACTTCTCTAGCTCCAGCTTTTTCTAGGGTTTGTTTGTTCTGTTCCTTTTAGTGGCTCTGTTTTCATTTGTTACTAAATCGTTTGTGTGGGCCTGTTTGCTTCATCAGATGGGCTACATAATGACTTGTGCTATCATTATTTCGGCCCAGCCAAATCAAAGTCCAAGTAGAAAGAAAAAGAAGAAGGAAATCGTGACCTGTACAAGTCGGCTAAGGTTGTGTTACTTAAAGAAGAAGATATCGAGGCAGAAGACCTAACACAGACAGAAACAGAAGAGAGGCAGAGGACAAGTTGTAAGAGGGTTAGAAGAAACCGTGAGAGAGAAGAATCAGAGTTCGATTCTTTGTGCTTCTTGGTGTTGTACTCTCTTTCTCTATTCTCCTTTGTTTCGACCGTACGTATGGACAAAATCAGTGGACTGCCTGATGAATTAAGATATTATCGTTCCTTCCAACAAAAGTTGCTGTGTCCACTAGCATTTTGTCGAAACAATGGAAGTTTCTTTGGATGTGGCTTCCTAAACTTGAGTACGATGGTACCATTGGTAGATATTATTCAGAGTCTGAATGCGAGAGGTTACAGTGTTTTCTTCACAGAAATCTGCCATTACATAGAGCTCCGGTTATAGAAAGCTTTCGTCTCCAGTTTTTTCATCTACATTTAGAACCTGGAGATATCAAACTGTGGGTTCTAACTGTAGTTTCGCGCTACGTCCGTGAGCTGGGGATTTCTTATTATACTTACAAGAACAAGGATGATATATTGCCGAGTAGCTTGTATACCTGCAAAACGCTCGTCTCTTTGGAACGATTCTTGTGGATGTTCCTCGTATGGTCTGTCTTCCTTCTCTGAAAACTTTGTGACTTCAAGAGGTGAGATACTCCAATGAAGATTCTCTTCAACGGCTTCTATCTAATTGCCATGTTCTTAAAGATCTATCGGTGGAAATATGGCAAGGTGATAATTTGAGAAAGTTCATTGTTATCGTCCCGTCTTTGAAACGTTTAACCCTCGATATATATTGTGATTTAGATGAGTTTGTGATAAATACTCCTTCTTTGAAGTACTTGAAACTTGGGTATTTTAATTATGAGAGTCACTACTGTTTGATTGAGAATATGCCTAAGCTGAGGGAGGCATACGTAGAAGTTAGCTTTCCTTATATCGAGGGGCTTATCGGATCAATCACATCTGTCAAGCATCTTACGTTATGCCTAGAAGACTATAGTTCAAGGGTAATCAGTTTTCTCAACTCTATGTCGTCAATCTCATTTATAGAATCTTCTGTTAGTGAATTTAATATTGTGTGCAGGGTGTGTATGGTGATGGTTTTATCTTCAAACATCTTGTACATCTGGAACTATGTATATGCCAAGAATATGCGTCGACTCTGCTTGTCCGGCTGCTCAAAGATTCGCCTAAATTATGTGTGCTAGATCTCTATGGAATGGATGTAAGTTTTCTCTTCGATAAACTATTATCGTTTGTATAATGCGCACTATGGTTGTCAATCTAATCCTTCGTCTTGATCTCAGGATCATAACACTAATGGTGTAGTTTTTTGGAATCAACCAAGTACTGTTCCTGAATGTATGTTGTCGAGTCTCCAAACTTTCAAGTTTTCGGGATACTTAGGTGTTAGAATATGCGGAATATGAGACTAGAGATTAAAGAGAGACATGGAGACTAATAGAAGAACTAACTAGAGATTTAAGAGAGAATATAGAAGAAGAGAATGTTTAGATTGATTTGAAAACAATGTGAGTTACATCCTTTAAATAGAGAAATAAGTGGTGAATGATCAAAGCAAGGAGAGGAAAACATGGAGGAAAAAGGGAGGAGGAAAACATGGAGGAAAAGGAGGAGGAAATCATGGAGCACTAGAGGTGGAGTTTTCTTCTAGAAGGTTCTTCATGATTATTTACTTGATCAATACTCCCCCTCAAGCTTAGCCGTAGAGACACCGAAGACTAAACTTGGAACCTGAGGAACATCACCTCATTAAAAACCTTAACATAGAAAAACCACTTGGGAGAAAACTATGTTAAGGGAAAAAGAGTGTGATGTCCATGGGTTAGAGAACATGAGATCAAGGGCGTGAAAGATCTACAAGCCCGAGTTGCTATGTATGTGAGTGCAAACTTTGAGACTTGCAGCCTTGGTGAAGATATCCGCTAGTTGATCTTCACTCCGAGTGTAGCATGGGAGTATCATGCCTTCTTCAATCTTTTCTCGAACTTTGTGGCAATCCACTTCAATATGCTTGGTCCTTTCATGGAAGACCGAGTTGGTTGCAATGTGAATTGCGGCTTGGTTATCACAATGCATGGTGATGGGGCTAGAAGACTCAATGCCGAGATCTTTAAGAAGAGCTTTGAGCCAAGTTAGCTCATTTGTTAGCTTCCTCATTGCCCGGTACTCTGCTTCCGCACTAGAACACGACACCACCTTTTGCTTCTTCGATTTCCAAGTCACCAAATTTCCTCCAATGAAGGTGCAATAACCAGATGTTGACTTTCTATCCAGCCTATCTCCAGCATAATCAGCATCACAATATCTTACTATCTCGGTATTATCGTTTCTCCCCATCCAAATGCCTTGGCTTGGGCTACCTTTGAGGTATCTAAGAATTCGCTCCACCATACTACAATGGTATAAGCTAGGGGCTTGCATGTGTTGACTGGCCTGATTCATAGCATAACAAAGATCATGCCTTGTGATAGTCAAATAGATCAACTTACCTACAAGACGGCGATATTGGGAGACGTCTTCAAATGGCTCGTCTTCTTTTTCCCCCTTTCGATTGACCTTGTAGCCATCCTCAAGCGGTGTCTTTGCTGGTTTTTCTCCAAGTTTACCTGTCTCATTCAACAAATCAAGTGTGTACTTCCTTTGTGAAAGAAATAAGCCTTCCGGAGAACGGCAAACTTCAATCCCTAGGAAGTACTTTAGCTCACCTAGGTCTTTAATATCGAAAACAGATTTAAGAAAGGTTTTAGTTGATTGGATACTGATTAGTCATTTTTCAACACATCAATTACCCTAATGTGTAGACTACCGCAATCATAACGGTGTGTCGTTTTAGTACTTAGGGATCGAATCCACAGAGAGAAAGAACAACACAATAAGAATACAATAAACTACTTAAGCTAAGCTTAACGATTTTTGTTGGTTTTTGTTCTAAGAACTAATTACGATAAAACCTAAAAATAAAAGACAGAGAATAAAAACATACAGGAAAACTAAAATTATTGCAAGCTAGTTTTAAGAACACAGAATTAAAGAAAACAAGACACTAAACTCGGTTTTAAACAAGAAGATAAAGATATGTATCGTAGGGAACGATATTCGATTAGGAGTATTCGATGATTCACTAATGATGTTCCTAATCACTCAATGAGCTTATTCTATGGCAGGGAACACACAAATAGTTTAACTCACTCCCATGATGCTAAACCTTTCATTGATAATTTGAATTAGCTAATTTTCCAATTGCAACCAAATTATTAACAAGCATAAAACACATGTCCTTTTAAGCCAATTAATGATTATTAGTCACGATTTCCACCTTGCTAAGCATCAAAAACATGTTTAGAAAACCTCTAGACAATTTACCAAACCTCTTCCGTGTAAATTGACCATGATCTAGAAATTGAGTAGCTAGTTCAATTCTAGCTTTAAGACCACTTCTAAACATGAGAACTTCTATAATCTTGCTCTAAACATCAAAAGATTATCATCTATCCCTCTAAATCAACCATTCCCACAATCCATAATGAAACTACTCACACATAACTAAATCACAAAAGAAAACCGAACAAAAGCAAGACATAGCAAAAATAAGAAGATTGATGGAAGAAAAGTAAGAAAATCTTCACTAAAATGGTGTAGATCTTGGATGATTCATGAACAAAGAGAGATAAGGGAGAAGAAGTTGACTAAAACAGTAAAAAGAAGCTGATAAGATGATATTTTCGTGTGTGGAGAGTTGTTGAAACTCAACTACAAAGTGTTGAACTTATACAAAAGGGGAGGCGCCCAAAGTCAAGTAGAAAGTCACCAGATCAACATGTCTTCACTAAATCGGCCATAACTCTTGCACCACAGATCGGAATGACTTGAAACCACTTCCATTGGAAAGCTAACTCAAATATCTACAACATTTATGAATAACGGTGAAGCTAAATCCAAATGGAAACCATTCTTCTGAGTCGATCTTTAAAGTACTTCGGATGGTTTTGGTCGCGGTGGTGGATCGGTCGATCCAGAGGGGATCGATCGATCCCAAAAAAACATGAGATCGATCGATCTGGCAGTGTAGGTCGGTCTCGGAAATGTGCGTTGTTTGGGATCGATCGATCTCATGACTTGGATCGATCGATCTGGTCCTGTTTCTCCACCTGCTTCTTCTGCTCGCCCGACTGGACTGTCATCACGAAAATCGGCATAACTTTTGATCGCACCGTTGGAATGGCCTCAAACAACTTCCAAATGAAAGCTGATCCATTGATCCATATTGTGTTAAAATCTGAGATCAATCCAGCGGTGGAAAAGTTTTCATCGAATGCCAAACTTATGACGTCTCAACCTGATCCTGCATCTCTGTATTCCGCAATGACTTTTTTTATGGCTATCTTCACTCCTCCAACTTCTCTGACTCCAAGAACACCTGAAAATGGCTCAAACAAGCCAAAAAGAAGGCAAAGACAACCTAAGACATCTAAAATGCAATGAGACTCAATTTGGACCTAAATGCATTGTAAATACAATGAAAACAACATGAAACACATAAAAAACAAAGGAAAATATGAGACTCAAGATGGTAAAATATACGGTTATCAACTCCCCCGGACTTGCCTTTTGCTTGTCCTTAAGCGAATAAAGCAAAGTAAGCCAAGAAGAGAGGTTTGAAGGTGGGGACTCATATCCAAAAGGAAACACATGAAACTTTCAACTCAATGTTCTTAGGTAAAAATGTCATAATGCTAAAATTGCTTATACTCTTACGACCTTCTCCATACCTATCACAACTAGAATCTTTTGCTCTAGTGCCTAAGACTTAAGAATCCACAAGCATTCCTATCAACCAACTCTTTAACATTCATTAATATCGGTATAAGCGCGGTCTCGCAAAGGGAATCTCAATCATTCTCAATCGGTTTGGTGGGAAAGGCTTGAAAGGATAATGTATGAGGAGGTTCCAGTTTCCGGGTAACTTACTCTCATGAAAACGTAATGCATGACAATACGAAAAAGCGAGGAAGGAATGGAACAAAGATGCATCAAAGAATACCTTCCATCCTAGCCTAGCTTTCTAATCTCTCGTCTTAAGCTCATTGCCTTGCATCTCTTGTCCCATAAGTAAACCCAAAGCACTTTTGGCTAAATATATACATTGTACACAACCTCTTTTCTTTTCCCTTCTTTCGACACTCTAGGTAGATTTCTTCTCTTAGTCTAAACTCTTATTCCCCTTTTTTTTTATTAGTCCAGAATTTAGACACTTTGAATTCTTGGTTCTTTCCTAGAGTTTCTTGCTTTCTTTTCTTTCTTTTCTTTTCCCATCTTAGGCTCTTTCTTTAGCCTTTATCCGATTTTCTCTCACTTCACTCACCATTCTCCCAAACAAAAATTAACCATTCTATTTCCAAACACCCAAGTCACTTGTCTAAGGAAGATAAGCTTTGTAGTTCCTTTCTCTTACAAGATTTTTCAATTGTATACATTTTCAAGAAAAATGCCTCACTCACAAATAACAAGGGTTTGAAAGAATTGGCTTAGGTGAATAGGTGGGGAACTACCCTAAAAATGAGGATAGCTACTCGAATTAGCACAAGAGTGGCAAAGCGGATAAGAAAATTCGAGTATATAATTTAAGACCATGAGAATGCATTTCGAACCCCTATGCGAGACAATTAATGTTCAAGTTAGGTTCAAATAAATAGAGTTGGAATCAAATCACAACGAGCTTCATCCTAATCAAAGACATTCAAGCCAAGAGATCAAAGCATGGATTTTCCAAATTTTCAAAGCGGTTCAAGCATCATGACATGTTTAGCAAGGGCAACGTTTTCAAAGTTCAAGTGTTTAATCATTGTCCCCTATGCATATGAATGCATCCTATATGCTTTTAGACTCAATCCTAAAATGAAGATGAGATTATGCAAACTACATGATTTCTTTTTGGATTTTTGAAAATTTTCGATTTTTTTGGTTTTTCTATGCAATATAATATGTACAATGCAAGATTCAAGAGAAAGAAAATAAGACAAAGAAAAAGATGAGAAAACACATTCGAGACAGAGCTATTCCACAAAAGATGGAGATATGCATGACTCGAAGTGACTCAAAGACAAATAAAATAAGACAAAGAAAACGACGTTAAATGACAAAGACCTCTCCCCCGGACTTAAATCACACCGTCTCGGTGTGAAATGAATCCGAAGAAAGAGTAAAAATGCAAATCAAAAGTATATACAAGAGGTAAAGTGGGGTACCTTGGAGTTGTGGAGATGAGGAGCTTTAGCATTCCTTTGACTTGTGATTTTTCGTTTTGACTCCGAATTGTTTTCTTGCGAATCCCCATGCCATGTAACACTAAAACACAATAAAACAAGGATTAAATCAAACTTAAAACAAACATATAAACATATGTACAAAGGATAACATGGGATTGCCTCCCAAGCGCGCTTGTTTTAAGTCACTAAGCTTGACTTTGTTGACGCCTCATGCGTTTTGGGGGTCGGAAAGAGGAATCATGGCTTGTTCCTCGATCATAACGTCTGCCAAGTATGGCTTGCAACGCTGTCCATTCACCGTGAAGTCTTCCCCGGAATTGTTGCACAGTTCTATCGCTCCATAGGGGTGGACTTCTTTGACCGTGAACGGTCCCGACCATCTCGACTTTAACTTCCCGGGAAACAATCTCAACCTTGAGTTGAACAGCAGAACTTGGTCCCCAGTTTTGAATTCTCTCTTGAGGATCTTTTTATCGTGGAAGGCCTTCGTCCGTTCTTTATAAATCCTAGAGCTCTCATAAGCTCCTTGCCGAGTTTCCTCAAGCTCTTCTAATTGTACCAACCTCTTCTCGGAGGCTGACTTGATGTCGAAGTTCAGGAGCTTGGTTGCCCATAACGCCTTGTATTCCATTTCCATCGGAAGGTGGCAAGATTTCCCGTAAAGCAAGTTGAACGGAGTTGTTCCAATCGGCGTCTTGTAGGCGGTTCGATATGCCCATAAAGCGTCATCTAGCTTTGTCGCCCAATCCTTCTTTGTTTTTCCAACCGTCTTCTCCAAAATTTCCTTGATTTGACGGTTTGACACCTCCACTTGGCCAGATGTTTGGGGATGATAAGGTGTAGCTACCTTATGCTTCACTCCATACTTCTTCATAAGCCCTTCAAATACTTTGTTGATGAAGTGGCTTCCTCCATCGCTTATGACCACACGTGGAACTCCGAACCTTGGAAAAATGATGCTCTTAAACAACTTCACAACAACCTTAGCATCATTTGTTGGACTTGCTATGGCTTCCACCCATTTTGACACATAATCAACCGCTACAAGGATGTATTGGTTGCCATACGAGGACGGGAATGGTCCCATGAAATCAATGCCCCACACGTCAAACACCTCGACTTCAAGAATTGGGTTTTGAGGCATTTCATTCCTCTTGCTTATGTTGCCTTTTCTTTGGCATGCATCACACTTAGATATGTACTCATAAGCATCTTTAAACATCGTAGGCCACCAAAATCCCGCTTGTAGAGCTTTTTGGACCGTCTTGTATGTTGCAAAATGTCCTCCATAATCTGATCCGTGACAGCAAAACAAAATTCCGGAAGTCTCTTCTTCCGAAATGCATCTTCTATAAAGTCCATCGTTGCAACGCCTATAGAGATAAGGCTCGTCCCAAAAGTAATGTCGAACATCTTTGTAGAACTTCTTCTTTGAATACCCTTGGAGACTTGGTGGTTCTTTCTCGATTGTCAAAAAGTNCGATAACCTATTATCGTTTGTGTAATGCGCACTATGGTTGTCAATCTAATCCTTCGTCTTGATCTCAAGATCATAACACTAATGGTGTAGTTTTCTGGAATCAACCAAGTACTGTTCCTGAATGTATGTTGTCGAGTCTCCAAACTTTCAAGTTTTCGGGATACTTAGGTGTTAGAATATGCGGAATATGAGACTAGAGATTAAAAAGAGACATGAAGACTAATAGAAGAACTAGCTAGAGATTTAAGAGAGAATATAGAAGAAGAGAATGCTTAGATTGATTTGAAAACAATGTGAGTTACATCCTTTAAATAGAGAAATAAGTGGTGAATGATCAAAACAAGGAGAGAAAAACATGGAGGAAAAGGAGGAGGAAATCATGGAGCACTAGAGGTGGAGTTTTCTTCTAGAAGGCTCTTCATGATTATTTACTTGATCAATACTCCCCCTCAAGCTTAGCCGTAGAGACACCGAAGACTAAACTTGGAACCTGAGGAACATCACCTCATTAAAAACCTTAACATAGAAAAACCACTTGGGAGAAAACTATGTTAAGGGAAAAAGAGTGTGATGTCCATGGGTTAGAGAACATGAGATCAAGGGCGTGAAAGATCTACAAGCCCGAGTTTGCTATGTATGTGAGTGCAAACTTTGAGACTTGCAGCCTTGGTGAAGATATCCGCTAGTTGATCTTCACTCCGAGTGTAGCATGGGAATATCATGCCTTCTTCAATCTTTTCTCGAACTTTGTGGCAATCCACTTCAATATGCTTGGTCCTTTCATGGAAGACCGAGTTGGTTGCAATGTGAATTGCGGCTTGGTTATCACAATGCATGGTGATGGGGCTAGAAGACTCAATGCCGAGATCTTTAAGAAGAGATTTGAGCCAAGTCAGTTCATTTGTTAGCTTCCTCATTGCCCGGTACTCTGCTTCCGCACTAGAACACGACACCACCTTTTGCTTCTTCGATTTCCAAGTCACCAAATTTCCTCCAATGATGGTGCAATAACCAGATGTTGACTTTCTATCCAGCCTATCTCCAGCATAATCAGCATCACAATATCCTACTATCTCGGTGTTAGCGTCTCTCCCCATCCAAATGCCTTGGCCCGGGTTACCTTTGAGGTATCTAAGAATTCGCTCCACCATACTCCAATGGTATAAGCTAGGGGCTTGCATGTGTTGACTGACCTGATTCACATCATAACAAAGATCAGGCCTTGTGATAGTCAAATAGATCAACTTACCTACAAGACGGCGATATTGGGAGACGTCTTCAAATGGCTCGTCTTCTTTCTCCCCCTTTCGATTGACCTTGTAGCCATCCTCAAGCGGTGTCTTTGCTGGTTTTGCTCCAAGTTTACATGTCTCATTCAACAAATCAAGTGTGTACTTCCTTTGTGAAAGAAATAAGCCTTCCGGAGAACGGCAAACTTCAAGCCCTAGGAAGTACTTTAGCTCACCTAAGTCTTTAATATCGAAAACAGATTTAAGAAAGGTTTTAGTTGATTGGATACTGATTAGTCGTTTTTCAACACATCAATTACCGTAATGTGTAGACTACCGCAATCATAACGGTGTGTTGTTTTAGTACTTAGGGATCGAATCCACAGAGAGAAAGAACAACACAATAATAATACAAGAAACTACTTAAGCTAAGCTAAACGATTTTTGTTGGTTTTTGTTCTAAGAACTAATTACGATAAAACCTAAAAATAAAAGACAGAGAATAAAAACATACATGACAACTAAAATTATTGCAAGCTAGTTTTAAGAACACAGAATTAAAGAAAACAAGACACTAAACTCGATTTTAAACAAGAAGATAAAGATATGGATCGTAGGGAACGATATTCGATTAGGAGTATTCGATGATTCACTATGATGTTCCTAATCACTCAATGAGCTTATTCTATGGCAGGGAACACACAAATAGTTTAACTCACTCCCATGATGTTAAACCTTTCATTGATAATTTGAATTAGCTAATTTTCCAATTGCAACCAAATTATCAACAAGCATAAAACACATGTCCTTTTAAGCCAATTAATGATTCTTAGTCACGATTTCCACCTTGCTAAGCATCAAAAACATGTTTAGAAATCCTCTAGACAATTTACCAAACTTCTTCCAAGTGTAAATTGACTATGATCTAGAAATTGAGTAGCTATTTCAATTCTAGCTTTAAGACCACTTCTAAACATGAGAACTTCTATAATCTTGCTCTAAACATCAGAAGATCATCATTTATCCCTCTAAATCAACCATTCCCACAATCCATAATGAAACTACTCACACATAAATTAATCACAAAAGAAAACCAAACAAAAGCAATTCATAGCAAAAATAAAAAGATTGATGGAAGAAAAGTAAGTAAATCTTCACTAAAATGGTGTAGATCTTGGATGATTCATGAACAAAGAGAGATAAGGGAGAAGAAGTTGACTAAAACAGTAAAAAGAAGCTGATAAGATGATATTTTCGTGTGTGGAAAGTTGTTGAAACTCAACTACAAAGTGTTGAACTTATACAAAAGGGGAGGGGCCCAAAGTCAAGTGGAAAGTCACCAGATCGACATGTCTTCACTAAATCGACTATAACTCTTGAAAAACATATCTGAATGACTTAAAACCACTTCCATTGGAAAGCTAACTCAAATAACTACAACTTTCATGAATACCTCTGAAGTTAAATCCAAATGAAAACCGTTCTTCTGAGTCGATCTTTAAAGTACTTCGGATGGTTTCGGTCGCGGTGGTGGATAGGTCGATCCAGAGGGGATCGATCGATCCCAAAAAAACATGAGATCGATCGATCTAGCAGTGTAGGTCAGTCTGGGAAATGTGCGTTGTTTGGGATCGATCGATCGGGTCCTGTTTCTCCACCTGCTTCTTCTGCTCGCCAGACTGGACTGTCATCACCAAAATCGGCATAACTTTCGATCGCACCGTTGGAATGGCCTAAAACAACTTCCAAATGAAAGCTAATCCATTGATCTATCTTGTGTTAAACTCTGAGCTCAATCCATCGGTGGGAAGGTTTTCATACAATGCCAAACTTATGACGTCTCAACCTGATCTTGCATTTCTGTATTCCGCAATGACCTTTTTTAAGGCTATCTTCACTCCTCCAACTCCTCTGACTCCAAGAACACCTGAAAATGGCTTAAACAAGCCAAAAAGAATGCAAAGACAACCTATGACATCTAAAATGCAATGAGACTCAATTTGGACCTAAATGCATTGTAAATACAATGAAAACAACATGAAACACATAGAAAACAAAGGAAAATATGAGACTCAAGATGGTAAAATACACGGTTATCAACTCCCCCTGACTTGCCTTTTGCTTGTCCTCAAGCGAATAAAGCAAAGTAAGCCAAGAAGAGAGGTTTGAAGGTGGGGACTCATATCCAAAAGGAAACACATGAAACTTTCAACTCAATGTCCTTAGGTAAAAATTTCATTATGCTAAAATCGCTTCTACTCTTACGACCTTCTCCATACCTATCACAACTTGAATATTTTTCTCTAGTGCCTAAGACTTAAGAATCCACAAGCATTCCTATCAACCAACTCTTTAACATTCATTAATATCGGTATAAGCGCGGTCTCGCAAAGGGAATCCCAATCATTCTCAATTGGTTTGGTGGGAAAGGCTTGAAAGCATAATGTATGAGGAGGTTCCAGTTTTCGGGTAACTTACTCTCATGAAAACGTAATGCATGACAATACGAAAAAGCGAGGAAGGAATGGAACAAAGATGCATCAAAGAATACCTTTCATCCTAGCCTAGCTTTCTAATCTCTCGTCTTAAGCTCATTGCCTTGCATTTCTTGTCCCATAAGTAAACCCAAAGCCCCTTTGGCTAAATATATACATTGTACACTACCTCTTTTCTTTTCCCTTCTTTCGACACTCTAGGTAGATTTCTTCTCTTAGTCTAAACTCTTATTCTTTTTTTTTTCTTTTTTTTTTTCTCTTTTATTAGTCCAGAGTTTAGAAACTTTGAATTCTTGGTTCTTTCCTAGAGTTTCTTGCTTTCTTTTCTTTCTTTTCTTTTTCCATCTTAGGCTCTTTCTTTAGCCTTTATCCGATTTTCTCTCACTTCACTCACCATTCTCCCAAACAAAAATTAACCATTCTATTTCCCAACACCCGAGTCACTTGTCTAAGGAAAATAAGCTTTGTAGTTCCTTTCTCTTACAAGATTTTTCATTTGTATACATTTTCAAGAAAAAGGCCTCACTCACAAATAACAAGGGTTTGAAAGAATTGGCTTAGGTGAATAGGTGGGGAACTACCCTAAAAATGAGGATAGCTACTCGAATTAGCACAAGAGTGGCAAAGCGGATAAGAAAATTCGAGTATATAATTTAAGACCATGAGAATGCATTTCGAACCCCTATGCGAGACAATTAATGTTCAAGTTAGGTTCAAATAAATAGAGTTGGAATCAAATCACAACGAGCTTCATCCTAATCAAAGACATTCAAGCCAAGAGATCAAAGCATGGATTTTCCAAATTTTCAAAGCGGTTCAAGCATCATGACATGTTTAGCAAGGGCAACGTTTTCAAAGTTCTAAGTGTTTAATCATTGTCCCCTATGCATATGAATGCATCCTATATGCTTTTAGACTCAATCCTAAAATGAAGATAAGATTATGCAAACTACATGATTTCTTTTTGGATTTTTGAAAAATTTCGATTGTTTGGTTTTTTAATGCAATATAATATATACAATGCAAGATTCAAGAGAAAGAAAATAAGACAAAGAAAAATATGAGAAAACACATTCGAGACATAGCTATTCCACAAAAGATGGAGATATGCATGACTCGAAGTGACTCAAAGACAAATAACATAAGACAAAGAAAACGACGTTAAATAACAAAGACCTCTCCTCCGGACTTAAATCACACCGTCTCGGTGTGAAATGAATCCGAAGAAAGAGTAAAAATGCAAATCAAAAGTATATACAAGAGGTAAAGTGGGGTACCTTGGAGTTGTGGAGATGAGGAACTTTAGCATTCCTTTGACTTGTGATTTTTTGTTTTGACTCTGAATCATTTTTCTGCGAATCTCCATGCCATGTAACACTAAAACACAATAAAACAAGGATTAAATCAAACTTAAAACAAACATATAAACATATGTACAAAGGATAACATGGGATTGCCTCCCAAGCACGCTTGTTTTAAGTCCTTAAGCTTGACATTCTCTTTGAGTCCTTTAGTGCGGTTTGGAAAAAGGTCCATCTCCATGGCATGATTCTCTATCAGGTGGTTTGATTTTGAGATATTTGGTAATCGGGGTCCTTGATGGTTCGTGCATCTCAAGTTTGAGAACTCTCCTCAACATCTCCTCTAGTGCTTCTTGTCCTTTCTCTTTCATTTCTGGTGTGAGAATCGCTTTAACCATGACAAAGGGCTTAGGCATACCCTTGCACTCAACCTTGTACTCAATCTCCCCATTTGTATATCCCATTGGTTTCAAGGTGAGAGTTGGAGACGAGTTCTTCTCACGATGTAGATCCTTGCTTTCTTTAGGCCTTTTCTTAGTCACATTTGGTGACTTCATCTTTGGATCTCCCACATTTGCTTCCTTGAATAGGATATTTAGGCAATCTCCATCCAGCACACTTTCATCCAAAGGAACTTGCACATTTCCCACTTTCTCAAATTGAGATTCCTTCTCTTTGTTCTCAAACTCCTTAGAGTCAACATTGTTTCCCATGTCTTCTTGGGTGATTGTTCCACAAATATTGGTCGTGGAATGCTTGATAGGGTATGATACCTTGTCATTGACATTCTTTAGAATCACCTTCTCATTGGGGAAGTCTATGATGGCTCCCGCGGTTTGGAAAAAGGGACTTCCCAAGACGAGAGGCACCTTGCGGCTTTGCACCATTTCCACAACCATAAGGTCCGTTGGTATTAAACAATCTCCAACCCTTAGAGGGTAGTCTTCAATGAAGCCTAGTGTACACGTTGAAGATGAATCCCCAAACATAAGAGTGGTCAAGTTCTTCTTCATGCCCTTGATCCCCAAGGCTTTCACCATCTCATGAGAGATCACATTAACGTTGGCTCCGGAATCACACAAAGCTTCTTCAGCATATGAATCTCCAAAAGAGCAAGGTATAATAAATTTACCCGATTTTCCGAGTTTGGGAATCGATTTGGGCTCTACTGTGGGTGCACTTGGTGGCTCATAAAGTTTCAGCACCTCCTCTACTTTCTCCCTATTGGCAATAATGGCCTTGATGAACCTCATGTTGGAAGGAACTTGAGATAAATCACCATTGATTGGCATTTCAATCCCAATTTGACTCATCTCCTTCTTGAACTTGGATAGAGCTCTCTTTTGCGCTTTTGTGTAGACTCGAGGGGGAAATGGCAGTTTGGGCTCATATGGAGGAGGCTCTATCTTGGGAGGTTCTTCCCTTTCTATCTTCTTCAAAACGTTTTGCTCTTCTTTAGGGTTTTCCTCAAGTACTACATCACTATTCTCTACTCCTTCTTCATTGAAATCCGCTTGAAGGTTAGAGATGAATATTTCTATTGCATTCTCAATCTCATTCTCATCCATCTCGATAATACCGCAGTAGCCTTGGGGTTAGTTTCATGCTTACCTGGTAGAACTCCATTGGGTCCCTTGGATGTAGAATCTACTTGAGCAATCTGGTTTTCCAAACCCTTCACATGAGTTGACAAGTGCTCAAACTTGGCGTTAAGTTCATTGTATACTCCATCGATTTTGTTGTTGATATCCACCATCTTTTTGGTGAGTTCAATTTTCCCTTTAGCTTGACCTTCCAAAATCCGTTGAAACATACTTTGCACATCATTTTGTGCACCTTGATTCGATGAACCTCCTTGAGCTTGATTGTTGTTTGGCTTTGGTTGATAGCCCTGCTGGTAGTTTGAGTTGTAGCCTCCTTGGTTTGTGATATCACTGTATTTTACCACTTTAAGTCTCATATTTTCCTCTGTTTTCCTTGTGTTTCATATAGTTTTTATTACGTGTATATTGCATTTAGGTCCAAATCGAGTCGCATTGCATTTAGGATGACCTAGGTCGTTTTTGTGTTCTTTTTAGCTTGTTGGAGCCTTTCTCAGGTGTTCGGGACTGATTTGGATGAGCGTGGACGAAAGGAGACGATCGAAGTTCGAGGAGGAACCGCAAAGACCGAAAGAAGAACAAGAGGACCGGAATTTACACGCGCGATCGGTTACTAACCGATCGATGAAAGCTATCCCACGACAAATGCACAGAGGCTCGGTTACTAACCGATCGATAAAGCCGATGGCAGAAAAAAATGTACATGCGATCGGTTATAACCGATCTCCATAACCGATCAAGATCGTCTGGCGGCTTTAAGCTTGACTTTGGGGTCCAACCCTTTTGTAATATATTCAACACTTGTTTTTCTCTTTCTAAAGGGGGGGGACTGACGAAAATATCATCTTGTCTACTTCTTTTCACTGTTTGAGAGCACTTTTCTCTCCTCCACTCTTGTGTTCATGGGATTTTCAAGATCTACACAATTTTAGTGAAGAATCTCTTAATTTCTTCCATTCAATCTTCTTATTTTTGCTATGTCTTGCTTTTGTTCGGTTTTGATTTGTGTTCTAACTATGTGTGAGTAGTTTTCTTATGGACTGTGGGAATGGTTGATTTAGAGGGATAGATGATAATCTCTTGATGTTTAGAACAAGATTACAAAAGTTCTCATGTTTAGAAGTGATCTTAAGGCTAGGATTGAAGTAGCTACTCAATCCCTAGATCATGGTCAGTTTGCCCTTGGAAGAGGTTTAGTAGGCTATCTAGAAGACTTCTAACATGTTCTTGACACTTAGCAAGGTGAAAATCGTGACTAAGGTTCATTTATTGGCTAAAAAGGGGTTTCGTTTCATGCTTATTGATAATTTGGTTATTGCAATCGGAAGATTAGCTAATTCGAGTTATTAATAAAGGGTTTAGTATCACAAAAGTGAGTTAAGCTATTAGTTTGTGTCCCTTGCCTTAGAACAAGCTCATTGAGTAACTAGAA
The DNA here is from genome assembly GCA_002933915.1 of Eutrema heterophyllum. Taxonomy (NCBI): domain Eukaryota; kingdom Viridiplantae; phylum Streptophyta; class Magnoliopsida; order Brassicales; family Brassicaceae; genus Eutrema; species Eutrema heterophyllum. The sequence goes on from PKMM01018184.1 coordinate 108,083, forward strand.
ACTTCAAGAGAGAATTATCGAATACTCGAAATCGCATACCATATCCTACGGTCTATATTCTGCCTTCTTGAGTAAACCGAGTTTATTATCTTATCTTCTTGAACTTGTGTTTTTAAAACTGCTTTGATCATTTTAAGTGTCATGTAATTTTCTCATTCTCTGTTTCTTTATTTTACTTTTAGTTTTATCGTAATTAGTTCCTTACACAAATACCTAAAAACGTTTAGCTTAGCTTAATTAGTTTCTTGTATTCTTATTGTGCTGTTCTTTCTCTCCGTGGATTCGATCCCTAAGTACTCAACGACCAACCGTTATGATTGCGGTAGTCTACATATTAGGGTAATTGATGTGTTGAAAAAAAACGACTAATCAATTTGGCGCCGTTGCCGGGGAGATTGCAATAGCCATTAGGATTTGGATTCTATCTAAGTCTAAGTATTATTTCTTTACTTTGTTACTAAACTGCTCTGTTTTGTTTGCTCTGTTTTTGAAGGTGTATGCACACAAGAAGTCAAGGGCAAGAGAACTTGCAACCACTTGTGCTAGATATTCGAAGGCACGAAAGAGATAATCAAAGAGCAACCAGAGAACGTGCTGAGCACGTAAGGCGTTTAGGCATGGACGCTCAGCGAAATGATCCTCCTCACCTAGGAGAGAACCAACCGCCACCGCCACTGGACGAAGTCCAAGGAGTAGGCTTAAACCCGAGGCAGCCAATCCATCCTCCTAGACAGCCACAAAGGATTGGCGCCTTCGATGAACCCACTACACAAGGGGTTCTAACAGGGATAAGGCCGCCACCATTTGCGAACAACAACTTTGAGATCAAGTCTAGCCTCATAAACATGGTGCAAAACTCGAGGTTCTTGGGCATGCCGTTGGAAAACCCGATCGAGCACATTGATCAATTCGATCGTCTTTGTGGGACGGTGAAGATAAATGAGGTCTCAGAGGATGTTGTTAAGTTGACTCTCTTCCCATTCTCTTTGGGAGACAAAGCTGCTCAGTGGGAGAAGAGTGTGGTTACCGCAACCATACCTACTTGGGAAGAGTGCAAGAAGCAATTCTTTGCGAAATTTTTCTCGAGACAAAAGACGGCGAAATTGAGAAACGATATCACTAGCTTCAAGCAAGGAAGCAATGAGTCGTTTTATGAAGCATGGGAAAGGCTGAAGGGGTACACAAGGGCCTGTCCTCACCACAGAGTATCCAAGGAAGCACTTTTGGGGATCCTACACCGAGGAGTTCTTGAGAAATACCAACTGGCCTTGAACACGGCGAGCAACGGAAGTTTTGCCAGCCAAGACGTTATCAATGGGGAAATTCTAGTTGAGAATTTGGCGCAAAGTGACCAAGGCTACGGTGGTGACTATGACCGAACGGTGAGAGATGCAAAGTATGACGATCAAAGGTTCAAAGACTTGAGCGATAAGTTAGACAAGGTTCTACTTGCAAACCAAAGGTCAGTTAACTATGTGGGGGAGTATGGAGGCCAGCGAGGGTACCAGGATGTAGTACAAGAGGAGAATGAAGAGCTTCAAGACGAAGTGAATTACATTGGTAATCAAGGAAGGTACCAAGGGAACCGGGGAGGGTTCAATCAAAATTATCGGAATCATCCCAACTTGTCTTATAGAAGCAACAACGTGGAGAACCCCCAAGACCAGACCTACCCTCCTCAGAACCAGCAAGGATTCCAACCCAAAATATTCAACCAAGGAAGCTTCAAATCTAACCAAGGCGGATTTCAAGGAAACCAAGGAAACTTTCAAACAAATCAACCAAACCAAAGGAACTACAACTCAAACTACCAGCAGAGCTATCAACCGAGGCCAAGCAACTTCCCAAACCAAGGGAACTCACCAAATAAGGAAGCACAAAGTGATGTGCAAAGTATGCTCCAACAAATTTTGGAAGGGCAAGCTAAGGGGCAAGTTGAACTTACCAAGAAGATGGTAGATATCAACAACAAGGTCGACGGTGTATACATGGATCTGAATGCCAAATTTGAGCACCTGTCAAAACATGTTAAAAACTTGGACAACCAAATTGCTCAAGTTGCCTCGACATCGAAGGCACCGAACGGGGTATTGCCCGGGAAACCCGAAACTAATCCAAAAGAGTATTGCCAAGCGATAACATTAAGGAGTGGAACTGAGCTACCAACGAGGGAGCAATTCGTGGTAGAGGTTGAGGAACCAAGTCAAGACGGATTTGAAGAAGTTGGTGAAGATTTGAAAGAACAGAGCCCTGAATCGGTTACACCGATCAGTTACAAACCGATCCAGATTGATCTGACCGATCGGTTATCAAAATGCGATCTGTTACGAGAAGAAAACGGCCAGTCTAGATCGGTTACTCCGATCGGTTATAAACCGATCAACAACCCAGGATCGGTTACTAACCGATCGAGAAGACCGATCTCAGCCCAGAATGACGGAAGCAATGCTTCGAACGATCCAATCTCTGAGGATCAGGAGAAGAGGAATAGAGGGGGATTATCTGGAATCATCAAAAAGAAAGTGGATTTTGTTCTTCCACCGTACGAGCCAAAAATTCCATTTCCGGGGCGATTCAAGAGGCAAATCATGGACAAACAATTCGAGAAGTTCAAGAAGGTCATGAAAACAGTTCAAGTTACTATACCATTTGCTGATCTTATGCTCGAGTGCCCAACGTACAACAAGCTACTCAAGGACGTTCTTACCAAGAGAAGGCAACTTGAAGATACCATGGTAGTGATTAACCATGAGTGTAGTGCGATAATTCAAAACAACTTGCCTAAAAAGCTTAAGGATCCAGGCAGCTTCACGCTACCGTGCTCATTGGGACCCCTGTCCTTTGGGAGATGTCTAGTCGATCTTGGTGCAAGCGTGAGTCTCATGCCACTGACGGTTTCTAAGAGACTTGGATACACTAACTTTAAGAAGACGAGAATTTCGCTAATTTTGGCGGATAGAACGATCCGGTTTCCAATTGGGATTCTCGAAGACTTGCCATTGAAAGTTGGGAGCTGCATTATCCCAACTGATTTCGTGGTGCTGGAAATGGATGAGGAGCCATCAGATCCCATAATCTTGGGAAGACCTTTCTTAGCAACTGCGGGCGCCATCATTGACGTACGTAATGGCATGATCGATCTACACTTGGGAGATCTCGTTATGAAATTCAACATAATGGAGGTTATGAAGAGGCCAACCATAGACGGAAGTGTTTTCTACATCGAGACCTTAGACGAGATGGTTGATGAGTACTTGGCTGAGTTGAGCATGGGAGATGCCCTAGAAGTAGCCCTTACACGAAACAGCGAGGAGAGCGACCTTATGAACGAGGAGGCGATCGATTATGAGAACATTCTCGATTCTCATTTGCCATGGGCGACAGAGGCATACTTCTCGGAGTTAGGGGAGAACGTAGCTGTCAAGGAGAAAGAAAACACTAGCAATGGTAAGTCTAGTGTGGAGAATGATTGGAGCGAACTTGACGCTCCACAACTTCAGCTCAAACCGTTGCCCAACGGTCTAAGGTACGCGTTTCTTGGGACGAACTCCTCATACCCGGTTATAATAAATGATGCATTGAGCGAGGAAGAAACATCTATGCTTTTGAATGAATTGAAAAAGTATAGGAGAGCTATAGGCTATTCTCTGAATGACATAAAAGGAATTTCTCCGTCCCTGTGCATGCATAGAATTCATTTAGAGGATGAGTCTAAAACTTCAATTGAACACCAAAGAAGGTTAAACCCAAACCTAAAAGAGGTAGTCAAGAAGGAAATTTTGAAACTGCTTGAAGCGGGAGTAATTTATCCAATCTCGGATAGTACTTGGATCTCCCCAATTCATGTAGTTCCAAAGAAAGGGGGAATGACCGTAATCAAAAATGAAAAAGACCAATTGATCTCAACTAGAACCATCACAGGCCATCGAGTTTGCATTGACTATAGGAAACTGAATTCTTCAACTAGGAAAGATCATTTTCCTTTGCCATTCATTGATCAAATGCTTGAAAGACTAGCAAATCATTCATATTATTGCTTCCTCGATGGTTACTCGGGTTTCTTTCAAATACCAATACACCCGAGTGACCAAGAGAAGACGACTTTCACTTGCCCATACGGTACCTTTGCTTATCGAAGGATGCCGTTTGGGTTGTGTAATGCACCCGCGACTTTCCAAAGGTGTATGATGTCTATCTTCTCCGATTACACCGAGGATATAATGGAAGTCTTTATGGATGATTTTTCCGTATATGGCTCTTCGTTTGGTGGTTGTCTTTCTAATTTGTGCAGGGTGCTAAAAAGGTGTGAGGACACGAATCTCGTTCTAAATTGGGAAAAATGCCACTTCATGGTGAAAGACGGGATCGTTCTCGGGCACCGCATTTCTGAAAACGGGATCGAGGTCGACAAGGCAAAGATAGAAGTTATGGTGACTTTGGAACCTCCGTCAACAGTCAAGGGAATCAGAAGCTTCTTGGGGCATGCTGGGTTCTATAGGAGGTTCATAAAGGACTTCTCAAAAATTGCAAGGCCACTCACGAGGCTCTTATGCAAGGACGTCGATTTTATCTTTGACGACGAATGCCATGAAGCTTTTGTGAAGTTGAAAGACGCCTTGGTGAGTGCACCCATTGTGCAGCCACCGGATTGGAGTTTGCCATTTGAAGTGATGTGCGATGCAAGCGATTATGCTGTTGGGGCCGTACTGGGACAAAAGAAAGATAAAAAGCTCCATGTGATCTATTACGCGAGTCGGACTCTAGACGATGCGCAAGTGAGATATGCAACAACGGAGAAAGAACTCTTGGCGATTGTCTATTCATTCGAGAAGTTCCGATCCTACCTGGTGGGTTCGAAAACCATTGTGCACACCAACCATGCTGCGTTGAGATACTTGTTGGCAAAGAAAGACGCCAAACCGAGATTGTTGAGGTGGATTCTTCTTTTACAAGAATTCGACCTAGAAATCAAAGATAAAAAGGGGATTGAAAATAGCGTAGCGGATCATCTATCAAGGTTGAGAAATGAAGAGATAATTCCCATCGATGACTCATTGCCCGAGGAGCAAGTGAACCTGATCCGAGCTTTGCACGAGGCGGAATTTATGATGAAAGAAATTTTGTCGATGAACACCATGAAGGTTAGCCTGCCTTGGTATGCAGACTTTGTCAACTTCTTGACAATCGAAAAAGGACCACTAAATCTCCAAGGGTATTCAAAGAAGAAGTTTTACAAAGATGTCCGACATTACTTTTGGGACGAGCCTTATCTCTATAGGCGTTGCAGCGATGGGCTCTATAGAAGGTGCATTTCGGAAGAGGAGACTTCCGGGATTCTGTTTTGTTGTCACGGATCGAATTATGGAGGGCACTTTGCAACATTCAAGACGGTCCAAAAAGCTCTACAAGCGGGATTTTGGTGGCCTACGATGTTTAAGGATGCTTATGATTTCATATCTAAATGCGATGCATGCCAAAGGAAGGGCAACATAAGCAAGAGGAATGAGATGCCTCAAAACCCGATTCTCGAAGTGGAAGTGTTTGACGTATGGGGCATAGATTTCATGGGACCATTCCCGTCCTCGTATGGCAACCAATACATTCTTGTAGCGGTTGACTATGTATCGAAATGGGTGGAAGCCATAGCAAGTCCGACAAATGATGCTAAGGTCGTGGTGAAGCTATTTAAGAGCATCATATTTCTAAGGTTCGGAGTTCCGCGTGTGGTCATAAGCGATGGAGGAAGCCACTTCATCAACAAAGTATTCGAGGGGCTTTTGAAGAGACATGGCATTAAGCATAAGGTAGCTACACCTTATCATCCCCAAACATCTGGCCAAGTTGAGGTATCAAACCGTCAAATTAAGGGAATTCTGGAGAAAACGGTGGGAAAAACGAAGAAAGATTGGTCCGCCAAGCTAGACGACGCTCTATGGGCATATCGAACGGCTTACAAAACTCCAATTGGAACAACTCCGTTCAACTTTCTTTACGGGAAATCTTGCCACCTTCCGCTGGAGATGGAATACAAGGCGTTGTGGGCGACCAAACTACTCAACTTCGACATCAAAACTGCCTCCGAGAAGCATTTGGTACAATTGGAGGAGCTTGAGGAAGCCCGACAAGGGGCTTATGAAAGCTCAAGGATTTACAAAGAAAGGACAAAGACCTTCCACGATAAAAAAATCCTTAAGCGAGAATTCAAAACCGGGGACCGAGTCCTGCTGTTCAACTCAAGGTTGAGGTTGTTTCCCGGGAAACTGAAATCGAGATGGTCGGGACCGTTTACGATCAAAGAAGTCCACCCCTACGGAACGATAGTGCTTTGGGACAAGTCCGGGGTAGATTTCACGGTGAACGGTCAGCGTTGCAAGCCGTACTTGGCAAATGTCACGATTGAGGAA
>PKMM01018184.1:125387-148971 GCA_002933915.1 Eutrema heterophyllum
GTTTTTGTTCTAAGAACTAATTACGATAAAACCTAAAAATAAAAGACAGAGAATAAAAACATACATGACAACTAAAATTATTGCAAGCTAGTTTTAAGAACACAGAATTAAAGAAAACAAGACACTAAACTCGGTTTTAAACAAGAAGATAAAGATATGGATCGTAGGGAACGGTATTCGATTAGGAGTATTCGATGATTCACTAATGATGTTTCTAATCACTCAATGAGCTTATTCTATGGCAAGGAACACACAAATAGTTTAACTCACTCCCATGATGCTAAACCTTTCATTGATAATTTGAATTAGCTAATTTTCCAATTGCAACCAAATTATCAACAAGCATAAAACATAAGTCCTTTAAAGCCAATTAATGATTCTTAGTCACGATTTCCACCTTGCTAAGCATCAAAAACATGTTTAGAAATCCTCTAGACAATTTACCAAACCTCTTCCAAGTGTAAATTGACCATGATCTAGAAATTGAGTAGCTAGTTCAATCCTAGCTTTAAGACCACTTCTAAACATGAGAACTTCTATAATCTTGCTCTAAACATCAAAAGATCATCATCTATCCCTCTAAATCAACCATTCCCACAATCCATAATGAAACTACTCACACATAACTAAATCACAAAAGAAAACCGAACAAAAGCAAGACATAACAAAAATAAGAAGATTGATGGAAGAAAAGTAAGAAAATATTCACTAAAATGGTGTAGATCTTGGATGATTCATGAAAAAAGAGAGATAAGGGAGAAGAAGTTGACTAAAACAGTAAAAAGAAGCTGATAAGATGATATTTTCGTGTGTGGAGAGTTGTTGAAACTCAACTACAAAGTGTTGAACTTATACAAAAGGGGAGGCGCCCAAAGTCAAGTGGAAAGTCACCAGATCAACATGTTTTCACTAAATCGGCCATAACTCTTGCACCACAGATCGGAATGACTTGAAACCACTTCCATTGGAAAGATACCTCAAATATCTACAACTTTTATGAATACTCCTGAAGCTAAATCCAAATGGAAACCGTTCTTCTGAGTCGATCCAGAGGGGATCGATCGATCCCAAAAAAACATGAGATCGATCGATCTGGCAGTGTAGGTCGGTCTGGGAAATGTGCGTTGTTTGGGATCGATCGATCTCATGACTTGGATCGATCGATCTGGTCCTGTTTCTCCACCTGCTTCTTCTGCTCGCCCGACTGGACTGTCATCACAAAAATCGGCATAACTTTTGATCGCACGTTGGAATGGCCTCAAACAACTTCCAAATGAAAGCTAATCCATTGATCTATCTTGTGTTAAAATCTGAGCTCAATCCATCGGTGGGAAAGTTTTCATCGAATGCCAAACTTATGACGTCTTAACCTGATCATGCATCTCTGTATTCCGCAATGACTTTTTTTATGGCTATCTTCACTCCTCCAACTCCTCTGACTCCAAGAACACCTGAAAATGGCTCAAACAAGCCAAAAAGAATGCAAAGACAACCTAGGACATCTAAAATGCAATGAGATTCAATTTGGACCTAAATGCATTGTAAATACAATGAAAACAACATGAAACACATAGAAAACAAAGGAAAATATGAGACTCAAGATGGTAAAATACACGGTTATCAGATACCTTCCTTATCATCGCCGTAGATTATAAGATCATATACATAGATGAGAACTACAATGATACCTTGAGAGCTTTGGAGTGTAAATAAGGTATGATCAGCTTCGGATCTCTTGAAGCCTCGATCGTTGAGTGTGGAGCTCAACTTGTGGTACCAAGCCCTTGGTGATTGCTTCAGTCCATAGATAGCTTTCCTAAGCCTCAAAACCTTTCTGGGAGCAATGGAGTCTCTAAGACCGGGAGGAGGAGTCATGTAAACTTCTTCCTCGAGCTCGCCTTGTCGAAATGCATTCTTGACATCCATCTGCCATAACTCCCAAGAAAGGTTAGTAGCCAAAGAAAGAACAACTCTTACCGTGTTAAGTTTGGCTACGGGAGCCAAAGTATCTGTGTAGTCATCTCATAGGTTTGTGTGAAACCTCTTGCCACCAAGCGAGCTTTGTACCGTTCAATGTCTCCATTGCTTAAGTACTTTATAGTGAAGACCCACTTGGAGCTAACCGCCTTTTTCCCGGGAGGAAGATCCGCTTCATCCCATGTGTGGTTGTGAGACATAGCACTGGTCTCGTCATCCACTTCATCCAACCATTCTTTACTTTCCTTAGCCTCCTCATAGCTTTGCGGTATCCAGTGTAGCTCTATTTTACCAAGAAATGCTTGATGATCGGTTGGCAAAAGGGCAAGAGAAGAAACAACTTGGATGGGATGAGCCATGGCTTGATTGTTGTAGTAGACTCGGGTGTAAGCCTCCAAATGGGATGGAGGATTTCGCTGCCTAGTGCTGTGCCTAAGTGGAGGAGGGAGATCTCCTATATCCACGTTTTCTTCCTCATCCGGTGCAAGCTCCTCATTAGGAGTCATTTGCTCTTCTACATCCGGATCACCCGATCCTTGAACTTGGCTTTGGGTTGATTCCTTATGTTGAGTTTGGTCACTCAAAGGTGGCATGCTTGTTCTCTCCCTTTCTATATTCCTAGGTGTCTCTTGTGCCTTTGGTGTAGTGGGGTCCGTATTTCCGAGATGTTCCAAAAAGAACTTCAAGGTAGCGGCCCGATCCGAAGTGGAGTGGGAGAGATCCTTTAGGCTTGCCCAATCTTTCTTCTCATAGTACCCTTGCTCCTCAAGAAATTTCACATCCCGGGACACATACATGCGGCTATTTGACGGGTCATAGCACTTGTACCCCTTTTGGGTTGTTGAATATCCAATGAAAATGCATCTAGTACTTTTTGCATCAAGCTTGCTCCTTTGTTCACCTGGTATTAATACAAAGCAAACACACCCAAAAACTCGTAAGTGATCTAAAGATGGTTTTGTTTTGTTGAGTACCTCAAATGGTGATACATCTTTCAAGACTTTGGTCGGAGTTCGGTTGATAAGGGTAGCATTCCATCATTACCGCATCTCCCCAAAACCTTTTGGTGACATTCTTATGGAAAATCATCGATCTTGCAACCTCCATGAGGTGTCGATTCTTCCTTTCTGCCACTCCATTTTGTTGTGGTGTGTATGAGCAGCTTGTTTGGTGTATAATGTCATGCTTATTTAGATGTTCTTTGAATTTGTGGCTTGTGTATTCTCCTCTATTATCCGATCTCAACACCTTAATCTTAGAATTAAATTGATTAGTAACATAATTTTGAAAATTAATGAATTCATCAATCACACGATCTTTAGATGGGATTAAAGTGATCCAAATATATTTTGATTTTTCATCTATAAATGACACAAAATATTTGTTATTATCCCTAGATACGCATGGTGATATTCAAACATCCGAATGCACTAAATCAAAGCAATTCTCATAGATAGTCGAAGACTTAGGAAAAATATATTTGCAATGTTTTCCTAGAATACAAGCTTCACATTTCGAGTGATCAAAAGTGAATTTAGGCAACATCAATTCAAATGCACGAGAATGAGGGTGACCTAATCTAACATGTCACACCTCATTAGAACTAATAACAATACATGATTTAAAAGAAAACGAAGTAGCATCGCTTGGTAATGTTTTATCAAGGACATAAAGATCATCTTTCGCCTTTCCTTCTCCAAGAATCTTTCCGGTTTCAATATCCTGAAAATAAACTTCATTAGGTCCAAATATCGTATAGCAATTTAAATCACAAGTAGCCCTTTTTACCGATAAGAGGTTTGATGTAAATGTGGGCATAAAGAAAGCTTTGGAATTTTTATCAAATAAATTTAAATTCCCTACACCTTTTACGGGAATCCGATCACCATTAGCTATAATAACATTACCCTTAGCCGGTTTTATATTGTCAATGAGATCCGGGTTACTAATCATATGGTGAGAAGCACTTGAATCAATGACAAGTGTTTTACTTGGTTTAGAGGCAAAGAGAGTGGTACCGGAATCCTTTAAGGAGACGATGGATCGGATGAGGGCTTCCAAGTCTGATTTCCTCACAACATCATTGTTGAATGCGACCATGGCCAGCTTCTCTCCTTGCTTGGATGTACCGGTTTGTCCGTGTTCATCCGAGGTTTCGTGAGAAAGGTTGGCCTTGAACTTGCTTGGTTTAAGATGAAGATGAAGAATCCAACATTTTTCCTTGGTATGCCCTTTCTTCTTACAATGATCGCAGATCCATACCTTTCTTTCTTCACGCTTTTAAGTCCCCTTATTCGCCATGAGGAATTCCCCTTTTTTGCTAAAGAGGCCGAGAGACCCTTGTTCTTTTTGTACTTGGGAACATACTTCATCAAGATTTGGGAGCTTGTCGGCTCTTAGGAGATGTTTGATGAGGTCATTGTAGGTAGGGTTTAAGGTAAGCAAGAGGCCAAAGACCTTGTCTTGCTCTCTTCTTTCATTGAGTACGGCCGGATCCGTGGTGCTTGGCCGGAGCATCTCAAGTTCGGCCCATAAACTCTGAAACTTTCCGAAATGCTTGGTGAACTCTAAGTTTTCTTGACTTAGGTTATTGATGGCCTTCTTTACCTCAAACACTCGGGTTAAGTTTGAGATATTTCCATATACATTCTTGAGAGTTTTCCATAACTCTTTAGTGGTTTCACAATAAGAGTACGCTTCAAGGATGGGAGCTTCAAGTGAACTTTGAAGAATGGCTAGAACGGCTTGATCTTCTTGGAACCATTTTGCTTCCTTCTCGAGATCAACCTCTTCTCCTTTTTCTTTGGTGGCTTCCTTTGGAGCTTGAGCCTCTTCGACATGGCTCCAAAGTCCGCAGCCACAAAGCACGGTCCTTGTGGTTCTAGACCACAACAAATAGTTTGCTACCTTGAGAACAACCGGAATCATAACGGGTTTTGAATTTTCCATGGTGAAAGAAAGTTCAAGAAATACACAAATCTTCACAACTCAAGAATCAATGATTTTGAGGACTTAGTCTCAGAGTGAAAAGACTTAGAAAGATGTATTGCAAGAAAAAACGAATTTGAAGGGAGAATAAGAGCGTAACGATTTTGGAGAATGATTTTGCGGAAGCTTAAGGAAAAGAGATTCTGAGATTTTGAGAATAAGAGAGTCAAGAACGAGATTCAATTAAGAACCTTCTCTGATACCATGTTAGAATATGCGGAATATGAGACTAGAGATTAAAGAGAGGCATGGAGACTAATAGAAGAACTAGCTAGAGATTTAAGAGAGAATATAGAAGAAGAGAATGCTTAGATTGATTTGAAAAATTACATCCTTTAAATAGAGAAACAAGTGGTGAATGATCAAAGCAAGGAGAGGAAAACATGGAGGAAAAAGGGAGGAGGAAAACATGGAGGAAAAGGAGGAGAAAATCATGGAGCACTAGGGGTGGAGTGTTCTTCTAGAAAGCTCTTCATGATTATTTACTTGATCAATATTAGGAAGACCAAAAGACATAGATCTCGTGACTTATATCTTGAAAAACGCCCATCGCTTAAAGACCGCAACAATCTTGTCTGAAGATCATTTGTTTGAAACCTTTGACATGATACGGGAGTTGGCACTTTCTTCCCGAGCTTCAACTGAATGCCAACTTGTATTTGATTGGTGATTTAAGCTTCTTTAACTAGGTTCTATCATCTCGAGCTACATATTATGTGTATGATCATCATACCCTAAAGACAATAGTCTAATCGAATCACGAACCTTGTTAAACCTGATCTTTTGATAGGTTGTGTCTCACTTATCATACTATCTTGCTTGTTAAGCAGTCTTGGAAATGTTATGTTATCTTGAAGAATGCTTGTCGTTTGAAAGACAACTTGAGATAATTAAGATGTTAAAAATTGGCTTCTCTTCCAGATAATATGGGGTTTTCGGTTCAGGTTTATAACCAAAACCAAAAGACAATTTAGGTCTTCTCTATCACATACGATGAGAACCTTTTGATATCTTCGTCTATGATTCCGATTTCTTTCTGATATTCCGATTCTCGATTCAATTTTTATTTGGAGTATGACGATATCGTAAACCGGGCCGGGTTGTTGGGTTGGGTTCATCGTGTGATCGGATTCGGAGACGGAGAAACTTTTGGCTTGAAGAGAGATATTTGTGCGAGAAAGTTTTTATGGAGGTTTGTGTCCACCGACAACGACGACCACAAGATTCAATACACGTCATTGTAATACATATAACTACACGTTGTTTCACATTTAGCACAACAAAAATAAACGGCACGCAATGCGACTATGTAGACAGTAGAGTACAAAATGAAAGACGCCGATATGTTCACTTTAGTAGAAGAATATCAGTTGGTGATTAATTTCAAGATTTGATGTTCTTTTTTGGGATTTTTGGCTATTTAGTTACTTTTTAAAAAATTTATAAAGTTTTTAGTAATTTTTAACTTAATTGGGAAATTAACACTTTTTTACTATACACGGATTGACTTTCTAATCGTATCAATATACAGTACTGCGCGAATCAACCGTGTATGGTACGCAGACCAATAGGAAACACAAGGTGGAGCTAGATTGATTGGGTTCCTAAAGCTATGGTGATAAAAAGCGGAAGTTACGGGTTTAGGATCAAGACAAGGTCTCGTGAAAGAACTTGTAACAATCCCGGATTTGACTTGGACGATATGAATTCGGCTAAGACAAAAGGCAAGAGTACGCTTTACAAAGCTCGCCTTATTTATACTAGAGAAGAAAATACGAATTAAAGTATCAGCTAAACCTAATCAACTAAAGATTTGGAAATATCCTAGAAATAAGTAAAATCAAAACAATATAACGAAAACTTGTTAAACACGTATAAGCCCAACACGAGCTTGACAAAAGGCTACGATCACTATAGATGCGCTGCATCATGTGGGATGTGATTATATAACAGGCTATATGATATCCTAATTAGATGCACAATGTGACAAGAGCTGAACCTTCGTAGATGTGCATCTAATTAGGATATCATATAGCCTGTTATAGCCTGTTTCATGGATTCGGAGAATGAGAACGTCTCTAATTAGGATATCATATAGCATGTTCTCATCGGAGAATGATATTTAATAACGTCTCTAATTAGGATATCATATAGCCTGTTCTCATTCTCCGAATAATGTAAAGACCAAAAACTTGTCCCATGGATTCGGAGAATGAGAACAGGTTTGGAAACTTGCCATGGAAGATTTGTGGCTATGGAATGTTAGAGACGTTATTAAATATTGCCACAGATTTCGATTTTACAATTTTTTGGCAAAATTACATTGCCATGAATTGTTCCTCGCTAATTCGTGGGGTTCTTGACAATGACATTTTTCTCTATCCTTTTCAATATTTTCTCTGAGGTTATCCAACTGGAATGTTAGAGACGTTGTTAAACCAAGAGGTGTGCTCGGGGAAGATGAATTCCGGACAAGTATCACTAAAGTTCATTTAACATTCGGTTAGATGCTAAGCATGAGTGTAAATTTGATAAGCCTTGTGTTAGTCTAAGAGCATTAGGTGTGTTGGCAACTCATAAACTATAGTTGATTCGGTTAGCTAGAGAGCTAACATCTTCAAGGGTCATGAGCATTGTGAAAGGGTACTTATGAACATTTGTTGCCAGATATGATCTCTCTTTGATGAAAAATAGAGGATTATCCCATTTATCGGTACATAAAGAGGTATGTGGTGCAATGCTATCATAAACCTATATTGTGGTACATGAAATGGTTGATAAGGGAAAACAATATTTCGTAGTTCCTCATTTCACTACAAGAAAACAGGCGATTTACCATGGATATTTGCGATGGAAAATTCCCTCGCAAATTTGCGACAGCTTTGCGAGTAGCTTGCGAGAGATCGAAAGCTCGTCGCAAATCCCTCGCAAAATTGCGATGACTTTGTTACTGTTTTGCGACGATATTGCGAGGGATAATTTTGCCCTCCCAAATTCGTAGCAAATTTGCAAGGGATTTACGAGGCTTGTTTTAAATTCTATGATTAAATTAAATATTAGATATTTAAAGAAAATTAAAATACATAATTGTTCTAAAATAAACCAAAAGAAATTANTTATAATTTAATTTTAAAACTAAACAAAAATCCTAATTATGATTATAATTTATAATTTAATTTTAAAATTTTATGGTTAAATTATAACTTAATTTTAGAAATTTAATATTTTTAAACCCTAAACTCTAAACTCTTAATATTTTTTTAAACAATATATCCATGATTTGCAATGGTTTTGCGAGGGTGTCGTCGCAAATCCCTTGCAATTTTGTGAGGGATTTGCGACGGCTCCCTCACAAATCCATCGCAAAATGAATTTTTTTGAATTTTTGGTCGGAAAATTGAAACTTTTCACGAAATTTTGTCCCAAATTAAACCGCAAATTTTTTTGTGGGCCTCCCAATTTGCGACGGATCCCTTGCAAATCCATTGCTTATTCTTTTTTAATACCATCGATACCTTTCTTCCCCTCACTCAGATCCTAAAAATATCATTCCTTCACTCACGATTCTTCTCTCCGGCGACTCTCATGTTCTACTTCGGCGACTCCTCCTCCTCCTCCCTCGCGCCCTTCTCCTTCTCCACGGCCACCTTCTTATCCTCCTCCTTCCACGGCGACCTTCTTCTCTTCCTCCCTCTCTCTCGATTTCTCCACCGGAAAGCTTCCTCCTCCATTTACCACCGGCGACAATTCCTCCTCTTCCCACCGGCGGCTTGCTTCAAGCTAAAAAGACCCTTTTTTTTTTTTTAGATTTGTTTATTTTAGGTTTGTTAGATTTTTTTGATTTTAATGTTAGAAATTAACAAACCCAAATTATATATTTTTTTTCTTTAGTTATGTTAAATAAATTTAACATTTCAACAAAAAAAAAACATTTAGGTTGTGTTGATTGTTTGTTATGAATTTAGATTTAGAAATAATCGATTATGTGTGTTATGAATTTATATTAGTTGTTTGTCAACGATTTTTCTATGAATCTAGGTTGTGTTAATTGTTTTTTTGATAATTAGATAATTGGATTTTGAATATTTTTTTTGAGTTTTTTTTGTAATTTGCGAGGGAAGTGCTACTATTTCTATCCCTCGCAAATTTGCGAGGCAAAGTATCTGTCGCAAATTTGCGAGGCAAAGCTTCCGTCGCAAATTTGCGATGGATATTTTCCCTCGCAATTCCCTCACAAATTTGTGATGGATACTTTTCCTCACAAATTTGCGATGGACTTGCGAGGCGTTTTGATTTGCGACGAGTGATTTGCGACGGATTGATGGTTCTCACAAATCTATCGCAAAACCTGATTTGCGACAGATTTGCAACGAATTTTGCCATTGCAAATCGCGTGTTTTCTTGTATTGTTTTCAGGTGACAGTTTCTTTTAGCTTCTTTTAATTTTGAATGATCTTGTAAGTTTAATTTCAATCAGGACACTTCTCAAACATCAAATTTGAGAGACATTACAACCGGGCGTGTTCTTGATATATCAGAAGTGTTTGTAGTGGTAATTCTATTGATATCGTTTTCTAGATCTAAACTATTAAATGTTTTGATCACCAATAAAAATGCATGGAATAATATAGATATTCTTTTCTGCTGCTGAAATTGTATAAACTAATCAAAGTTTCTTTTGAATGAAGAAGACCCTTTAAAGTAATGCACTTGTGACTTGACCAACAATTATCATTGTACAACTTTAATAAGCTTTAGTAATATTAAACCTCACCTTCTAGTCGTCTTATACCTTTTGAAATCTGTTGTTTTGTACATAGAAGATATTTAGGTTTGTGATGATTTTCCTTTTGAGAACTGTTGTTTTTGTTAAGACATCTGAACAACTTGGTATAGATTAACTAACTAATCCACCGTAATTGTTTCTTAGCTTTTTAACCTATTTGTTAGGTCTTTTCTATCACCAACAGATTTGATTTCTCTCTCGGTCAGACATATGACAGGGGAAAAATAATGATGAAGGTGACAAAGCTAAATATGTCTTTTTTCACTTTATCTTTCTTTTTTCGCAAACACAAGAAAAAGAAGAAAAAAAGATCATTACCCAATTTTGGTTCCACAATTCTCTCTCTTGCTGTGTTATGCGGTTGTGTTTTGCAGCTTCCCTTACCTCTCTTTCAAAAGAAGACTCAAACGGAAAAAAAAAAAGTTTTCTTTTTCTTTTAATAATTTTGTCATGTGATTAATTAATTTTTTTCTTTTCTCTTTCCCTCTTTTTTTTGTTTTTCATCTTTGTCCTTTGTTCTTTTGTCTGCAATCCCATTTCATCTTTTTGGCCTAATGAGGGGTTGATTCCCCCAATATTAGACCCGTTTCCGAATCAGGAAACAATTGTCTCTACAAATGGGCTGCATCAGTTCCAAGAACGCCTCATGTTTAACGGACCAGAGTGTCTCACCGGTCCAAGAAAACGCCCCCGAACCCGACTTCTCCACGAACCAGCAACATCGAGCTTTTGTTGATCATTCATTGGAGGCGAGTCACAATAATAGGCGGTCAAGGAAATCAAGGAGATTGGGCGGTTCTGATATGAGGATTAGTGGGAGCCTCATTTCCGGGTTATCTCATAGGAATGTAGAGGCTGAGCAAGCGGCTGCTGGTTGGCCTGCTTGGCTCTGTTCGGCTGCGTCTGAGGCTGTCCATGGTTGGGTTCCTTTAAAGGCAGAGGCGTTCCAGAAGTTGGAGAAGGTAAACATATGGTTTCTTGTGAAGAAAATAACAACCAAACCATTTAATAGAAAGGATTAATGAATTTTTTTTTTGGTGTGTTGTATTAGATTGGACAAGGAACATATAGTAGCGTGTTTCGAGCACGGGAAGTAGAAACCGGGAAAATGGTGGCATTGAAGAAGGTAAAATTTGATAATCTTCAACCAGAGAGCATTAGGTTTATGGCAAGAGAGATTTTGATTCTACGCAAACTCAATCATCCTAACATCATGAAACTTGAGGGTATAGTCACGTCTCGTGCGTCGAGCAGCATTTATCTTGTTTTCGAGTATATGGAACATGATCTTGCGGGTTTATCCTCGAATCCCGACATCAGATTCACCGAGTCACAGGTACAATAAAACCGGAAATTTGTGTGGCAAAAATCAAGTTTGTGTCCTTTTTTTCTTTGACATTGGATAGAGTTTTTGAGATTCTTTTTGATTCTTGTATACAAGGTCAAATGTTACATGAAGCAACTACTTTGGGGACTAGAGCATTGTCATATGCGAGGCGTAATACATAGAGACATTAAGGCATCAAACATTTTGGTCAATAACAAAGGAGTTCTAAAGCTTGGAGACTTTGGGCTAGCAAATGTGGTCACACCTAAGAACAAAAATCAATTGACAAGCCGTGTGGTGACTTTATGGTATCGAGCTCCCGAGCTTCTTATGGGATCCACTAGTTATGGAGTATCAGTTGATTTATGGAGTGTGGGATGTGTTTTTGCTGAGATTCTCATGGGAAAACCAATCCTAAAAGGCAGAACCGAGGTAACTGTCTTAGGGGTGGACCCGGAGCACATATATTTTGCTTCCTAAACTTACGATTATCTGAGTTTTTTTTTCCGAATCGGATCAAAACGAATAAATGATCGAAACTGATATTTAATATATTTTTCTAATGAACTCTTTACTTAACCTGTATCTTGATGTATTTTCTTTAAATTTTATTTTCCATTTTTATTTTTGGTTTTGCAGATTGAACAATTGCATAAGATCTACAAGCTTTGTGGATCTCCACCGGATAGTTTCTGGAAAAGAACTAAGATAACTCACGCAACTTCCTTCAGGCCTCAACATACTTATGAAGCCACTCTTAGAGAACGATGCAATGAGTTATCTACGACTGGTGTTTTTCTATTAGAAACTTTACTTTCAATGGAACCTGAGAAACGTGGGACTGCTTCATCTGCGCTTAATTCCGAGGTGAAGGAAGATTTCAATTTTCCATTGATCCTTTTCTTTCACCCCTATCAGTTTTTTTTTTCTGATTTCTTTCACCTCTTAGTATTTCTTGACGAGACCTTATGCGTGTGATCCTTCTTCATTGCCTAAATATCCACCAAACAAAGAAATGGATGCTAAACATCGTGACGATCTTCGCAGGTCAGGATTCTTCTCTTTACTTGTATCCATTTTGTATGTTTCAAGCTAAAATCTTGAAGCTTCTTCCATCCTCCTAGTTCCTCTTCATTCCTTGAGCTTTTGCATATATATGAGAACTTAGGTTTTTATATTTCGGGTCGGGTCAACGATAATGGAAAGAGTGTCTAAAAACTGTTGATGCATATGCTTTTTCAGGAAAAGAGCAAACCTCAAGCTGAGAGATTCTGGAGTTGGCCGGAAACACAAAAGACCACATAGAACAGAACACGATCCAAAGAGTTACGCTAAGCTACCAATAAGACAGGTTTCTTTCTCTCTCTGAACAATCTCTCTCAGCTTGATTTCTTGAACGTTAAGTAAGCGTTTTAACTTGCAGGACACGTTTGAGGATAAGAACATACCAAATGAGGCATCCCGAGCGACCGCAACAACACAAGGAAACTATTACAAACTATCTGATCTCCCAATGACCACAGGACCGGCCAGCGGTTTCGCGTGGGCCGTGAAGAGACGCAAAGATCCTGATAATATCTCCACTCTTACCTACTATCAACCCAGCTCAAGGAGCCAATTGAGCGGAACAAGTGTCGCTTTTGCTAAGAACACTTTCGGTTTAAACTTGAAACCAGACAATGACTCAGTCTGGGAGGTTCAGGGAGACAACGATGATCAGATTATGGAAGAGGTACCTAGTGAGGGCAAGCTTAGCCGTATTGGTGAACGGCACGGATCACTTGATGGATCTGGTTTGGATTTCAGCCAAAGAGAGGAGGATTCTCCAAAGATCAATCTAGTAAGTGCTCTTGCTTTTGTTATGAACTTTGAAATTCATTTGAGGCAGATGTGTCGAGACGGGCCAATTTTTCTTTTTAGCGGGTCGGTTTGCTAGACCTGCGGGTGACATATAGGAAGTCCAAGGCCGCTCCACGAATGTCCATGGTCTCGCGTCCGTGGACTTAATTTATTTATTTAAAAATTAATTTTAAAATATATTAAAGTTAAAATTTACCAATTATAAATACATTTTCTTTAGAAAAATTCCTTAAAATACCAATAAAATGAGTTTTTTTTTCCAAACATACCATCACTAGTTTTGTTTTTCCAAAACTACCAATAATTGGCTTTTCTCCACAAACACTAACAAATGAGTTTTAAGGGTTTATAATTTAAATATTTGGGTTTGAGTTCACTATTTTGGGTTTAGGGTTTAGTTTTTAGGGTTTAAGGTTTATTTTTTAGAGTTTAGGGTTTAGTTTTGACGGTTAAAAGTTTAATTTTAGTTTCGTGATATTTATGGAAAAAATCAATGTTTGTGGTAGTTTTGGAAAGAAAAATATAGTGATGGTATGTTTGGAACGAAAACTTATTTTAGTGGTATTTTTGAGAATTTACCTTTTCTTTACTAATTGTGTTTTTTTAAAAACATTGACTATCTCATATATCATATTTTATTAACTATATACATGTATTTATATATATATATATATACTATTAAAACAGAAACATTTTTGAAATCTGTATCCAAACACTCCTTAATTTTTTAAATAAATTGAATATGTTGCCAAACATTTATTAAATATTAAATCTATTATAAACTTAAAAATTACAAATTAAAATCAATAACACTTAAATTAGTTCTTATGCCTCATTTCACATTTTATATATTACAAAAACCTTTATCCCGCGCGGGCGCACGGATTTAGAATCTAGTTTACTTTTTAAAAATAAAACAGCAGTCCGCTGGCCAGCTCGGCGACCCGCGGATAAAAACACGTTATATATGCGTAGCCCGATTCTTAACGGGTCAAAAATTTCCAAGCTTATAATCCGCCCTATAGCGGGATAGGTTGTACTTGGCTCGCGAGTGTGGTCCGTTTTAACACCTCTAGTTTGAGTTATAATATTTGGCAAGTAAATTGGTGATTATATACACAACTGTAAGCTATTTGAAGCTGAATGCTTGTGATTTGTTGGTGTTGCAGGAGCATCTACAATTCGGAAAACAGAGCATATCAGGACCATTGATTTTTAAATCAGGCAAGATCGACGAACTTTTGCAAAGGAATGAAAGTAATATCCGGCAAGCTGTCAGAAAATCTCACTTCCAAAGAGGTAAATAATTGTTATAACCAAAGAATAAACCGGAAATAACCAGATCTATTCTCATTCATTAAACCAGCTTTGGTTTCCTTTTTTGGCAGAACAAGATGACAGATAAACTAGAAAGTCAAACGACCGAGAAAGTCCACTTTTCATCGTTGTTAGACAAAAGAGGAAAAAGAAAGAAACATTTCGGAAAATTTGTGATCGTTGTTAGACAAAAGAGGAAAAAGAAATAAACATATCGGAAAATTTGTGAATCCGATTAATACCCAAAATGTTTCTGAGGCCTCTTCGTTTTATGATGTTATTATGTGATAGGGGAAAAAACTACGTATATAACAAAATGTTTGTCATTTTTTAAGAGGAATCTAAACAAATAGAGCAAGGCACTTTCCCCATCTAAGTAGATTTTTTAAAAGATAATTCTCATAAGTGTTAAAAGGTAACATATATAACACTATATAAGTTTAAATGTAGTCTAATACTTTGAACTAAAAATATTTTAGTTCATTCTTAACATATTTGCAAAAACATGCACATTATTCAAATTTCATTAGTTTTTTTAACACTTTATATATTTTTTATTGTTTATTTTTTATTTTTTAGTGAGCAAATGACAAAAATACCCTCTATTTATGTCTTCCCGTGTAACTATTGGGCTTTCTAGGCCTTTCCATTGTATCGTTTTCAGCCCATTAGGGCTTCCATATAATTGATTAGGGGTGGGCACAATTCCCGTCTCATCCCGTCTCATCCCGTCCCATTCCTAGTCCCGAATTCCTGTCCCATATGGGATAAGCTATGGATTCCCGTTTGGGAACGGGACGAGAACGGGAATTCATTCATGACAAATTATATAATATTATATATAGTTGAATATATGTTAGAAAATTGGAAATAATAGGATTTAATTTCCTAATTGTTATAGTATAGTAGTACGTTACTAAAACTACTAAAATTTTACATAAACATGATTTTGAAACCTTTCCAAATTCCAAACCTCGACACCGTTGAGAATGTTGAATGTATTTTGATTTTATTATGATTAGGTGGTTTTGTGTTAAATTGATTATGTTGGTTTTTCTTTAACTTTATTTTTTTAATTATTAAGTTGGACAAATATGTTTAGACTTTTACGAATTATGATTGTCAATTTGTCATGTTTTTAGTTTTTTGGGAATTAATGTTCCGTTCCTATCATGTCTCGTTCTGTTCCCGTTCTGTTCCAAAATTTAAATGGAACACAAATAGGACAACTATTTCAGTTCCCAAAGTTCCGTCCCGCAAAGTCCCGTTCCGAATTCCCATTTGCCCATCCTTAATTGATAGACCGACAAAAAAAAAAAAAGAGTCTGCCTTTTTTATTCTTATCATTTATTGGGCCAATCACCTAGTTAGCAGTTTAAATCTGATGCAAAGACCAAGCCCTTTCGTGGATAAAATGGGCCGATTACACTATGTTTTACCCCAATAATTATATTTCTTTATACATTGACCCGTATTATAATTTGTGTTAACAATAGACCTCGAAAATAACTATTACCTATAATTTTTTGTTCATTTCTCGAGTTGAAGAAACTTGAGTCTTTTAAGTTGTAACACATTAGCAAACAATCGCAAGAACAAAACCTAGTTAAAAGAGAATGCACAAGTTGCAACAAATTAAGGACAAACTCCAGAAGATGACTTTGAGGTGTTATAATATGTGATTATAGATGGAAAAATATATATTATTGTTACAACATTTGTAGACATACACACTCTTCAATGCACAACAAGTTCGGTGAAAAAAAAATCAGATTTTCTGGTTTTGCTTTTAGATGATCGATCAAGAACACCTTGTTTAAACAAGAGATTCTCCATTTTCAGGGATTAAAAGCGTTGGGATTTGGCCATGGTCAACGAAGTCAATCTTGTTCAGCCTTAGACAACATAAGACTTTTTCTGGTAACTCCTCTGTCTTTTGAGCCTATGTACAAAGACAAGTTTTTAATTCTCTGCATTCTTCAACAACAAATAGTGTCTATTAAAAGATGATAACCGAAACATTACCTGGATAGTTAAGCCAAGATCAAGAGTTCCATTTTTAAGTCGATCTCGAAATGCTTCAAGCCCTTTTCTTGAAATGAAGCTAAACCGGTGAACGTCCAAATCAATCTCAAAGTAATTAGGACCCTGGATAAAGAGAGAGATCACCCCAAACCGGTCAGAATAGGCGACCAAATGATATTTATCGGTTAAAAAAGAGTTTGGTTGTGAATAAACACCTTGAAGAAGTTGTGTTGAGGGCGTGAAAGGACGGGTTTTTCATTGTAAGCTTGTATAAGCTTCTTTTCAGTAGAGCTAAGACTGAGATCCTCTGGGTTAACTAATCCGGCTATGATTTTAAGCCTTTCGCGGAACGCAACAATGTTCTCTTTTGCAAACCCTCTAACTTTCTCCATCTCATCGTCCACTAGTTTCTGCAACAGACCGTAAAGATCAATGCGAGCATTCACAAGAAAGTTTAAAAAAAAAATTAATGTCTTTAGGTCTTTAAATGGTTAACCTTGATGCTGTCTTGGTATTGCTGAGAGATTTCTTTTTCGAAATTGTCCCGTAATTTAAAGTAAAGTACAATGCTCATGCCTTCTCCGTTACTATCACCGAGAAACATTGCGGCTGGATAAGTTGGCAACTGCTTAAAGCCAAAATTCATTAGCCTTTGAAAACACATCTTCTGATCTAAAGGAACTTCCTTTAGCGGTTTTTACCTGAATGTTGACAATCAGAAGAGCAGGGAGATTTGCCTCAGCTTTGATATTGGGAAGCTCGATGTGTTGGGCTATATGATCAATCTTCCTTGGACACACAAACAAGTCAACACCAATTGGAGTGTATGGACATTGGTTCGGAGCCGGTGATTTCCGTTTATCTCTGCAAATTCATTATTTTCTCAACAGTTTACTAATCCACATCGACTCATTTGAAGGCGCATATATGTATACAGAAACAGAGAAGTACTTGAAATAGGTTTCGCCGCGCAGTTTAAAGTTTGAAAGAGGTATCTCACACCAACTTCCTGAGGATTGCTGCTTCTCTTTGGCTAAGCAAGGAATGGTGAATCCCGCTTTTGGACGGTACAACAATCTCTTGGACGACCCTTTATACAAAAACCGATACAGGTTAAAATTTACGAGCTCACACAACAATGCATACATATTTGCAAGGCTTTGAGAAAACTTGACAACTTACTATGTCCGGTAACTTCTTCGCCATCGCATGATCTCCTCTTGAAAGAAAGCCGGTAAACCGCAGACTTTCGTTTCTGAGATGTGGGCGAGTTTAGAGTCTTGTCGTTGAAACTAAGCGTTGGCATCAACCGGCTCAAGTTGGATTTTAATGTTTTCTCTTGCGAGTTGCGTTTTTGTTCCTTTAAACCCTTAAAGCTTCCAACAGTATGGTCCAATAGTTTCTTCTTGTTGTTTCCAGTGATAACAGACAAACCATTAGGATCTTTGTATAAACCTTTGCTCATAAACTTATCAATCTGCAAGTAACTCTCATGGTATTCTTCGTAGTTTCCCTTTCCATCAACAATGCATGAAGAAGCCTCAAACTGCACCACTTGACCATTCTCTGACCAAATATATTATCAAGTGGTAAATATGAGAAAACAAAATTCAGATTTTATCAATCCCAAAAAAAAGCAACCAAACATTTCATATGTATGAAATTTACCTTCATGTAGGCTGATAGAGTCATCATCTGAGTCAGAGAAAATACTTAAAGAATCAAACCACGCATCATCTTGAGATATATCTGCAACAAAACCGAAAGATCCAACATTCATCATTTATCTTTTTCTGTATAAACAAGAAATACAATTCCACAACTCTCTCCCTAATCATACTCACCAAAAGAGGTTCGGATCCCAACATCACTTGCCCGTCTCATATCTGAATGAGAGATAATATCAGAGACTTTCGAAATGTGTTTGGAAAATCTGCGACGGCCTTTCCTTCGCGGCCTAATTCTTCGTGAATGTGTTGACATACATGTACCCATTTTTATTTATTTAGATCCTGCCAAAGACAAACACATAAGTTTTCTCAACAAAACACAACACACACGAATATATAAATGTGGTTTTTCTCAAAAGAGAGAGATAGTTAGGAAATAAGATTTGAACAAGCTTGTAACATAATCATCTCTAGAAATACTAAGACGTGACATTGTAGTTTACTTTTACATTGGATCAAGTCATTGCCTGACTTTGTCTTGAACAGGTATATATCAGACTAAAGCATCAAATACAAGATTCTTTATTATATTTCAGCCGTCCCTGAAAAACATAAAAAACAAAAAAAAACTGGGACACAAGAAGATTTAGCAACAAATGTAAGAAAGAGACATGCAAGTAGTTTTATAAAGTCAAAATCTACAAGTGGAAGTTGTCAGGAAACTCAACATTGTGCCATTAAATTCCACCAAATTGTTTGTTCAAAGGGTCAAATTAACATCATTAAACAGACAGAACTAAACACATTTTTATGCAATAAGCCAAACCTTGATAGGAGAGCTCTCAACACTTTCATGGCGTCACACAATTTGGTAGTAAACGTTATGTAAGATAATTTGAAGAATTCTTTTGTTTTATTTATCCAGTATTTGCATTGAATAGAGACGTTTCTATCAGAAAAATAGAAAAAGGAAATAAGACATTACAGGTTTCAATCACAAATAGAATCAGGTTCATATAGTAATAGCAAATCTTCTCATAAAAGTTAAAACAGACAAATATGGCAAGAGTGTCAACATCATATACAAAAAGGTGAAAATAAGAATGTACATATAGGGAAAAAGAGATTTCCAAATAGAAAAAAAAAACAAATTGTAAAGATATGGGTCTTGAATCTAATAAAGAGTCAATGAACATTACATAAACACATGGCACATGCAATGCATAAAGATCGATATCGATTCTTAGCTGAATTAAAACAGAACCAAAAGATGAAAGTTATAATTCTTTAAGGAAACACAAAAAAAAAAAAAATGCAAAGCTCCAAAAATGGATACAAAGATCATGCAATGACCCACAATGTATAGACTGGAGATTATGAAGAAAAAAAGAAGAAGATTGGACATGGATAAAGTTCAAAGTTGTTTCTTTTATGGTTAAAATTTACCTGGAAAAGGGAAAGTCCCTATTTTTGTGGTGTTGAAGGATGAAAAGTTTCCCGTATTTTCGGAGACAGAAACAGAGCAAGAAGAGGAAGAAGAAGATCCGCAGCGAAGAGGAAGAGGAGTGGGTCCGGACCCGACCCGCAAAAATCGGATCCGGGCACGGAGACCAACGATGATAAGGAAAGCTTGAGCTTCTTGTTGTTTCGCTCCTCTCTCTCAACGTGTCTAAAGGAAGATGTAGACATGGGCCTGTCCATTTCAGAACGGATCCGTTCTGTTCCGTATCCATTCCAAATTTCCCGTTCCATATTCATTTCTATTTTACTAATTACTCGTTTGGAGATATTTTTTTAATTTAGTCCAACGGATCAAAAACATAGGAAGTGATACCAGGTTAAATTGCAAAAAAAAAAAAAAAAAAAAACTAGNTCCTAACGAAACGTAAACAAAACGAAGCCATAAAAAAATCATTCTCTAAAAGTCTAAAACCAAATACTTTTTAGGTTTAACCGAGAAGGAGACTTTAACCGGTGCTTAAGTATAAGGGTTTGTAACTTTTTAGGTTTTTTCGTTTTTTAATCGAATACTTAGCTAATAGGGTTTAGGACCTTTAATATATATATTAATCATGTTGAAAAATTAAAAGAAAAATGGAAGTTGAAAATAAAAAAAATAAAACGTGGGTTTAGGACCTTTAACCTAAAGGTTTTAGGTGAAGAACCGAAGATTCCACCGTGTGTTTATATTTTTAATATTATTAATTAACTAATTAACAAAAACACATTGGGTTATTAATTAACTAAAACCGAACCAAACCGAACCGTTCAGATTGAGAAAAACTTTAACCGATTGGGTTATATATAGAATATGGTTTGGTTTGAGTCGGTTTAAGTTCGGTTGGTTCAGTTTGGTTTTTTTGCCCACCCCTAATTTTCGTTGACGCAAATCAAACCCTTAGTATATAAAAAAATTTAACATTTCCATTGATGCAAATTAAACCTCATATGCTAATGAGATTAATTTCCTAATACAAGATAGAAGGCCAAAACTGACGGCCAATCCCAAAACTCCAAACAAACAAAAAAATTAGAGGTTTGAGATTCCACATAAAAAAAAAACCAAACAAAAATGAGGTATAAAGAAAAATCTAGAATTTCCATTGAAGAAAAACCTAGAAAATTAGAGATTAATTTCCTAACCTAAAATGAGGTGTGAAGAAAAACCTAGAAAATTATAGATTAATTTCCTACCAGATATCAAAACGTACCGTATCATTAACTATAATTGAATTAAAAATTATTTTTTGCTACGCCTGAGAAGATATTAGAATCCAACTTTTGATTCTTGAAATAACTCGAACTATCTGATTCCGCATTAGGTAATTTCCTCCCAAAAAAATTCATCGCTCGTAAACGCATGCCTAGAAAATCATGATGGCTCCAAAGGACCTCACTATAATTCTCACTAGACGTGGTTAGCTTCTCATAAGAGATACAAATTTGTTTATCTTACCTAATATCTCCTACCTTAAGAGCTTGAAAATCGTAGATTCGCAAAATTTGTATCTCTTACTTAATGACTCCTACCTTAAGAGCTTCAAATCCGTAGATTCGCAACTCGTTTCAATGCTTAAGTGACGACCAATGATCTTCATTGTACTAGATAAGAAACTCAATACTAGCTTATCGTTTGCCCTAGATATATATGGTAATGCTATATCAATGTATTCTCAGAGCAATTAATCAAACTTTGAGATTTTCTTATCATATCATATCTATCTTGTCTCATCTTCATAAAATTCACTACAAACATCTCAAACTCTCGATCAAAGGTTTCTTTGGTTATATAACTTAACCAGAGAATGGCGAGAACCATCATCCTTGAATTCACATTAAAACATAGATCTCGGGCAAACAATACAATGTCCTTGAGTTTCTCATCCGGTAAAATGAAGATCGTTGCTCTTTGTTAGGGGATTATTTCTGTTAGCATCTATGGTTTAATTAATTTCTGTCAATGATTAGCATCTGGAGTTTAATTTGATTCAATATAAACTTTAGGTTTTTTATTACACCTAGGATTTCTTTTGCGTCAACGCTTAATGATTGAGGTTTAATTTTTGTCAACGGAAATATTAGGTTAATATTTACACCTCATTTTTTTTTTTGGTTTTTTCTTAGGTGAAATCTCAAACCTCTGAATTTTTTTTTTTTTTTTTTTTCGCAATTTTCCCCATTTGGGTATTACTCTTTCAAATTTAATAAAAATATATTTTTTTTAATTTTTCAAAGTTCCCCTAAATTTTCTAATATTTCTTAAAATTACATGCATTATGTATAATACTCGTCTCTAAGTTGATCTTTATCGCAATTACTCGTTTCAAAGTTAACTTTTACCTAAATTAGTAAAATTTTGAATAGTGATTTTAATTACCCGAATTTTTCGAAGTCCGACTCATTATCTGAAATTTTTGTCTCATATTTTATCGGGAATACTTCGGACAATTTTTTCATTATCCAAATTATCTATTATCGATCTTTACTCGCTACTTTCCATCACAATACCCAAATGGACATAGAAAAGAAAATGAGAGAGATCGAAAGAGAATTTTTTTGTTTAAATGCACTTACTAAATCTTCTAACAAATTGTTATTGGATATATGCATGTCCAGAATGTATTTTCGAGGTCCAGACGTTTGATTTGTGTGTAGGGGTTGTTCTTCAGAACATTTTGTTGTTACTAGATTTTTGTTGAGCACAGATAGACGACTTTACTAATGGGTAGCAAAATTCACTTCTCGCCTAGTCTAAATTTGGCTTGAGATGGGATATTTATAGGAAATGCATGACCCAAACCTTAGGACTGATGTTCTAGCGATTGAGTCGGGTACCACCAGATGCATGACTTTAGTTTAGACGACAGCCCACAATTTGCGTTCAGCGGATATGATGCAACATGATAGCATATGCATGACGAAATGACTCATGTAATGTGTCACATTTGATTAATATAGTTCATATATAGTTAAAAAATTTTTTTTTTAAGTATCTGAACAACAAATAAACATTATAAATTTACGTTTTACACCTTTTTGTCTTAGTTAATTTTCTCCGCAGGAAAGTCTATAAAATATATATTTTATATAGAAATAAATCTTTGTCTATGTATATATATATGCTATATTAAAATATAATAGGAAATATAAATTGTGTAGCTAGTCAAACCACCAATTAACATTAAATGCAATTGGTTTTTAAAGGAAATATATTTTTGTCTTAAAAAAATAGTTGAATAAGTAGATTTTTATAACCATATAAAAACAAACTATCACTAATATATTTTAATTTTTTTTGTCATGTTTAGCTTTATTAAGCTAAAACAGAAATTGACCTTTTTAACAAGTTGGGGTCTGGAAATTAATTAGCGAGTAGTGACTCATGAAAAAAGTGTGACTTAGATTTTTTTTTTGGTTTTTGCTTACATCAGTCTGACTCAGTTTTGCACCAGACAAAACTAGATAAAAACCAAAAGAGACGAGATAAATTATATGCGTCAAGGTAGACAATTTATGTTTCTTATATTTTTCCCCCTTTTCTCTATAAAAGCAGTTTTTTGTGTATGTGTTCATATATATTTGCATTATAGATTTCAGCTTTTCTTTTTTTCAGTCAGAATCTTTTTGAGTCTTCTTCGTTTTGAGTATTGTGCTGGTTGTGATTGTGATAACATGCTCTATACGACGGTGTACGTAATACTTAAAATCCCATTATCTAATTAATATATATCATTCTGATTAGGGTAATTCACCATTTGATGGTTTTGCTATATATATATCTTTACCATGATATGTTTAACTGAATGAGTTTTTGTATATATGTTGCAGATTATCAACCCACAGTAAAATGGAGGGATCATCTACTAAAAATTCCAGTAAGAAGAAATCAGTTCTACCAAATTATACGATAGGTAAAACTCTTGGATACGGATCGTTTGCGAAAGTGAAATTAGCAGAGCATGTTGCTACTGGACACCAAGTTGCTATCAAAGTCCTTAATCGTAATAAGATTAAGGAGATGAATATAGACGGAAAAGGTATATAGATGTATTTATTTTTATTTAAGAGATTTCGTAAAATCACAAGATTGTGGATATCCATTATAATCAATGATTTACGCTCTTGATAATATAA
>PKMM01018184.1:156698-186970 GCA_002933915.1 Eutrema heterophyllum
TTTTTTCTTGAAAAATCACAATTATTTTTTCATGTTAAAAAGAGGGAAAATTGATTTCGAGCTACACACGAGTATAAAAATGAGCAATTGGACCAGTGGTTGCCACACCTCTGTTGTTATTTTACCGGTATCGAATTCGACTCCACCTGCCCTCCATGTGTTGGTTTATTTGGCTATTAGATCAGCCTGTCGTGACCCAAAATAATAACAAAAAAAAAACTACACGAAATATATGACAATACATGACCACGCATCCGAACTAAGACAATGTACTGATAACTATATCAACAATTAGAGATGTCAATTTGGGCCTTGAACCGCGGGTTGGACCCAAATAGCCCTGCTACAGAAACTTATCAATTTTTCACAGAAAGTTTTTTTTTTTTTGTCGGCTACAGAAAGTGTTTAGTATAAGAAAGTAATGATTGTCATGTTATCAATTTTTCAACTCATTAACATATAAACTTGTGGGTAAATGAAAGTTGAGAAGAAAGAAAAACAATAGCCACTGAACAAAGTTTGAAGATATATATAAGATTAGCAGAGGAGAGCATCAAGGTTTCGTTTGCCCTCTGGACCCTTGGAGTACCAGGAAGAAACATACTGCCCATACACAACTTCCTTGTAACACGGTTTGGAGAGTTGGTTAATGAGATGAGAAGCCGGCGCTATCCTTGCGGTCTTGGAAGGATCATGAAACGTTGCAACCGATAACCGCGCCCGATTCGCATTAGTTACGGCTCTATGTTGAGCACTTTTGTATATGCCATTGGTTATGATCTGCACAAGGAGGAGAAAGGGAGCATGTCAGAGCTTCTTACGAGCTTTTGCTTAGTCTATGACCTCTGAAAGAGAATTATATAGAAACCTCGGTCTGATCGGCTATAAGTACGAGAATGGCATGAGAGATAGGAGGAACAGTGAGCCATTGGGAATCCTTGTAAAGCTGAAGGCCTCCAACATCATCTTGAATCAAGAGAGTAATGGCACCCATGTCTGAATGGGACTGGAGTCCAAGAGTGAGCTCAGGCTGAGGGCAAGGAGGGTAATAGCTCATAGTGATGTTCTGATAGATTTCCCCAACAGCTTCTTCTATGGATGAACATGGAAGGCTCAGGCTCTCTGATATCAGCCCCAATAGCTTCTGAGCCAGTTTCTTCATATCATCACCATATTCTTCCACTATTTGTCTTCCAATCCAATCAATGAGAACATTCAAGAACATACGAGATGAATTTTGTGATAATCAAGAGGAGTCTTAAATCAAAGCAGGAACCTGTAGTCAGGAGGATGGAGCGGCCAACGAGAAGGGTTACGGCGAGAGAGAGGGAATGTGTGGTGATCAAAGTAGTCTCTCCAGTCCAAAACGACGTCGTCCTGTGCGCCGAGCAGCATGCGGCTTCCATAACCCTCGGATGCGGCGGAGCTGGAGTCGCAGGCGTAGCGGAGCTTCTCTTCCATTGGACAGTCTTGGAAGAAGGAGAGGCCTAAAGCTCTCATCCGATCCAGGAGATGGATGGGAACGCCATGGTTGACCACGTGGAAGGCTCCCCAGATGCGGCAAGCGTCACCGATGGCTTCCCTCGCCGAATCGGAGCTCGAGAGGTCGACGGTTGGGATTAGAGCTGCATCGCCGCCGTGGTGGAGGTTAGGTCGAGCGTCCGGTGGCTGAATGTACTGGGAAGGGACTTCCGGTAAGCCGCCTTTGGCAACTGACTCCACTCTCGACGGTGTTTCCATGGAGATCCAAAGCACAGATGATCTGATCTTTCTTTTGGGATTCGACTACAAGAAGATGAGACTAAAGTCGCCATGGGGGATAATTTAATTTAATTACTTGTAAATTGTAATTCATTCTTAGGGAAAATTGCAAAAGCACACCCTCAAACTATCAATGTTTTGCAAATATAGCATACACCTAGTGTTCCTTGCATTTTCCTTGCAAAACTTTAGTTGATGGGTCTAGTTTAGACAAACAAACAAGAATTTTTGGCCTAAGGACCATAACAGATTAACGAGGATATGAAATAACAAGAATTGAAGAAATGACCATATAGCAAATCTAAGTCCACCAACTTATTAAAGCGGTCGATGCTAATACGACTTTTGTGGAAGGTTTCATCCTAAATGATGTTGCCGTATTACAATTTCTTGCTGCATCATTTGCTGGTGTCAGTCGTATTACAACTCTTTGATGCATCATTTGTTTTCATGATGTTTGTTAAAACAGAAATTTATTTGGGGTGTGTAGCAAAGAGTCAAAAAATATGTGATGTATATCAAAGAAGCTATATACTAGGAGTCGTGTACCATAGTTGACCCGAAAACACATGATGATTTGGTTGTAATCTGAAACGTATTTAAGTTTGGTATTTAGTTTTTTTCTTTATAGAGAGACAAACAAAGAGTAATTAAACAAAACCAAATAGTGGAAGTAAAAGCACAAACTCGTAGCAAAAATTACAAGGATTACTATAAAGTTCGGACAAGGTAGCATGTGAAATAAGAGAAGAATTAAAGAAAATGACAAACATTACATGACCCCAGATAGTGGAAGTAAAAGCACAAACTGGAAGAAAAAAACTGACAAAATTACAAGGATTTACTAAAGTTCGGACAAGATAGCAGGAATGTAATGGGAGAGTTCTGCGGTGAGAGACTGAAATCCATTGACGAGCTGAGTATGAAACTCCTGGTCTTCTTCTCCGATTAATCTGAAGTGAACCCTTATGGCTCGCTTGCAAACCGCCATGAATTCAAGAAGTGCCGCGATAAGTTGCTGCAGTTCCTGTGAACGCAATCTCGTTGCAGGCTCACCTGATAAGAAAGCTGTGCACACGCTCAAGACCCCACTGTTAACCTGCATGTTTCCATGGAAGGATGTGAACATTTCAACACAATAACAGATTTCGGTAGAAAAATAATAAATTTTACCCACCTGCACTGCAACACTTCCTTGAAGAATCCTCTGCAGACTCTGAAGCCGTGGTAGGTGATCTCCGTCTGAGCTACGAGGCTCCTCTAGCTCGTTTCTCAGAGCGGTTGTTCGGGTTTCAATCATTCCAATTGCATTCTCCACTGGCGAGAACTCAAGGGATTCAGACTTGGTAACCAACAGCCTATTCACAAGTGCGGGGAATGAGCCCTCCGTCTGCAGCACTGTTCGTCTCTTCCATTGATCTTCTAATCCACCTTGCGTCTTACCGTTTTTTGTAAATGGTGTATCAAACAAGAACCGATCAAAGACTCGTGCTCGAACACTTCCAGTGGAAAGAGAAAATATTCTCTCTCTTCTGCTCCCAAGATCCTCATCTTCCATGACTGCATCAACAGCCGTAATTTGCAGGTAGCACGCTCCTGTCTGCAATTCGTCTGCCTTCACTTGTCTCGAATCTGGAATAATGTGCAAAATATGGTTTCTGTCCATCCTTGATTCGTATATATGGCTCAGCTTTTCCATTATATCCCCTAGCCGCACATCTCGTGGTTCACGGTATACATATTCTTTCCTGTCCAACTTCCCAAACTTTTCCCCGTAAAATCCGACCCGGTAATACGTAGCATCAATAAATGGGATCGAGTTTGATTCTTGGTCAAGAATGGACTCGTATATATTAGTAAGTAGCGTGTGACACTTAGCCAACTGCCCATAAGCCTTCCTGCTCTTGTAAACTGGAATAACAAGTTCCAAAATGCTTGCACAAAAATGGTAGAGCTCAGCTTGAGAGAAAAGCTTATTGGCAAGCTGTAGATACTTGACGGCAGAGTCAACTGTTAGCTTTGAAGCACCATAACCCTCGACTTCAGCTGCAGATGCCTCTGTTGTAAACTCGCCACTTACCATGGGGCAAATTTTACGCAAGGCAGACACATGATCCTTGCTCCACACACCATCATTTCTAGCCACCAAGGCCTACAAGGCAAAAACCAAAGCATTCACATAAGTTATTACCTGCATGAAGACTGCAGCTTAAAAGCCAATCAGACTGCAGAGATGATCCACAGCGCATCTAAAATATCACATACACATACCAGATTTAGAAATTATTACCTGCATTATCACACCTGCAACCGCCACAGCACACTGTGCAGCCTCAGCCCAGGACTGCATTTCCTGGTGGGCATCACATAGATGCAGCAACCACATGATGTGAAGATCTGGAACAGGAGCAAATGCCATTCCAAGTTTGTAGAAGCTCTCTGCTGCAGCGTATCGATCCATAGCCATCACAGATCCCTGTAATACCAGAATTTTGACGTTGGAAAAGTACAGAATGACTTACAAGCTGGTTGAATCTAATAGTTTTTTCCACTCCTATTAAGAATGAGACCATACAATCATGGAAAGAAATGCAGATATACTCAGACGCACTATAAGTTCCATCAGTGTCAATTTCCTGTTTCCACACAGGGAAATGAATCCTATGTTATCTTAAATACCTATTAGTTTCATGAACACGATAAAAACACTAAAAATGGTTGTTGATGGGGAGGATTTTGAGTGTAAAAGACATGACGCTGACACCATGTACCAAGGCAAGGACCAGATTAGCAATCAAGTCTTCTAATACAGGTGACAAGACGAGCTGAAGACATTTCTTCCATCACTGACACCAGAAAGGATATCTTTAAAATATGCCAAGTTGATTACAAACCATACCAAAAGAGCATGCCCGAGGCTCGCATCAAGAGCAAGAACAAGGCTGTCAGAAAGATGTTTCACTTCAGCCCAAGACCAGCGGTTTTCTGTAAATTTCTCGGGAACTATCAGCAGAGTATCATCAGGAAGACCACACTCCCTCAACAAATTGACACTCTTAGCTTCATCAGCCATTTCACTTAATGACAGTTGAAGCCGCCTTGCCTCTCCACTCTCTTCCAATGTATTATCTGTTTTCATATGAGTCACTTGGACATCCGACATGAGTTCTGACAGCGTAATGGTCAGCAAAGCCCTTAGCCTAGCAGTCTGCATAAAATATAGCGAGCTCTGCAAGAACAAAGCAATTGAACTCATGCCTGATAACAAGAACCAGAGAAGTCTTTATATGAATCTAAATGACTCACCTTGACTAGTATTTGAAGACCAATAACAGCCCTTT
This sequence comes from Eutrema heterophyllum, assembly GCA_002933915.1. NCBI lineage: Eukaryota > Viridiplantae > Streptophyta > Magnoliopsida > Brassicales > Brassicaceae > Eutrema > Eutrema heterophyllum. The sequence goes on from PKMM01018184.1 coordinate 161,801, forward strand.
TCCTGACACTGTCATTGCGGTAAACAGCAAGCCGGAGAAGATGGAAGGCTATCTGTTTTAAGAAGCGATCATTTTCCCTGGCCATCAGTGTAGCCCCATGAAGATCAAAGATTCTGTTAAAAATCGGAAAGAAGGCTTTCCAGAAGGCTAATGACTGGTTTCGGGAGAAGAAACTCGTCAATATTGTAGTAATGCAGTCCAATTTGCCATAGTCCGTAGCAATGTTGTGAGAGGCTGCCATTGATGAAAATTTTTCAGTGATCTCCAAAACCTGGAGGCTAACAGTGGCACTTACATTCTCTTCCCAAAGTTCCTGGTCAGTGTGCAAGCAATTAGTAGAATAGCTCATTGACGACTATGCCAGCAAAAATGATGAGTAATATTAAGGAGAAGACATGAAGACAACATAAAACTATACCAGTTTTTGCCTCAAAATAGGGTGCAGCGATTCTCTTAGAGCCTGGGCTGAAGCTCCAATCCGCGAAGATTGTGCCTGAGCTAAAGCTTCTCTTAGAGAATAAGGTTGGCTAGGGGAGGCTAACTGAGAATTAACTCTCTGCCACAGGTACCCATTATCAGGTGTTCCCTCCAGCTGCAGTAAAATGTCAGAAGACTTTAGAGCCTTCCCTATGTTTAACTTAAACTTAGCAAAAAGCAAAGGACTTTCTAACTTAGTTTTGAGAAGTCCACCAAAAGAAAGCAACAATGTTAAGGAATTCTAGGTGAACTGGTACGTTTTTACCAATAAAATAGAAGAGGAACGAACAGATGAATTTAGCAACTCACCCTGACTTCTTGACGTGAAGCCTCTGACAGATAATTGTTGATAGCAGGAGAAAGTCGCTCGGAGTACTTTGGTGATCCAGCTCCTTCACTAACAGGACCACGAGAATTGTTGCCCCCGAGGATGCTGTCAGCAGCTTTCTTGTGCTGAAATTTATATTAATTCAAGATTACCGAACTGCCATAGGGGTCAAACATTGTGTGGATTACAACTACAAATATTTGTGGGTAACAAAATCAAATCTAAGTTCTAATAGACTGTAAGGAGTCCCCATATCATTCTACCACATCCGCACAACTAGATGAAATCAAATTTTCTCCAACGAAGACAAAAATGCAGAGCATGATAGATAACTTTATTAGACACCCTAGACCATCAATATCCACATTTCTATGGATAACAATTTCCTTTGGCTTCCTTTAACAGTGGGTTAAATAAAAGAGTAGAGCCGTTTCCCAAGTTTTAAGAAATAGTTGTGGAAAGGAACCTCAAATAGTATGAGGCATTCTTCCATGAGTTTGAAATACAATCTTGTACGAGCAATGCTCTGCTGCCATGCCTTGACAAGTGATGTGTCATCCAGATTACGAACAATTTGCAACACACCAATTAAAACCTCACGCTTTTCAGTAGCATTTAGGTTATAGAAAACAGGCATTTCATCTAAAATCTGCAAAAGGAAGAAAACAAAACATAAAATGTCAGGCGAATACATCAGCTGACCTTAGCTATGATTGTATTGACATAGCAATCAATCAAAAGGTTGTTATTGCCACACCATTTAATTCCTTAAAACATATTTCTTATTTCCCGGTCATAAGTGCTTATGACGATAATTGAGGGGGGATTGCAACTGAGTACAAACTTCTGGGCTACCTTTTAGCCATGGAAAACAACCATTGATCACGGAACTTTTCAAAGCAGAAGGGGACTTAAGAAACATTTGTTGACTACCTAAATGAAAGAATTTATGCATGATTATTTTTCAAGCCACCGTGACATACCTGCCCGACAAAAGGAAAATATAGTTGTGCAATATACAGCTTATCTTCAGCTTTCTGGTACCGAGCATCAAATTCATGCTTGCATAAGAGGATCACTAAAATTCTTGCAGCCTGCAAGGATACCAAAAAAGGAATACGATTTACAATGTAAATTCTTACATGATATGTACCTCATATGTACAGATACGTAGAACCAAAAATACCTTTGCCCGCAGCGGCAACTCATCATGATCCAGGGAGAGAAATAGCTCCTGTATTAAGATGGATGATAAATAGTTCCTAGAACATACAAATAAAGTTAGCTGAGGAAAAAAAATTTTGTCCCCTCAAGAGTAAGTAAAGATGCGCACACTTATAAAAGAAGATGAAAGTCTGTAAGTTCAGTTTAGGCTTCTCTATTCTGCATCATTTCAAGAGTTCCTGTGCTTACTGCAGAAGTGGCCTCTTTAGACTCGATTTCTGTAACTTTATGTCCTCAAGTGTGCTAATACTTCAAATTATTTCAAGCAATAAAGTGCAAATGTATGACAATGCCAAACTGAATAAACATGTAATGAAGTTTCTAGGGGAGAGTACCTGTCCGATGGGTCTCTGCCAGGCATTTCAACATAAAGATCATGATCGGATAAAATTTGCAAAAACGTGAGCTTGCACTCGTGTAGGACAGATTGACAAACACCAGAAAACTTGTCCATGTACAACGATACCTGTTGAGTGCGAGAAGGACACTTAAAATTTATCACTATCAAAAGTAACTGAAAACTAGATTATTCCCATGTCCTAAACTACTGACAACTGATAGCAAAGATATGGCCAAGAAATCAGTTGAAAGATAAGCTGCATAACGTTTTTAAATTGAAGACTTTTTTCATAAACAATTTTAACATACAATTTCCCGAACTGAAAACCATACACATGCACATGATTGATTAATTCGCTGGTAGTAACGATAGCCAGTAAAAAACTATTTTTATAAGATCACAAAGAAACTCTTATGAGAGAACAACGCATGAAACCATGCTCATGCTTGAACTCAACCAAAAATAAAATCAGCAGGAGACTTCCAGAGAAACTCAGACCAATGCAACTGTTGCTGCCACGTATGATAGTCTGAACAAAAACATACCAGTTCATAGACCTGGCAGGGCTCAATGATATATAAGAGATCATAACAGAAGAAGGCCAAACTGCTGTTCAAACATTTCGCCAAGCTTAAACCCTTTTGTACTTCAGTTAAGAGATGATCAAACAATTGCATGATACATTGAAAAACACTTTCTTCAAGCTGCATGGGTGGAACATCCTCGCCTACGATAGAGAGAAGAAAAAATGAGCATGTTGAAACCTTAAAATATCTGAATCACACTGAAACTAGTTAATGCCACAAGGGGAGGGCAAGAGATAGCCTTTGATTGCTGCGAGGCCACAACGTAATTTAGTAAGAAAAAGCGTACTACGTTGCAGTATGATAAGTGGTCATTATTGGAACTTGTTTTCGAGTTACTTCAAGCAAGTATCGGCTGCTCATAATATATATATTTTCTAATTTGTTCTTGTAGGATCACTACACGAATAGCAACACTTCAGGAGGCATTTAGGTTTAGAAAGCAAACAATCTGTTACCAAGGGTAATTTTTACGTTTTTTTTCTTTTGTGTTGACATAAATATGCGTCATTTTAGTGCAAATAAGTTACTTGAGTCCTTGGTTTTTGAGTTCTAGACAATCAACCAAATTACAGGTCATCAGGTTCTTTGTGAATTCAGTTATGCAATTCTTTCATTATATGTGGGAGAGGCTAATTCCTAAAACAGCATTGCATGACGCCTTAACATGGAAAATTCTAATAAAACGAAAACTGGATACCCCAAAAGTACCTGAAGGTAGATTATGATAAAAAAGACGTGCCTGCTCCAATGCCATTGATTTAACAATTAACTCGAGGAAAAACCACGCCATTGATAAAACATCGTCATATACAGGTCCAACCGGGTAACCTTTAGCCTGTACAACCAGCCATAGTGTTCATCAACCAACAAAGAAATAAAATAAGAAAATTCACAGCAGATAGCTGCACGAATAGATAACATGGAGATATGCTCTATTAACTTTGGGGTGAGTGATACGTCTAAGGAAATGTACAGTACATTAGAACAAAGATAAGCTTGTAGTTTCAACGAGATGTGTGCACTTTATACCTTGCTTCTAGCTAAACTTCCGAACACAGTTGATAATCCAGGATAAACCGGTGGTTGATTGCCTCCAAAATCATCAAATGAATAATCAACATAGGTGACCAGGAAACGATTTCGGTCAGCATCATCAAACGACACCTGCTGCACCCTATAAAACCAAATTGAAAGATCTAGTTAGAACAAGGACGTCACTTAATACTTGATAATCAATGAGGGTACAATAAAAGGATCAAGCATGCTTGTTGTACATTTACTGTGTCTAGTCATACAGATTATTTGCAACTCTAATGACAGTTGACCATCCAAAGTTCAAGACCAATGACATCGTGATATAACATTCTTTGGTCATTTACTAAACCCTAAACCCTTGATTTTCCCTGATCCTTCGGGTTTATTTTTTATTGGGAAAAGATTATATGATCCAACTAGACAAGTCCTTTTACAAATTTACCCGTATTAAACTAGATTAAACCCAGTTGCGCTAAACACGAGAAATTGCATACCGAGTTAAAATATATACCATGGCTCTGAATGCTGCGACCTGAAGCAAGTACAGGAAGGCAAATACTTTAGTGGTAAATGATATAAAAAAAATCACGTGGACAGAAATAAGATCTACCAATGCTTATATCAAAATTTTATGCTAAAGGAACCAGAAGACTTCAGTTAACAAACCTGAACAGTTTCTCCACCATTGCCAATAAGATGAAGGAGCATGTTAAGAATTGGGTAAAGAAACTGAAGCAGGGCAGTGGAGTCAACCTGCTTCAAACTGTTTATTGCCTTGAGAGAAAGATAAAGAGCATGTTATAATACCAGTGAAATAAAAAAAAAATTAAATGAGACGGTTAACGTGACTACCTGCAACAGTTCTGAACCCCAGGGAGAGCTTGTTCGGAGGGTATGTCTATCATACTCTAGACAAAAATCCCTGACACGTTCGTTGGTGGGATAAAGAGATGAACAAAGTCTCAGTCGCAACTTAAATATATTCTTGCCATCTTCCAAATAATCCAACCTCTCCTGTGATTGTCAGAGACAGTATCATCGTCGACATTATGTTCAAAATACTGTTGTGTTGATTAATATATAAGAATTCTATTACACAATTCCTAGTGTGATTAAAAATAATAAAAGGACACCTAAAATAGAATTATCTCACTAGTCATACCAGGGATGAGAACTAGAACTGATTAACAGGTTCACCTACCATACCACTATCACTAGACTCGACCAAATTACAGACAATGTGGTGGCAGAGTATAACTTTGTTGAAATCTTATAAGTTTGTTTGTGCTTAAAGTGACTACGCCCTCAATCAGTCATCAGCTATAGACCCTTCTACAGTCTGTGCTTTTTGTTCTATACCTTTCTTTCATCTATGAACAATTTTCATAAAGTCCCTTTGACAACTTTTGAGTCTCAAACATTCATGTGGATTTGGCCCATAATAACTAGAGCTAAGCACGCAAACAAATATATATATATATATATACATATATATATACATATATATATCGACAGCATACCTTGGTGGTTTCTTGAAGATAGTGGGGAACCAGTTCTCTCATTACTGGTAGAGAAATATCAGACCGTGAGCTGCATTAATAATCATGAAATTGTTGTCAACAAGAAAAAGTTGACTAAACCAGAATGATATACTTCATGTTCCAAATTTATCTAGTTGTTCAGATAACTTTGACATAAATGATACACTTCATGTTCCAATTCCATTTTGGTTTGTATACTAGCACTTTTGCGCATACAGATGAAAAACGCGTCCATTAACAACTAGTGATAAGGAAATCTAAAAGAGAAGCCTTCTTTCAGCAGTACATAAAAACAAAAATCTAGTGCCCATATGGTAGGCCAATATCATATACATACTGGATATAGGTCGATAATGGAAGTGATGCATATCCAACAACTACCTGAAAAAATAAAAGGTAATCTGTAACTAGAGACCAGATTCATCAAAGAGAAACAAGCACAGAACTCTATGTAAATCTTACTGGTCTTGGAGCTTCAAGCTTTGTCTGGAGATCAACATGAAAAAAAGTGAATAGCAGATGGTGTGATGGCGTCCATGTGGCAGGAAGAGACACCTTAATTTCATCATGGTAACTAGCAGCTCTAGCTCCAACAGCAACTTGTGTATGAGCCCACTTCTGGAGTGACACACCAGGCTCTCTTGGATAAATTGCCTAGCCAAATCAAAAGTAAGAAACAAAGAAAGACTCGAGAAAAAAGGCCTGTTCATTTCCAGGACTGGTGCTGATCAAAATAATTACCTCAAGTGGTTGTTTTCGTACATCTGCATCATCCTTTCTCAATTCTACTCGGATAAAGGGATTCCTCTTCCGGCTCAAAGTAATAGCTACTGGATACACATAAAGGCAATGGAAGAGATGTAGAAAAGGTTCGTTTCTTGTCGTAGAGCAGAAATCAAAAGCCTGAAACCAGAACATGGATAATCAGATCAAGTTGCGGGTAAATTTTACCAAGAACTAAATATAGTTTTCCAGCTTCATAAGACCATGAACAACGCACATATTTGGTCGGTCCTTAGGCGTGAAAACAGAGGAAAAGTTGGTTTTATTAACCGAGAAAATGATTAAATGGTAAGAGTTGTCCCTTAGGTAAGGTTTTTTACGGACCGAGTCCAAACCACGTGGATGTCTGTCATTGGTTGTTTTTTTTCTTTCTGTTGAGTTGAAACACTCTGGCTCATGGAGAGAGTTTCCCCCGAGAATGATTTTTCCTCTGAATATTATTATAATATTGCTAAGGACTCAAATGCAAGGTTCACCATTGGAGGAATGTTTATGCATAAAATCCTTAACTACAAAAAAGTTACTAAACTAATAATATAATATTGCTAAGGACTCAATGGTGAGTTCCACCATTAATCATGCTCTAACTAGAGTTAGAAAATAGAATGATCTCTGTTTTACTTTTATCCTCTTTAAACCGAAATCTTATATGAAGAGAGTCCCTAATTTCCGGGTTCAGTTAAGAAACAACTAGTTAGGAAACCCCACCAGAATGTAACTAGCTCCAAAGTAGAATGATGGTCAAGGATGACTATCAGGAGGAGAAAACAGGTTGAAGAAAAGAGATGGAAGCTAAAGAAGAAGAAACACTTTAAGCAGTAGATCAAGGAATCAGTAGAAAGAATCATAAAGCTGATACACTTACATAATGACAATTATCAAGATTCCCACTTGAGCTTGTTAGGTTTCTTGAGACATCCTTTGTGTCCTCTGTATTCCACTTGGAACCGCTACTACGGGGTCCACCAGAACTGGGACACTTCATAAGTGTCAGGTCACTGAGGCGGTCAGTCGGATCAAGAGAGTCATTCATGATACTTCCATTCTCAGATAGATCTTCAAAGTCTCCATGTCCATTCCGATGTTTCTCAATTTCCAGTCTTAGAACCCCTCTAACAGGTTTATGAACCTTCCGTTTAGGGTCCTGTAAAAACCAAAGAATAAATTATTAGACAATAGTACATTAGGTAATGTCGTATGTCCAAATGTTTAAGACGGGTTATAGGGATTTTAGATATGTTTCTCCTCCAAATGAAAGCAGCGATATGCAATCGGATTTGATATCCATAAAAAGCATGCCAGTTATATCCACAATTCGGATCTAAGACTTTTTATTTGAGTGTAACAAGAGACAGCTCAGAAATCTTGTTCTCTTATGATGTATTTAGAAAATATAATCGTCACTAACTACACTTCAGAAAGAAAAAATGAAATGAGGGACTTCACTTCCTCAAAACTCATGAATTAAGCACCATGACGTGATTGTCAAATGCTACCAGGATTGATTCATTCATATAGAAAACAAAAAGAAAATATCAATATGAAATAGAAAAATGCTGCAATCAATCGATTGTGTATACAACTCTAATTGTGTACATACATGTCCAGTTCAGGAAAGACCAACCAAAGTGTACCTAGCAAGTATCAGACGTACTAGGATGATCAGATTGAACGAAATCTAGGAAATTAATATGAAAAAACTATTTTACACCGTATCTAGTTCAAAGCAATGTAAAAACAATCATAAATAACATGATAACACTATGACTTAAAAACTGTGTTGGCTGTGAAAATTAAACATTCTACCTGAATTGACTCCTCAGAGTAGTTCTCCTTAACCTTGTTTAAATTAGATATTTCAACGACGACAGAACTTCCACCTGAATAACCTTGCTTTCCATCTGATGTGATCTTTGCAATGGGTTCAAAAACACCCTCATGGGAACTTGAAGCAGTCATACTGGGAGCCAGAGGACTGCTAGGGGAAGCAGATTCACCATTGTTTGTGGTGATATTATTATCAAAAAGCGGAACAACTGCCCAGGCAAAAGACTCTCGGTAAGGCATAATACGGGACCAGACCTGCAACTTTTGCTTTTCCCTTTCAGTTAAGTGCACCTGATTCGCAAATGGCCAAAGAACTGTGTTACTACAAACAGGATACTTACTAATGGTGATATAAAGATGCAGCTATCACCATGACTACTCCAAAATATATAATCAAAACACTAGTAAGTCAATAGACTATCTTTAAGTCACTCCAAAGAAATTTTGAGAGCCAAAATCTCTAAGACCGAGGCATTGAACATGAGCAAGAGACAGTAAGGGGAATTCTAGGACTAAGGCAATTACAGGTTCTTTACGGGAATAGACAGATGTTGTAACGCCTCCCTCCTCTGTTGCTGTTTTTTCTAATTGAATCAGCAAGCAAACTGATGCTGATGGGGCATCTAGATAGAATACTCCACGATTTTCAGATGAAAGGTTAGCCTGCAAGAAAATGTACAAGATGGAGCAAGTTCGCAAAGTGAGGAAAAACTCAAAATCAACTTTATATAACTACAGAAAGGCAAAGACGAAAAGGGGACAGTTCACTCAGTTCAGTGACTTACATTCTGCATTTCCGTTGGCAAAATATGGAAATAAAAATTCTCAGAGAGTTTCTCCTTCCTCTCTTGATTGTACAAAGAAATCGAGCCAAAAAATGGTTCTGCAAGAGAAGGGCGAAAAAAAAAGAACTTATAGAGGTTAAAAAAGAACGAAAATTACAGGAAATAGACAGTATTCCCCCAACAGTAAGTCAGAGTCCTCACCAACTAAGCCAGACAGAAACGCTAGAGACAAAACTCTGACAGAGATCTTCAATCCACTGTGAAGGGAACAGAAGAATAAATCAGACAAAGATAATAAGACAGGATCAGGTAAAGCATAAGTGACATGAAAAAAAAAAAAAAAAAAAACCTGGAATAGCTTGCTGCAGGAGACTCTGGAGTTCTCTGGCCAAATATCATAGATCTTTCATTTTCCCAGTCAAAAGCTGGTTCATAAGCAGGGAGGGGAGGTTGCCCAAAATGCTGCAAACAGAAAAAAAGCATGGCATTGAAAGTAAGAACAAAACAAAAAAAAAGAGAAATATAGAAGAGTTGTGCAGAGAAAATGAAACCTTGGGGGATCCAGAATCAGAAAACGGCCTCCCGGAAATGCTGGCTACATCCTCCTCCAATGTTGCACTCCTAGCACTAGCAAGACGGATTTCTGGAGAAAGCACAAGTAGTGAGAGTTGATTTTCAGCACACACAAAAAAAAAAAAAAAAAAAATTTGACAAAGGCAAGCAAAAACACACATGCATCCCTACCAGTCTCAGTATCTGTGTCAGGTCCTTCAAAAATCTGAGTCTGGAAAGTATCAGGTCGAGTGTTTTCATAGTGTCCGTATTTATTAACATCCTTGACCCATTCCGTTCCGTAGCATTGAACCAATTGGTTCAAATGCGGCCACTGTTCCAGGTTTTCATCAAGCTGTGACGGGGAAGAGAAAACAACATCAAAAGAGAGAGAGAGAGAGAGAGAGACGCAATTTTAAGCTCTGAGAGACAGCAAAAGAAAGGGACATACCAAAGGATCGAGCTTAGGGAGAGCAAGAGGCTGGCGAGGAATCTTGCGAAAGCGAAGGCCAAGGTTGTTGTTGTTCTCCATAGTTTTTCTGGTATCGAAATCGGAGACAAGATAGATCTATACAATGTCCGCTACAACATCTGAAGAAAATTGGGCATTGTTGTTGTTACTCTGAAAACCTAGAAAACGGAAAAGCACATTTGGATTTGGTGTGTAGATCTGCGGGAGGAGAAAGAGCTCACGGTTAGTGGGAGGAAACTTTGTCTTTACGCAGAGGGGAACAGATCCGTGAGAGAGGAAGCAGTTGAGAGATGATTATTCATTCTCAAAGAGCCGTCGAGCTGGAGCCCAAGTCCAACCATAGTCCAACTCCACAGTCCTTTTTTGTTGTTTTTTTATTGTTAAGAGTCAATCATTCGAAACCAACCAAAATTAACTCTATAATTCTTACGATTCACATCCACATAAGCAAATGCCTCCACAACATTTTATTCAACTTTGGTTTCAGTATAGACTTCCTCAGGACCTCAAGTATTTTGAAGTCCAATGATCAAATAGGTAGGGGACTCGCAAAATATTTGTTAGATCCGTTTCGATTCGTTATTTTTTTATTCGATATGAAAAATCTGGATATTCGTAACTTTCCATACAAAAAAAAAAATATTACTAAAATTCAATATGTGTTAAAAACAAAACATTGTTTATGTGCGATTTCAACAGCAAGTAACTCAAGACTTCAGAATTCGTCGGATTCAGCATCGAGTAACTCCAATTCTCACCATACCAAAACAACTATCTTTGTATCTATTCTACTGGTAAATGGAATTTATCGTTATACAGCAAAAGTATTTACTTGTCACACTTTTATTTAATGTAGGCTTATTATTCCTAAGGATTGATGTTTCATTCTCTGAGACAAACGTGTGTTCATAGATAGAATAGTCAACGTGATTCCACTAGATTCAGCTAAACCAAGTGCATACCGGATCAAACCAAGAACCATAGACTTACACCTCGAAAATTTTGGCAAAGCCTAGAAAGTTTCGTTGAGGTTGAAGGACAAAAAAAAAGATAACCGGTTCAGCTAAATTTAAATTTGAATTTGTTAGTGAATTTTTTTTAAAGATTTGTTATTTTGCAAATTGCTTTAACAGTATATCAGACCGGACATACAAAGTATATACCATAATCTCTTATGCCAAGTAAAAAAAAAAGAATCAACTTGCACCAATCAAAATCCAAAATCCAAAATCACCTCCCTCATCATTCAGATGGGTTGTCTGACACTATAGTGTGAAACACAAAATTTGTAAACGTCTTCGTTATGTCTCTGCACAAACACAAAAAACTTGTTAGCCCCGCCCAATCGAAGATAACAAGAGATGAAGGTAGAGAGAGACATGGCTTACTTGAGATGTTGAAGGGTCATGTTCTGTAACAGAGAGGGATGACGCAACACAAGACTCTGCCACTCTTCCTTATCAATCTTCCCGTCCAGTTTACTATCAGCTTCTTCAAATGTCTACACCAATCAGTTTCTTTTTTTTTTTAATTATCATATGTCAAAAGAGTAAAGATAAGTCAATGTTGATGGAGATCAATCAAAGCCCTACCTTGTCTATGATGCTCTCTATCACATCGTCAGAAAGGTTCATGCCAGATTCAGCTAGAGTCGCCACCACCATTTCCTTCAACTTCACATCAACAGAGGATCAGAGAAACGAAAAAACACAGACACATCTCTAAGAATAACGCCAACATGTATAATATAAGAATATACCTCGTGTCTCTCTATATACCCTTGCTGCTTCAGATCATACAGCTTGAAAGAAACTGCAGAGGCAAAACAGATCATATCAAAGAGCGTGACAAGGTTGGATATTAAAAAGACAAAAGACCAAATCTCTACCACTTACACTCAATCTTATCCTCAATTTTAGCCTTGGGGTGAAAAACCGAAATAGCACGGGCAAAGGCTTCAAAATCTAGAATCCCAGTACGCTTGGTATCAAACAAGTCAAACACCTGCAAAGCTTGAATATGAATGGAGTTCACAACAAGGAAAACCAGATTGGGGCGTCACAAGTCTTTTACCCTAGCAGCAAAAAGGCTTCTCTTTTTGTTCGTCTTGAATAACACCAATTGAAATTGTTCCTGCAAAATTTGAAAGGATGCTACTAAATGTATAGGACGAAAGAGCACGGAGATGGTACTAGTGACGATGGATTCTGGCATACCTTGTCGATAAGCCCGTCTCTGCTGATGCTCCTGAACATTTCGTAAAGAGCTTCAATCTCATTCACAGTAACTGCAATTAGTACATGATTGACTTGAGTTGTGAGAATCAAAAAGAAGTTAAGTAAAAGTGTAGGAAATGTAGACATACACACAGTGCCTCTGGCCACATCCTTAGGGTTCTGAAGACCCCTGGACTGTGCGGGGAGGTCACTATCGCAACAAGTCAGCAGAATTGTGGAGAAGTGCTTTAATCCATCTAAACACTGCATCATCATCTCTCCAACTCACTATTTCCATGCCTACCACAAACACAGGAAAAGATGGTTAATTCATTGAATGTCAACAGAAACCCTCTTAAAGTTTTGTGCCATCGAAAACAAAAATTCAAGAATCGAACACAAATATGACGATCCGACGCAGAAGTAGTAGCTGACATCAAACGGATAACATATCGCAGGTAAGATGAGGGAAATGATGAGGAAGGAGTTAAGTTTTGACTTTTGAGAGAAGAGGAGAAGATGAACACACACAAAAATTTACTTTTTTTTTTGTTTTTGGTTTCTCTAGTTTGCGTGTAAAGAAGCTTCAGATTACGACTTGTTCCCAAGAAGTTTTTCACTTTCACCACGATCTCGAGCTGTTGTTGGCTGCTGAGACCTGAGAAGGGATCAACAAGTTCGTTGGCGTAAATTAGTCGTCTCTTAGTTAGTTGGTGACCACTTGGACAAGTTGACATTTCGAAAGAGAGAGAGAGAGAGAGAAAAATGGTTATAATGCTAAATTGTACCAAATAGAAATCCAAATCCATAAAGCTTACAATTTTGGAGACATAAATGATAATAAAATAAAAGCTAATATCAATGTTTGCAATTGTGACAATAATGAGAATGGTCCCTAGATGGAGTTCCGCAGTTGTAGCAAAAAGCCAACCCACACCTGCAAATATGTTAAAGATCAGAACTTTCTTTAAGATTTTGTATTAAAGACAAGAACAAGAAGTTACCTGCACTTCATGTATAAGCAACCCTGAGACTTTTCAATGTAGAATTTGCAAGAAGGACATCTTATCCATTTGTGACTCTCTGCCATATTCTTCAACAAAATATCATCTCTTTCTCTCTCGTTCTCCGCTAGCTTCTGAAACTCCTCGCAGGTTATCTCCGGATGCCACTTAGTCCCACACGCTACACATACCATTCTATTGCAGTGAGGGCACTCTGATTCCTTCATCTTCTCATTTTCACTCTCGTCCAAGAAAACCAGAGCAGAGCAATCTTTGTATGGACAGTAGAATCTCTTTGAACGCATCACCACCGCCTCGCAAAGAGCGTCTCCCCACCGATCAAAGACCTCTCGTGGCAGGATTACACGACATTGATTCGGCTCCAGCCGTCCCGAGCAACCAGAGACAGGGCAATCGATGGAAAGTATGTTGTCTTGTAGTTTAGCAGCGATGTATCTCGAGACGCAGTCGTTGCAGTATGAGTGAGAGCACCCATTGATTGGAAACGATTCAATTACAGGTTTTGATTCAACACAAATCTCACAGTTGAAGGTGGAAGGTCGCAAGAGCTTACCCTTTGAGGACTGACCATTTTCTAGGATTGGAGGGAAATAGAGTATTCTTAGATTGTCGTTGTCTTCGTCGTTGTTGTATTGGTCGAGATCTATGAAGATTGGGGATTCGGATTTGATTTTGGTGTGAAAAGAGTGGATTCTGAGGCGACGATCGCGGTCGTAATTCTCGACGGAGATGGCGTCGTGTTTGGTGGAACCGCGCGCGGAGAGAGGGGTGGAGAAGATGAAACAGTCTTCGTCTACGGGAAGATCATTCGCCATTTCCTGATGATAGAGTGGATAGAGAGTTTGCCAACTGTCGGCGATCGCCTCTCTGCTCTCATCCAATTTTTCCATGATCATCAAAGCTTCGGAACTTGGCCTGCGACGGTTCTCCTTCTCCACCGTCACACAATCGATTTCAAAACTCATCCTCCGCTACACTGAACAAAAGGTTTTCACAAGGCCATCAATGTCAACAAATCATCTTTGGAGGCCCAAAAGGCCCGGTTTCTCTTATAGCAAAAAATAGCCCACACCATTCAACTTTATGATTGTGTTATTGGTTCGGACCAATATTTTTAAAACCGAACCGGAAAAACTTTTGGATTATGGGTTAATATGGTTCGACCGGGTTCAACCGAATTTGATATATTTTAAAAACAATTATATATGTACTCGACATATATAACTTCTAAATATTTAAATATTAAATAAAAACTTCAATAATTATATTATTTGAGAAAAATTCAATAATTTAAATCTAAAACAAAATTGAAATTAAATAGAGTAGCAATGATTAAAAAAAAACATAATAAACAATACTTTGACTTTCAATTGACGTGCGGCGATGATTTACAGAGAGACTCGGAAAAAGAAAAAAAATAAAAAAATCTTAAAAGACTAAAAGTTATAATCTAATAGAAAAACTATTATATTGTTTTAAAAAGATAAAATAAATAAAAATATTGAATATTGGCTTAAAGCGTAAGAACTAAATAAAAAAACACGTTTCAAGTTTTTTTATAATTGAATCCAGTTTGATACAGTTCGATGGGTCACTGGTTTCCGTTTTTTGGCGGTCTAATCCAGTTTTTAACCGATCCAACTACTCTTGGGTTTTATAGTTATCCAACCCGGATATGTTTTCGGTTTGTGGTTCAACCTGGTCGGACCACCGGTCCGGTCCGGTTTTATAAAAACTTTGGACAGGTTTGATTGAACAAGTGCTACCATGTCGAAGCCCTAGGGACTAGGGTGCTTAATTTATTTCCACCTATGAGCGAGTGAGGACTAAATGAGTGGTGGAAAACATTTATTAACCAAAACACAAATTTGAGCTAGAAGCTATTATTCAAAGATTAGTCCTTTTTGTTAGCCGGGTACATAGATATGTATATATCTTCAAGCCAAAAGAAATTCAATGGTGAAAAAAACCAAAAACAAAAAAGATGTAAAAAAATATTGACCACAAAACAAAAAAACAAAGGGTGTAAATGGTTGTTATGAACAAAATTGGAAGAAATGATGTTACTATATATTCTTCCCAAATATTACCATTTACAATAAAAGTGGTGGAAAATAATTACACTCATTCTACTGGAAAAACATAAAAAATAGAACAAATTTAAAAGGAACATGTTCCTTTACAAAATTGGAGAAGAACGAGTGAAATCAAAAATTTCTTCTACCTTCCATATTCCACTAATTAATTTTTCACTGTCATAATTTTTATCTATCACTCCCCTAATAACCATTTGGACCCAAAGTTTACATCTTATTTATCCCTTGAAACACAGGGCATGACAACGATCAGTGAGTTAATGAATCGAAGACATCTAATATTTGGTAGTGCCTGCCACTGATTTGATTGAGACCAAATGTGTGGGGGTAATTGGTGACCAAATCAAACTATAAGGTGATAAATGCAATCAACAAACCCAAGGGAAGAAAGTAAATAGAGAAGAGTAATAAGTGGGGGAAGATGGAGAAACTGTATTGAACAATTGATGAATGACACAAACAAACAACAAAGGAAAAATGGTTGTTCGATTTGATATTTGTGTGGAGTCTTGAGTTGAATCAAAGATTGGACCTTTTTTTATTTTTCTCTTTCTTTTTTCCTTTTTAGAATTTTTAGTTCTCAGGAAGCTTTTTATATAATTTCCCCTCAAATTCTCCGTCCCTACTCTTTTGATCAATTTCTACGAAAAGCAGGAATCTTTAAACCCGGGACTGTCCTTGTAATCGAGAGTGTTGTATAATAAAACAAGTCGATGAGTTTGTGGTGAGATCCGGTGAGAGATAGATTCTTCGCCATCTGGTTTGCTATAAAATTTTATAATAAGGCAAAGATTAGATTACCCCTTTTTCTTTTTGTGTGTGATATGGGTAACGTGAACGCGAGAGAAGAAGCGAATAGTAACAACGCATCTGCGGTCGAAGACGACGACGCTGAGATTTGCTCTCGACAAGCCATGGCTGCTGCTTCCGACGGTAACCATACCGCACCACCTGAGCTCATGGGTCAATCCCCTCCTCACAGCCCTCGAGCCACCCAATCTCCTCTCATGTTCGCTCCCCAGGTTTTTTTCTCAATTTTCAGATTCACTTTCCTTCGCCATCTAAATCTCGAATCGGCGGGGTTCGGAGATTGGAGGATGTGATGAAAAGATCTCAAGAGCCAAAGTTTGTGTCTTTTTTTGTTTAGGTTCCGGTGCTTCCACTGCAAAGACCGGATGAAATTCACATCCCAAACCCGTCGTGGATGCAATCGCCTTCCTCGTTGTACGAAGAAGCTTGCAACGAGCAAGGAATCCCCACGATGATCACATGGTGCCATGGGGGAAAGGAAATCGCTGTGGAGGGATCATGGGATAATTGGAAGACAAGGTTTTTTTAGCTAAATGTTGTTAAAATCAATGGCTTCTTCTATCATTTCAAATCTCTCACTGTTGTTGTTGTTGTTGTTGTTGCTTTGGGCGTTTGATCAGAAGTCGGCTGCAGAGATCTGGGAAAGACTTCACAATAATGAAAGTGCTGCCTTCAGGAGTCTATGAGTACAGGTTCATTGTGGATGGACAGTGGAGGCATGCCCCTGAGCTCCCCTTGGCTCGAGATGATGCTGGAAACACTTTCAACATTTTGGACCTCCAGGTAACCTCCAATCTCTTTCCAGATTTCATATCAGCTTTCAAACCGGTTACTAGGTGGAGAAATGGAATGTTTAATGAGAGACTATTCAAACTGCATAACCAAGGTTGTAGGGAATGAAAAAGATATCTATGTTGATTTATAGTTAAACCAGGCTTTATAGTTCCTTTCCGGTTTGTGTCTGAGAATAGCAGAGATACTTTGGTGTATGCAGGACTTTGTTCCTGAAGACATTCAAAGCATATCTGGGTTTGAGCCTCCGCAATCTCCAGAGGCTAGTTACAGCAACTTGCTTCTGGGACCTGAGGACTACTCGAAAGAACCGCCTGTGGTTCCACCGCACCTACAGATGACACTGCTGAACTTGCCGGCAGCCAACCCTGACATTCCATCTCCGCTGCCGAGACCTCAGCATGTCATTCTCAATCATCTTTACATGCAGAAGGGCAAAAGTGGTCCATCTGTGGTTGCGCTTGGTTCCACTCACCGCTTTCTAGCAAAGTATGTAACTGTGGTGCTCTACAAGTCCCTGCAGAGGTGAGAAGATGATGCCAATTCCAAATGGGTAGCATGTGGAAACTCGACATGCTCCTATGTAGTTTGGTGTTTAAAAGTTAACCCATGGAGAATGGGTGAGGCTATAGGAAGGAGACATGAGAAGAAGAGTAATTTCAGGCAAAGTATTCCCTCAATACGGCGAATTTTGTTGTCTTTAAAGTTGTCAATAAGGTTTACCAACAGAATGAAGATGCAGTATTCAGTCAGTGTCAATGTAATCTTTTGGTTTGAAGACTTCATCATCTGTTTTTTTCTTTTTTCTTAGCATAATTTAGAAAAGAAGAATGCAGGAACGACTTCACTTGTGAAACCGGCAAATCTTTCTTTCTTTTTTGGTTTTGTTTTGGGGCTTTCAAGTTTTCACAACAGTTGTCACACCTGCCAGTCATAAATTATTGTTTGGCTTTCAAATCTAGCAAAGTCATGTGTGACTGTGACAGATGATCATATGCTTCTGCAACTTGTGTCACAAAGCATCTGCAGATCACGAATATATCGGTGAAAAGCAAAAGATGACAGATGTCATAATGAGCGAGCATCAAGGCAAAGCCCTTCTCCAATCAGGACTTCATTATCTCAATTTTCAAATCTAAAGTAGAGTTTATTGCATTCTGATGGCCACTATCTAGCAGTAGAAAAGGCTGTACAGAAAGAAGCAATAATAGAAAGTGCAAAACATGTCGTTTATCTGTTTAAATCTAATAAAGTTCTTGAATTTAGAAAACGGGACAGCCTTTGGCTCTGATTCCAGGAGCCGTGGGACAGGAGGCAAGAGGGCAGTGGTCTACTTCAGTACCCCACCATTTGAGTTCGTGTCCGGCATTCTGCAGGGCGAAGAACAAGAGCACCCCCATGAATGCGGTCCCTGCATCAAGCGCTGCAGAGAGTACGTAGTTGTACTTCTGCCACCATCTCTTGTGGTACCTGAACACAAAGTAGTTGAAGATGGTTCCTGTGACCAACCAGCTGGCGATGTTTGTTGGAGTCGCTGGAGGCATCCCTGCAAAGCCGTAGGAGATAACTGGAATGTTGATGAGAGGGATCCACTTCTTGTTTGGAAAGATCTTGCTCATCGCCCACACAGGAACAGGCAGGACAGCTCCAATGAGGAAGAGCCAAACAAGGTTACGGTACATGCCTCCTGGTCCAAACAGCCGTCTTGGTCCAATCAACCCCCAGATAACTGAAGCATCGAACGTCACTCTGTACTTGGGGCATGTCCAGGGGCTATTAGGGTGCTCTCCTTCGATGTCGCATATGTCTTGAATGCTCTCCAGCATCCACCAGGCCACTCCCAGATTCACCACACTAGCTACCACAGTGCCCACCAGCTGAGCCGTGTACATGCAGCGTGGTGGGATTTTCATGTAATGGCCAAGCTTAAGGTCTGCCAAGAATGAGAGAGCGTGGACTGTGCTGATTCGCCCGTAAATCTTGAAAATCAGGTTTGCAATGGGTTTTCCGGGGAGGATATAACCGATAATGAACTGCCCTATTATATCATACCCCGGTTGCTGCATTTTAAGAAAAAATCACAAAGATATGAGCATGTGTATTTGGAGGCCTCATCTTATGGGTGCATATATACAGAACTAAAATAATTAACCTGATTTGTAGTTGCTTGAATGACACCGATGGGGAGAGTGACAACAAAGGCCATTGCAAAAGCAAAGAGCATTCCCCACCATGGAAGCTGCACTGATTCCTTCCACACAAAAGACATGAGGAGAGACATGGCTACACTTCCTCCCAGCAACAAATAAAACCACCACTCAGGCACTTGTTTGTAGCTTTGCATCAATCTCCCATGGATGTCCAGCTTCACGGTCTTCACTGCAGACCAAGTCTGCCTCCATATGTCCCTGCGCAAACACACCAAAGTGAATTCTCAGTCTCTTAGCACAGTGTCCTAGCTACTCAACAAAACTGAATGACAAACTAACTAACCTGCCGTTGAACAATGCCACATGAGTTAGTGTTGCAGTGAATCTCGCAAAACCAGATCCGATGGAGAGTGCGAAAAGAGGGCTGAGGTAAAGCTTCCCGTAATTGTTATAGGCATTAACATCCAGATCAAACCGCGGAGTCAAGATCTTGGTTGTGTCATACTTCTGGCCACTGGAAGTGAATAGCTGATTGGAGAAAATTGGGAACTTCCTGGCGTCGAAAGTGTTGAACTTCCAGTAACAAACAGGTACTATGATGTATATAAACATGATGAAACCGACACCAACGTTGAGGATAGAGGACCAAGGAGCCACCAAGGGACTTCCATGGTAAGCAGAGATGCCAGCCCAGTCAAGAGTGAAGGCTCCAACCCCAAGGCCATGGTAGCCTGAGCCAACTTGCTGAGCCGTGATGCTTTTAGGCCAAGCCCAACACACCCATGAGAAGAAGGTCAAGATTGGGAATAGATAGCCTGGAAGTGCGTAGTAAAGAAAGCTAGCACCAAGAGCCACTAGAAAGAACTGCATCCTCGTCAAGCCTTTCGACTTGTGTTCCTTCTCGTGCAACGCTCTGAACAAAGAGAGAAAACAGTAGAATCAAACTTCAGGATTCTTAAGTCGTTGATGAACAAAAGGAATCAGCTTTCGCATTGGGATTGGATTAAAAACCTGAAGAGAGAAACTTGAGCAAGATTTGAAGGCCACCACATGTCGACAGGATCAACCAAGTACCTCCTTAGAATTCCAGCCCAGCCGTAACCCAAAATCTACAAAACTCATTCGTCAACTATCAAACTTTGTACGAATTGTAAGATTCAAAGAGAGAAAGAGAAAGGTACCTGAGTGGTCAAGACAATAAAGAGACCACAGATGAAGCTAAGGCTCTGTTTATAGTAAGCCTTCATGACGGTGATGGCTCCGATGGAGTAAGCATCACCACCACCGTAAGAGACGCCACAATTGGCGAATATAGTGATAATGACGTGCTCCTTGATATTGAAAGGGCCTGGGTTGAGGCTAAATCCCCATCCCATAAGCTTGTAGGAAGTGGTGGGGAGAGTCCGAGCCATGAACTTGCCGATGGGCAAGACGGCGATTTGCATGAGGATGGCGGAGATAGTGAGTGGCTGCGTGCGGTAGGTGAAGAAAGTGTTGAGGAAGATGAGGAGGACGCAAGAGGTCAGACCCAAGAACCAAGCCCTGAATGTCATCACCGGTAAAGTTGGGTCGTCCGTCTCAGGCACCACAAGAGCCACTTCCTCCACCGGACAACGCTCGTGCTCGAAATGCCCATTGTTATCATTATTAGCCTTCTCGGAGTCCATTTCTCTTCTTCCTCTCTGAGGTACCAGACAAAGTTGCGTCTGTCTTGTTTATATAATAACCAAAGGAGAGAGACAAGGAAACGACTGGCAAAAGGAGGAAATGAGTAATGCTCTCGAAAATTACAGCTTTGCCCCTTCCTCCTATACGTTAGTTTATCCACGTGTCACTCTTTTGGCTCCACGCATACCCATGTGAAAATCTTTGTCAATCAATTAATAATTAAAATTATTACATTGATTTCAATTAATAATTTGAGTGAAGGATATCTATTTAGATTCTCAGTTGATATTTTTTGCTAAAATTTAAAAATACATCTAAATACCTGACTCTTTCTGTTTAATTTGTTAGTTAATAAAAATATTTTGTCAGTTTTTATTTCTGTAGCTGGATAAATCTTTGACTAGTCTGGCCAAATTCAAATAAATAAGTGGCTAGGGCCGGAATCGGATCGGATCTCCGGGATTTTCGAACTATCCGTATCCGTATCCGTATTCGTGATATCCGTGATTTTGCTATCCGAATTCGGATCCGAAATTTTGGATATCCGGAGTGAAAGATATATGTGGAAAAACCAAATATCCGCGGATATCCGAATCCGATCCGGTAAGTATTATTAAAATAAAAAAACCATATATCAAAGAAAAAGTTTTTTTTTTTTAGTATTAGTACATATACGGATACGGATTAGTATTAGTTTTTTTAGTATTAGTATATGTATTAGTACATATATATACGGATACGGATACGATATACATGTACAATACTAAAAAGAAAAAACATGTATTAAAACGGATAACGGATATCCGATCTGAAAATTTCTTATTATCCGTATTCGTATCCGTGGTATCCGATATTTTACTATCCGTATCCGTATCCGGACTACCCGAATATCCAAAAATTCGGATCGGAGCTGAGCGGATTTCGGATACCGATACGGATACCGGGTAATAATTTCAGCTCTAGCTACGAGTGTGTTAAAAAGGAAAAAATATGACACATTGGGAGGTTGAAAATGGCTGCTTACCATATTTTTTCCACGCGTGTGAGACGCACGTGCCGTCAGAAGTCTGACACACTCATATCTCTGTCTAGTTATAAGCTTGCCTCGTGTGGGGCCCGTTTTGACACTCGACTGGGACCATACGTTCCACGTTTCCCAACGCCGTGAGAGCTAACGCACCAGAGATAGGCAGGTAGAAGAAAACGGCCGTTAGTATTCTGACGGAAGTCGCGCCTCGTAGGCGTGTGAAGCTCGTGATGCGCGCAGAACAAAACTTCATCCACGTGCCCATCATGCCAACGTGGTTTTGACAGAGTGGCAGTGACAGGTGGACACGAGCGAGTGGATTTGGTCCTTTTGAATATGTTTTTTACCTTTTTAAGCACTTTCTATTGGTTGTCCTTGACGACTGAAGAGTGAAGAGTCAATGAAACAGTGATTTGAAGAAACGACGGCAAATAATATTATTGTACTATTAAAGTAAAGCAAAGGGTTTGATCTTTCCTTTTTTTTCTTTTTTGTCGTCAATAAAGGGTTAGATCTATTCTTATGAAGTGGAATAAAGATGAATAAAAAACTGAAACTTAAAATAAAAAAAGAGAACTAATATATATATTTTTTTAAATGTTAGCATAGTATATGGATTAGAGCAATAAGTCTCAACGTTCAACCGTTTTGGTCAGAAAACATTGTTTGGTTTTTTACCCCAAAAAAAAAAAAAAAAAAAACGTTGTTTGGTTTTTCACCCTGATATTGTAAGAAAAAGAACAAAAATTTAGATTAATTAGTTAAAAATAACAAAGGTAGATAATACATATATCAAAACCTGTATAAACAAAAATAACATGCATTAATCCCTCTGATGGTCTTCTTTAGCTGATTGGTGAGACTTGAGAGTCTAGCGGATTCCCAAAAAATGTCAAGCTCTTTAGTCGCTAAAGGAATATTTTTGTTCTTTTTTTTTTCTTTCTGTTTCGATGAATATAAATTGGAAATGAGAGGGTAAGAGAGAACGTTGTAGAGACCACCACACCAACTTGGTAAATAAGATTCTTTAGTAGTTTTGAAGCAATGCATTTGGATTTGATAGAATGACACAATCCCCACACTATATTCTTTCTTTTTCTTCCACACAGAAAACGACACTTCCTTATTATAGTTTTTTCCCTTTATTCCCTTAAACCCTAATAAAGCCCCTATTTAGATTTCTTCTCTTTTCTCTTCCTTATTATTACATGACAATATCAACACTATATATACATTGTAGTTCACGAACCGTAAATCATTGAGTAAATAATGATGCACCACAAAATTATAACAATCATTTCATCTGGACCTTTTATACCTTATTCATAAAGGCAAGAAGCGAGCGAGACATTACCATGCGGGCCTGGCTTGATTCTGCATCGACCAAAACGAATTCCTTCTATTCCATTCACATATTTCATTGCCTCAAGTGCTTGTCGTTCTCGGACCAACTTCATATATATATATATATAATATATATATATATATGTATATAGTTAGATACTTAGACGATCTTGAGTTTTATGCTGAAGATTAAATGTTGTTGCGTCCAACTGTTGACACAAAACGATAAAACTATCATAATATCAACTTGACGATGGATGTCAAAAAAAAAAAAAAAAAAATTGACGATACAAAACTTTACACATTCAGTGCACCGCCAAGCCTGTATTATCTATTTTTACTGTGTTTTTACCGTTTTACTTAGGCATGCGACTTCGGTTAGTCCGCGTCAATTTAGTTCGATTTGTCGGTTTTTCAGGTAGTTCAGTTTGGGAGAAAAGGTGTCGGCTAAAACCGATCAAAAATTCAGTTTGGTTTGATAATTAATTAGTTCAATTCGGTTCATGTTGATTATAAAATTTATAAGAAAAAAAATGATTGTTTCAGAGGTATCGAATCGAACCAAACCAAAAACCGAATACATTTTAAACTTATGCTTATCGGTTCAATCCTAACAATAGAACCAAAACCGAAATAACCAAACTTCTGTTCAGAAAATTTTGTTCGGTTATTAATCGCATGCCTCACTGAATGATTTTATTTGTGATTTAGCGTTGCGAATCAAATCCGGCATGTGTGAATGGATAGAGATAGGGTAGAGAGTGGTACATGTTTCAGAGCCACACAAAGTAGAATCGTAGAAGGATATATCTTCACAATCACATCAAAAAGGACAGAAGAATCCTATCAAAGTCTTAGTGACTTTTGAGTTGCAATTGGGACCCACCAGCTTTCCAATCTCATTGTTAATTTTCTCTTGGGGTTGATTTTTCAGCGGAGACTACACTTTTTGTTTCGTATCTTTCTGTGTGTCTCTTTCCATATAAAATATTATTGTCCATCCATTTCACCTAAATCGCACTTCACACATAACATTCCCTAGATCTATATAGCAAATAATTGATATTATAGAGGGCATTACAGTCGAAAACGTCTACTAACCAAACAGCTAAAGACGTCTACAAAATAAACAGCTAAAAAACGTCTATTGAAGAAACAGAGATAGGAATTTCAAAGCTGACATAAGAGAGCCAAGCGTTTGCGTACGAGGTGCATCACATAAGTCATAAGTCTAGCATAGCCGTTTTGGTACTTAGATGGCCACTTTTTAATAGGCATGATCGTCACTGAATAAAAGCAAATTGTTAGAAAATATATCTTAATTTCATGAAATTATATCGACTCCTGATATATTTATTCCAGATTCATAGGTGAAACAAACACATACATAAGATGAAACCAGGGTCTATGTGCAAGTCGTTTGGTTAAGGTTTCTTCAATCCGATTGGTTCGGTTTTAAATCGCTTTCGTTTAGGCCGTAATGTTCTCACAATTTACTGGCCTGTTTCAGCTTATGCCCGCCGGGCCAAGACTTGCCCGTGTTAAACCTTTTTTTTTTCAACAACACAGTAACAAAGATCAATGACAATGTCCAATCAACTACCGCATCTTTTTCTTTGTCTCATCATAGATTTTACTCTTTTATCTCCAATTACTTTTTGCATCGCATTTTTTTTTTACGCTAGTGGTTGAATCAAGCGTTATTAGGTAACCAATATTTGAAACTGAGGTTGAATTACTACTGTATTAGCTTTTGATAAACTAAAATTTTCTCATTAATCTTCAATAAAGCGTTTTACAGTCACTTATATACAAGACCATAATTTTATCCACTCTAACTAACTATTCACTAGCTGTGATTTACAGAGTAGTATTTACAAAATGACTGTGGTGAATATATGAATATACTGATATCTCTATAATATTATTTAAGAAGACATTTTTTAATATGAACTTTGTTTTGTAAATTATTACATATTATGTCATTACAAATAAGAATAAATAATTGAAATAGAAAAATATATAATTGTTTTTTAAAATTATTGATGAGAATATGGAAAGTATTTATTTATCATTAAAGATGTTATCGTA
>PKMM01018184.1:193509-238719 GCA_002933915.1 Eutrema heterophyllum
ATATATATATATATACCATGATGTATAACTTATATATACATTTTTATATTGCAAACAGCCTCGCAAGCGGATCAAGTTTGTTATATTCCGTACCCATACACAAAGAAACCGAAGCAGTTGTGGCTCAATGTTCTAAAAGTGAATCCGAGGGGTAACATTTCAGGGGAATATGAAAAAAAAGAACCG
The DNA here is from genome assembly GCA_002933915.1 of Eutrema heterophyllum. Lineage (NCBI taxonomy): Eukaryota > Viridiplantae > Streptophyta > Magnoliopsida > Brassicales > Brassicaceae > Eutrema > Eutrema heterophyllum. Next base: position 193,696 of record PKMM01018184.1, read on the forward strand.
ACTCTTTGGCAAACAGAAAATGATGATGATGTATTGATGACTACAATTGAAGATCTCGTACTCGACAATTTCGTACAAGGAGACCAAATAAACCTCGATTACGAAGTCGGAGATGCAGAACCAGAAGATGAATTTCGGTGTAATTTGTCTTCTGATGAAGAATCAGATGACGAAAAACCCTTCTAATTCACTATGTTACTTATGTCACAATTTCGTTGTAATTTGTCTTTTACATTATTTCGGTGTAATTTGTCTTTTACATTATTAATCAGTATTTATTTCTCGTTTTGAGTAAAAAACAAAAAATTCCTCACCAGGACTCGAACCCGCGAGTGAAAAGAAACAAGTGTGAGATATTTACCGGTAAGCCATAGTGTTCAATTGGTATTTAACACACCAAATAATTCTTAACTAGATATTTTCTTATTCAGATTAAAATAACAAAACTTTTGTCCTCTCACCCAGCTCGAACCGTGGGGGGAGAAGAACATTTGTGCGAGATTTACCAGTGGGCTAGAGTAACTAATTAGTATAAGTCACAAATACAAATCCTTAACTAGATCTTTTTTTATTCAGTTTTAAAAACAAAACCTACGAAATCCTAAGTCCCAAAAACTTTCATCTCCTTCTTCTCCTTTCAATCGAGAACCATTTTGCTTTTCTTCTTCTAACTCTTCGCCTTTCATCTTCATCTTCTTCAATCTCTTCATCTTCTTCAATCTTTTCGCCTTTCATCTTCATCCCCTTTCAATCGAAGCACACGATGCTGGAAGAAAAGAACGGTGGTAAACGCCGGAAGAAATTCGTTCCCAACGTCTCTCAGAGAACCGGAGCTTCGTCGCGACCAGTGAACCCTCTACCGCCGCAGTACACCTTCACGCCGGCGGTCCAATCTCTTCCGAATCTGTCGTCACCTCCTATGAACCGTCAACCGTCAACGCCAGCAGCAACCGTCAATGTCCGGGACTTTCCACCTCCGACCCAGCTCTTCCGGAGCACCTCAGAGCAACCACCCGAATGCTCTCCATCTCAAGGTCCGACAATCCATCGACAATCATCTGAACCTCAAGCGCTGCCGACTCCAAGATCTTCCAATTCGAGTATTCCTCTGCAGAACTCCGACGGTCATAGCAACCACTCAGTCAACCATTTCGAAGATGATACGATTGACGACAATGCAAAGTTTCAAGCCGACCTCTAGGATGAGCAACTTAGGGTGCTTGAGGCGCTGCTAAGGGTGCCTAACCGGCATGAGTTTACAACGGTGCTGTCTCCGACACGCCATCAGCTGCCAAACACCACATGGTAAGTGTTTCCATTCCTGTCTAAATTCATGTCTTAATGTGTGTAGTTTTCTTTGTCTCTATTGATGGTTGGCGATGATGTGTGTAGTCTTTTGTGTCTCTTGTTATGGTTTGTGTCTCTAGTTATGGTTCGTTGCATTACTACAGAAACATGAATAACTTTTTGCTTGTTAGTATTTGGGTTTTGTGTTTTATGTCTAGTAGTTATGTGTCTAGTAGTTATGTCTCTTCTGTGTCTAGTAATTATGTCTCTTCTGTGTGATTATGTCTGAAATTGCTTGTGTTTGAAAATGTCGGTTTCCATTCCTGTCTAAACGTTAACTTCAATTAAGCATCAAAATCTGGTTTTCTTCGTGTTAACACTGTTGTTAGAGTTTGCTTAAACACAAGTGTTTTGTTTTGTTTTGTTTTTGTACTGATGAAGCTAGATATGTTTTGTTTGTAGTTGTTCTTTTTCAAGATTAGAATGTTTGTAGTTGTTTGGTTAGTTTACGGTCTTCTTTGTTTTGGTGTAAAGAAGATTCTGTACTAGGGAAAGGTTTAGTTCATATCAGGTTTGGATCGTGTCTTCTTTTATTTGTTTTGTTTTTGTACTGATGAAGCTAGATATGTTTTGTTTTTGTACTGATGAAATTTGATCTCTATCTATGTACTGAATGATGTCTCAGTCCTTTATGTATGTAACATGTTTTTGTATGATGTTGGATTTAGATTGTGGTTTCCTGCGTCTTCTAGTTCTGGTCACTGAAAAGCTTTGAGTGTGATCACTGAAAAGCTCTAAGTTTAGTGTCATTCTCTCTTGGTATTATGCTGCGTCTTCTAGTTCTGGTCACTGAAAAGCTCTTAATTGTTGTCTGACGTTGCTGGTAGAGTTCTTTTTCAAGATTAGAATGTTTGTATTTGTTTGGTTAGTTTACGGTCTTCTTTGTTTTGGTGTAAAGAAGATTCTGTGCTAGGGAAAGGTTTAGTTCATATCAGGTTTGGATTGTGTCTTCTTTGTTTTGCTGTAATTGTGAGGTTTTTAATGTTCAAGGCACTTATTTGTCTCTGTCTAGGTTTGGCCGTGACAAGGGAAAGTTGACAAGGAAGATCACCAAGGTGTTCACAAACAAGTTTGATGGTCCATACTACAGTTGGACTGTTGTGCTCGGGATAGACAGGAAAGGTACTTCGTCGAGTTCGCGGTAAGCATTTCTCTTCTGTCCATGCTATTCTATGCCTTTCTTTCTATTCTGTCCACTAACCCGAATCACACTTCTCATGTAGAAAACGCACACCTGGGATCCCTTAATCTCAGGGGTAGTACAACAACATTTCGAGAGGATTTGTCAAAGGCGAATGAAGGATATGGTAAGCACCGCGAGGACTTCTCGACATCGACCACATTGGATTAACCCAACTCTCTGGACAACAATGACAGAGTGTTGGGACACTGAAGAAGCTCGAGAGAGGAGTAAGACCACATCCGCTGCTCGGAAATCTGACCGTAAAGGCTTTGGTGTGCACAAGCACGTATCAGGCCAAAATTCATATCAACAAATCCAACAAGAAATGGTAAGTGTAAATTCACTATCTAATACTTTTGCAACTTTCTATTATGTAACAAATTTATATGTTACATTTTCAGGAAGAGGAATTGGGAAGACAGGTTAGTATCGGTGAGGTTTTTGTGAAGACTCACACAAAATCAGATGGGACGTTTGTTGATCTGAAGGCTGAGAGGATCGCGCAAACTTACGAGAAGAACTTGCAAGCTAAGATGCAAGAGATCGGGCCTGAAACTTCAGACGGTAGGTCGCAGCAGCGAAAGCTAACCACGTAGGATTACAACGACCTCTTTCTTCAGGTAAATACCTGTTATCTTTGTTATCTTTGGTTTTCTGTCCTTTGCGTTTCATAAATATATTTATTATTTATGCAGTCAACTTTCACGGATGAAAGAGGCAGGCCATATGGAATAGGAAGCCTCGCAGAGTCTCATGTTGGTGGAAAACGCAAGTTCGAGGACAGCTCTTCATCGTTTCAAGCTCTACAAGACAAGTTGGAAGAAGCTCAACGCCAAATAGAAGAACAAGCTGCTTCTAACGCTCGGCGTGAGGCAGAGCTTACCAAACTTTCAGCTGACAACCAAAGCAAGCTTACCCAACTTGCAGCTGACCACAAAGACAAGTTCGATCATTATTCACTGGTAGAAAGGTATCTTCGTGAAACCGATCCAAATTTTCTAGACTTCATGACTTCTCAATCTGGTCGGCAGCATGATTCTACACCCTAGTCTATCATTTTATTTCATGTTTTTGAACTTTAGAACATTAAGTTTTCTTTGTATTGGTTTGTACTTGATATGTTAAAATAATATATGATGATTTCTTTGTATTAATGTTTCTTTCATTTTAACGTGTGTAGTCTTTTTATTAGTTTGCATATGATTTCCAAATTGCTAGGTAATACAAATATGGTACAGTATTTCCATTTTGAATTTCGTCAATAAAATCAGTCGCTATGTAGTCGCAAATCAGTCGCAAAACAGTCGTAAAAGATGACCAAATCACTATTCTGATAAACATATTAGTCGCAAATCAGTCCCTAATATAGACGCATATTAGTCGGGACGTAATCGCACAATTTCACGACTCTTTAACGACTACAGCAAAACGACTTCCACACGACACAATATATAGTCGCATGTTGGTCGTTAATTAGTCGGTACATGGTCGCATATATTTACGACTGATTTGCGACTAGTATGCGACTGAATTATGTAATCGCACCAAAGTCGCAAATCAGTCGTAAATTTACGACTGATTTGCGACTACATGTTTTTACGACTTAACATTTCCGACTATGTCACTTAGTCGTAATGTAGTCGTCAAACCAGTTTTAGCGACTACATTACGACTGTTTATGTAGTTGTACAACCAATTTTAGCGACTACATTACGACTGTATATGTAGTCGCGAAAACGTTGTTTTCTTGTAGTGTGAATTCGAAGAAACTCATGATACCGACTCGCCCTCGCCAATCCTATAGCTTCATCGCATCCGGATCCTGAACAGAGCATCTGCCTTCCGCTGAGACTCCGGTCTTCCTCTCCGTGTCGTCTCCACAGATCCATCGGCAATTAGCGCCGCCGAGGAAGTATAGCTGAAACCTCCTCCTTCAATTCGTCATACCTTAGCCGGAAGTGAAGCTCATCCTAGATCTACTAACCTACGGTCCCTCTCACGGCAGCGGCGACATGAAAGGCCATCGGAGAGTGAAGAAACGGAAGAAAAATGGTGACGGCGCTAGGGCGAACTGAGAGAGATTTTTAGTGGCAACGATTGGGCCCAGCTCTTTCAACAAATTCAAGAGTGAAAAGAAATTGTATTCGAAAGAATTAGCCTCTTTGATATAATTCTGAGTTCTCCATAAGTAATTTAAACCCTGAAGCATCTCTAATCCAATTGATAAATAAAAATCCCATGAAATAAAAGGAAGCTAAATGCACATATCATCAAATGAATAATCATATCGAATGAAAAAATTCCAAATTTTCATGGAAGAAAACAAAACATAAAGAAAAAGATTGTGTAACTTCTATATAAACAATTATTACTATCAAATTGTGTTTAGCTCAGTTGGTAGAGGTCAAAGTAAACGAACCTGTGGTTGTGGGTTCAAATCCCTTGGTGTGATTTTCTGATTTTTTTCTATAAACCAAAATCCTCAAACAACGTCGTTTTGAGGATATGTTCCAACGAGGATTTCCATCTGGCAGCTAATTCATCTCTTTTAACGTTTTAACATAGTTGACTCACGGAAATCGGGTCAATGTATGTTTCGGCAAAAAAAAGAAAAAGTTTGTGTATGGATATTCAAAATTTTAGAAGTTTGTGTATGTTTTAGCACAACTAAATTGTTCGGGCACTAATCGGTAACATTGGTCTAGGTTGAGGCATGAATTAGCCTTTCTCCCCCTACTCTCCATGCATGTGACAATGTGAACTCATCTTTATAATATTATTTAAGAATTATTTAAGAAGATATTTTTAAAAATAAACTTTGTTTTGTAAGTTATTACATGAAATGTCATTATAAATAAGAAAAAATAATTGAAATAGGAACTGATATAAATGTCTTTTAAAATTATTGATGAGAATATGGAAAATATTTATTTCTCGTTAAAAAAATGATGTACTATTTAGTTTCTTAATTATTACTATAAACTTATTAAATAATAATCAATACATACATATTCAAAAAAAAAATATTCGAGATCTTGCAATATTTTTCACTATGGTTATTATATTTATTTGAATATATATATCAAAACAAAAGTTTGAAAAAATATTTTACTAATTTTATAAAGAGTTAGACACGAAAAATTTAATTTTTTAAGAGTTTGTGGACAGACCACAAAACCATAGTCATTAATTTTTTAAGAGTTTGTGGACAGACCACAAAAACCATAGTCATTAAGCGGTGCATATTAGAGTTATGTTTTCAAAATTATAGGTTTTTGCGGGTTAACCCGAATAATATTTTTTTTCATTGCAAAACGGGTTAAGTAGATATGTTAGTCCGGGTTGACAGTTCTATATATAATCATTAGTTAGGCATATTATAAAATTCAGATAAATTTATTTTTTCTTAAATTTCAAAACAATTCTTAAGAAAAAATTATCTCGCGCTATATAGCTAGCGCGTGTAAATGTAAATTAGTTTTCTACTGATTTAAAAAGTAGAACACGTCACATTTGAGATTATATCATGTTTTCTACTAATTTAAAAAGGTAAAACACGTCACATTTGAGATTATATCATCTAAACGGAGCTTTAATCTTACGTATATATACGTTTATCCAAAAGTTGAAAGTTCCCGTGACATATATTGTTACCAATACGATGTGGTAAGATTTTTCAAATATTTTGTTACATATCTTGTTTTCTATTTCTAATCTTCTTGTGAATATCGCTTCGTAAGATCGTATTAGATATAGTTCGTGTATAATATAATGTAAGACCTTTGGAAAGTTGGAAACAATCAAGCATATGATACTTTTCTTCTGCAAATAATTGGCTTAATCTTCATTCTACTGGCCAAGTGGTCGATTGGCACACTTCCGTTTGTTTGAGGACATGATATTGAAACGCGTATTTATCTGATGGGTCACAGCCAAAAATTGGCTTCACACCTGCGACAGATTGAAGAATAGGGGTCTCCATAGTCCATGTTCCCGCAACTTGTCTCTTTATGTAATAATGGTGATGAATCACGGCATCATCTCTGTGGACCACCGCTACCACAAGACTTTCAATCTCTCAAGCACATCACCAATGGCTAGACATCATCAACTACGTATCTCTTCCTGAAATGCAGCGTATCAGGACCTCTTAGTACTTGCTTGGCAATCATAGATATATAGCTATGGAAAGAAAGAAACCGACGTCTACACACGACTGCGAGCCAGTCTCCGTTGCAGATTTTCAATACTATCGACCGCACTATATATCCGAAACAGAGCTTCCTCCTATAGGCAAACTAATCCAACATTGGCTTCAGAATTCAGACTTTCTTCTGACCTGGTTCATTGTCACACAACCGCAATCCCAAGGCGTGCAAACAACCTCTTCTAATCTCTAATCTTTATCTCCAAATATGGTTTCTTTATCTCCAAATAAGGTTCATCATACTACTCACAAAATATCTTTGATGAGGTTCATATGGTTTCTTGTTTTGCAAGGCATTTTGGTTCATAAACGTTGTATCCATTTTTTTGATCAATCGAAAACTATATATATAAAAAATACATATAAGACCTTTACGAGTTTTTCTTACATACTATCAAAGCACATATTGATCCGAGTTAGATGTATTTGCTAATCTTAACGTGGAATTCGTTTTGAGATGAAAGAATAAAAAAAAGATAGTCATTCCGATTAGAGATCTTATGAATCTCATATTCAAAGTTATCAAAGATCTAAATAAATTTAAAGGGAACATGAAAGCTCATGATCTTGTTAATTGTTATACATAAAAAGCAAACAAGTGCGTTTAATTTGAAAATTATGGAATTAATAATGAACAAAAAATCAGATAGTTAGAAAGTGTTTCGTTTTTCATAAAACAATATCGCTAAAATGAACATACCCGCCCGTTGCTCCTGATACAGTATTCGGGTTCATAAATCATAGGATGAAGCAAACTCCTACAAACTGAACAATAAGATGAGTTTTTATATAGACAAACTATGTCTGAAAAAGAGTGTGAAACGGCCCATTGGACTTGAAAGTGAAGAAGATGGGCGTTTTTTATTTGAATTAGAGTCCAATAAGAGTACATTTTTTGTGTTTTAAGTAATATTGTTATTGGGCCCCCCCCCCCCCCCCCNCCCCCCCCCCCCAAATATTTATCACTCCTAATTCTTAAGTCTCTTTCAATTTAGTTTTTTTATTTTATTTTAAAAAGGCCCCTTTGTTAGTCCTTTTATTCTACCAACTAAATCCGCATGTGACGAATCTTCCAGCTCTTTTTTTTTTGTTGTTTCTTCTCTTTATATCTTCTTCTTACGTATGAAATGAAGAATTGATGACGATTATGATTGTTCAATTTGTTTGTTAGTGATATACTATAAGCTAGACATACAAAGTTATGTCTCTCTCTCTCCCTTTTCATATCAGATGATTACAAAGCATGTGATGTGGTACTATTGAAATTGGAGTGGTTGATTAATAGAGTTGGAGAAACAATTACAAAGATTATCTACCATTTGTTAAAAAAGCAAATCTTCATCTAAAAAAAAAAAAAAAAAGAAGAGAAGGAGACAAAGAGTTGCGTTGAAGGAAGAATGATTGAAATAGCCGACTCACGCCCCATTTCTTCCTTAAATAATTTTTTAAAATTTTCATGTCATTAATGTAATAAAACTAAAAAAAGAAACATCGAATTTAGATGAGCAGTAAATATCATTGGGAATAGAAAATAAGAAGGAAAGATTGGTCAGTGAAACTAATGGCAACTATGAAAGTTAGAGATGTGAAAAGGGTTTTCTTTTTCGATGATTCATTATTGTACGCTAACCATTTCTTTCTTTTGAAAAAATAAAAATCAGAAAATAATACAGAAATAAAAGAGCAAAAACAGATGACAAAGTTTTGATTAATCAAAATGGATGCCAACTGCGTACGCGTGTCACCACATCATTGGGTGAGTCAGGCTTGAGTCTGTGTTATAAAAAGCTACACTTCTCACCACCACCAATGTCTCTCTCTCTTGAAGTAGACTCTAAGCCACACGTCAGATCTCAGATCTCAGATCTCAGCTCTCCGTTCCTAGCCATGGCCGAGAAGGGCAAGGAAAAGGTTTTCTTCTCTTCTCTTCTCTTCTCTTCTTGTTTTGTTTCTTTCTCTCAGTAGACAGAGAAAGTTGTGGTTTTTATATGTGGGTCTTTAGAATTTACATCTTGGAGCTTTTGATACTCCTTATCTGCTCATTTATTGTTTTTTTATTATTATCTTGTGGAGGTTTTTTGTATATGTGGATTGTGTTTGTTTTGTGTGGATTAAAAAAAATGAGATCGAATTAACAAAAAAGTAAACTTCGTGGAAGTTATGAGAAGAATCTCTCTTTCTTTCTTTCTTTTTATTTTTGTGTCAGAGCTCGAATCAGTTCTTCTGTCTCTTCCTTTTTCTTTCCCAGTAACTAGATCCTTAGAAACGTCAAATCCATAGTATGTTTGATCCGACTTTACCATAATTAACTAAGGCAGAACCTCAGGATTTTAGTGATGTCAATATCCATAAAACAGGTAACTATGATGAAGTTGAAGGTGGATCTTGATTGCGCCAAGTGTTACAAGAAGGTCAAGAAAGTTCTTTGCAAATTCCCTCGTGAGTTTCTTCTCTCTTTTTGTTTGTTTCTTTTGGATTATGGTGAATTATTATTATTTCTTTTGGTTTGATTCGATTGGTGAGGAAATGGACTGAGTGGATAACTTTTGTGATTGGGAACAAGAGAAATAAGAGACCAATTGTTCGATGAAAAGTCCAACATGGTCATCATCAAGGTGGTTTGCTGCAGCCCTGAGAGGATTATGGACAAACTCTGTTCTAAAGGCGGCGGCTCTATCAAGACCATCGAGATCATCCCACCCAAGCCGCCTCAGCCACAACCCCAACCCCAACCTGATCAAAAGCCCAAAGATGCTCCCAAAGCCCTCGAGAAGCCCAAAGAACCTGAGAAACCTAAGGAGCCCGAGAAGCCTAAACAGTCTGAAAAGCCCAAAGAGCCCGAGAAGCCTAAACAGCCTGAAAAGCCCAAGGAACCTGAGAAGCCTAAGCAACCCGAGAAGCCTAAAGAACCGGAAAAACCTAAACCCGCACCCGCACCCGCACCCACTCCAGCCTCGAAGCAGCCGGGACCGCCACCACAGATGGTGCCGCAGGGTCAACCTGTAGCGATGTGTTGTGGGCCCTACTACGACGGTTTCGGAGGTGGGCCAGCTTTCAATGGATACGGAATGCCACCGCCGCAACCGTACGCGTGCTACGGCCGACCAGTCTACGATAGCTGGGGAGGAGGCCCACCACCTAGTTACCGACAATGCCACCTCACCAGATGCGATTACTTCAGCGAAGAGAACCCACAGAGCTGCTCCATCATGTGATGACTCGTCCCACTTTCTCTCTTTAAATCCTTATTTTTCTTCAAATCTTTTTCTTATACAAATAATCAAGAAAAAAAAAATATAGAGATGTTTACGTGTAATGTTGTAATAGGAGAACAAATAAGGAAGGAAGGATCGTTGTATTTTGTAATTAAATGGTAGCCATTTCCATTTGGTTGTCCATTTTGAAGCTGTAACTGTAAACATTAAAGAAAATTGTTTCATTTTCTTACATATAAACCAATAACAGCATTTCGCTTTATTCAGTAACTACTTTATGTGTTGTGCGTGCCAGCGTGTGATGTAACACTTTTTGTTTTCAAAAAGAAGTGTCGGTGAGAATCGTGAGATATTGGGAAGTTACACGTTTGTGATCATGCATAAGAAACATTTTACAGGTGACTTTTTAATCTCAGTTAGTAAAGATTTCTTTTGGGAGAATTAGATAAAAGGAATATTCGGATCATTTTTTTTTTGTGAATCTAAACTTAAAAAAAAAGATTGGTAAACTAAACTTTTTATTAATTGAAATCTAATAATACCCCTAAATTCTTTTTATTTTATTTTATTTGTTAACATCTGATTTTAATTGTATAAAATTCAAGATTACATAAAAATTACTAAAAAATAATATGAATACAACCAAATAAATAACTTAAATCTTCAAAGAACAATAAAACAAAACAAATTTTGACGATGCTTTTTCCTTACAAGACTTACTCGTTAACAGAGTATCAACTCTATTATTTTCTTTCCTCATATTCGCCGTTGATCGAATACGAATTTCATCTTTGGTTATTACCCATCCAAACATATGTTTTCTCTGTTATATTACATTGGCCAAATTCCAATCTAGGTCTATAGATATTATTCAGTTAAGAATCCAATTTATTGATTCTTCCGATATAAATAAAATTTGGAACTGCCAGTTTTCAACGATTTTATGAATATCGTCATATAACAAAGAAAGTGCATTTTCGACTCTGAACCATTGTTTCCTCCATGGTGGTTTCTATGGTGGTTGTTTCCATAATACTGTCGTTATAATTTGATATATAAAAACCATAACGACACCAAAGGATCACCATAAATAGTATATAGCAGAGAAAATCCAGTGGAAAAAATCAACCTATAATCATCGGAAACTACTGGACAGCAACAACCGATGATTACAAGGGAAAACCATCCCTCATCAATCGAAGAGAACCTCTGCAATCGAAGAGGAAATTGGAATTTTCTTGCCAAACTAACATTGTAGGTCTTTCCCACCACGGAAATGGAAGATGCTTAAGCGGAGACGTTGGAGAAGTGCCTCACACCGGCATCGAAATCGAAACTAACTGTTTCCATGAAGAAAACGTGAAGAAATTGAAAAAGTATCTGACGATAACTAAGACCACACATCGTCATCACAACCACGCTCAACAAATAACTTCAGATCCTTGCAGAAAACCACCTTCAATCGACAAAGATGACAATTACAAATGAAAATCAACAATCGCACTTTTCATCGCAGAAGAGATAAAGTAGTTCGTAACTTCTCATTTTCAACGAAGTTCCCTAAATTCTTTATTTTCATTAAAAAACCATGCAAATCATCCACCATTATATATGTTTTGCTTAAAAACCAAAGATTAGGTTTGTCTAAAACTTTCTCGATTATTTTTTTTATCCCTAACGAGTTTCTGATCTAAAACAAAAATCTTGAAAGACAAAATAAACAATCGAATCGATCGAGTTAAATCAAAACTGACTAATACAAGAGATTACTCAACAAATGCAAATAGGATAAGAAACCAACGTTAAACACGAAGAAACTACAAAATTGGTTGTTTTAATGTTAAACCCTAAAAGTCAACACAGACACTCGGTTTATATACCTTAGTTCAAGCAAACGATAATTCTTCCAACGCGGTTAATTTCTAGCTTTTTTGTTTTTGGAACCTTTTCATGCATATATTGAATTTTTTTTGGGGGTTTTTTTTATAATAATAATAGTAAATCGGATAGTCGAACCGAACAAAAAACCCGGTTGGGCTTGGAAAGAGAAACTAAACCAATTACAATTGAAATTGAAAAACCGAACCTAAACCGAGGTAGGAAACCGGAGTGAACCACGAGGCTGCAACCCTAATCGCCACGAAGAGTCTGCCGCCGTCAACGCTCAACTCCTCCACTAGACACCACCACTCAAGCCCACCACTAGAAAACACCACTCAACCCACCACTAGTCAGATTCGACCACACAACCACCACCAGTCAACTTCACCATTGAAAACCACCACCAGACAACTCCTCAACCTGTCAGCACCACCGGAACAGGACCTCCGGAGAGTCCGGAGAGACGCAGCTGAACAGAATACCTCTGCTACTATGTTTCCACCTCCGAAACAGCCCGATGCAACACAAGACCACCGCCAGAGACAAGGAAGAACCAAGATCAACCACCGTCATCATACCAACTCCGATAGAGACGAGGGCACCACACAACTTACCAAAACCAAAAGCGCGAAGATAGGCAAGGGGGAAGGGCCGTTAGAGGAAGACTTACCGGGAAAACTCCACCGCTTCGCATCACCACCGTCCCCGAGTGGCTCCTCTACCGCAGGTAGCGACATCCGACAACTCCTCCTGCCGCAAGCCCACTCGCCAAACACCGATATAAGGCTCCAGATCCACCACACTTATGCAACACCGCCAGACACCTCTGCAAGAGCACCGAGAAGGGATCCCTCGCCGAACCAAGTCCTCGAGATCCAGAACGAAGGAAACCCCACTGCCACCCCACAAAAGCAAACCATCCTCGCCACCACAAAGCTCTAATCAAAATCAAATCTCACCGGAGTAGTCCCCTTTCCACGGATGAAGCACCGTCGGTCCACAAAAGGTTGATGGTTCCCTACGCCGCCAGTATCGCCGGAGAAAACCATCGGGAGGAGATGAAACACGGAGAAACCAAGGAGAGAGGTGGGAAAGAAATAAGACGGGCGCGTGAGATCCACTCGCACGTCTCTTCGATTAGTAATTTCTAGCTTTTTCACAAGTGTTAGTTTAAAAGTCCTTTTATTCATCCTTTTGAAAATAAACCATTGTTGTTGATCAATACATTAAAATTTCATCCAAAAAAAGATTTCGGTTTATATACACAGAATATTCTAAGGTATGAAGTGGGAGTAAAAGGGTGGGATTGAGGTGAAAAATTTAGTAAAAAGAATCTGAAATTGTAAAGGAATTATTTTTCCGGTTAAATTAGTTCCCCCTCTGATATACTTTTGAGATAATGGGCTCTTAGCCATAAATCTATTTGGGTCCATAAGATCAATCTCTAAACCCAATGTGGCATCGTCTACTGGAAAGGTAGCTGCACTTCGCGGTGGGTTTCAGCCAAAGAAAAACAGCACGTAGTTACCTGCAGGGACACTGAAACAACACAATCTTCTTTCTTTCCCATTTTTCTTCTTCTACAAACTCGCTTGTTGGATAAGGTCGAGAACTGTAACTGCGAAGAAGTAACAAAAAAAAAAATGTCATTTCATCTATGCTCCTCTCCTTCATCTCTTCTCCATGACCCTCTTCCTCTCTGCAATCTTCTCTCCGTTTATCCTAAATCCACTCCAAGGAGTTTCGTTTGCACTTACAACCCCAATTCTTCTCCCTTCCACCCCAGAAACCTTCTCCAAGTAAGCCATGTTTCAGTACAGGAGGCTATTCCGCAGGAAACCCAGAGCGAAAAACCCACACTTGATGCGAATTTACCAGATGTGGGTTCCAAAAGCTACGTCTGGGTGAATCCCAAGAGCCCCAGAGCGTCTCAGCTCCGTAGAAAGTCGTACGATTCGAGGTATTCTTCTCTTGTCAAACTAGCCGAGTCTCTGGACGCTTGTGGCGCAAACGAGGTTGATGTTTGCGATGTTATAACTGGGTTTGGTGGTAAGCTGTTTGAGCAAGATGCTGTTGTTACCCTCAATAACATGACCAACCCAGAAACCGCGCCGCTTGTGTTGAACAATCTCCTTGAGACGCTGAAACCGAGCAGGGAAGTGATTCTCTACAATGTCACCATGAAGGTGTTCAGGAAATCCAAGGATCTCGAGAAATCAGAGAAGCTGTTCGACGAAATGCTCGAGAGAGGAGTCAAGCCAGACAATGCAACCTTCACAACGCTAATCAGCTGTGCTAGGCAGTGTGGTTTACCTAAGAGAGCTGTTGAGTGGTTTGAGAAAATGCCTCTCTATGGTTGTGAGCCTGATAATGTCACCTTGGCAGCTATGATCGACGCGTACGGGCGTGCTGGTAACGTTGAGATGGCCTTGAGCTTGTATGACCGTGCAAGGACTGAGAAATGGCGCATTGACCCTGTGACCTTTTCAACTTTGATTAGGATATATGGTTATTCTGGAAACTATGATGGGTGTCTCAATATCTATGAAGAGATGAAGTCCCTTGGGGTGAAGCCAAATCTGATTATTTACAATAGGCTGTTAGATTCTATGGGTAAAGCTAAGAGGCCTTGGCAGGCCAAGATAATCCACAAAGATCTTCTTACCAATGGCTTTGAACCCAATTGGAATACTTATGCTGCTCTTATTAGAGCATATGGTAGAGCTCGTTATGGCGACGATGCACTTGTTATCTACCGAGAGATGAAGGAAAAAGGATTGGAATTAACTGTGATTCTGTACAATACTCTCTTGTCCATGTGTGCTGATATCGGATATGTGGATGAGGCTTTTGAGATTTTTCAGGATATGAAGAGTTGTGGGACTTGTGATCCTGACAGTTGGACCTTCTCTTCGCTAATCACTGTGTACTCTTGCTGTGGGAGGGTTTCAGAGGCTGAGGCAGCTCTGCTTCAGATGAGAGAAGCTGGTTTTGAGCCTACTCTTTTTGTTCTTACGTCAGTTATCCAGTGTTATGGGAAAGCCAAGCAGGTGGATGATGTTGTGAGGACATTCGATCAAGTGTTGGAACTGGGCATAACTCCGGACGACAGATTCTGTGGATGCCTTCTGAATGTAATGACCCAGACACCGAGGGAGGAGATCAGTAAACTCATTGGCTGTGTCGAGAAGGCTAAGCCAAAGCTTGGTCAGGTGGTAAAGATGTTGGTCGAGGAGCAAAACTGCGAGGAAGGGGTGTTCAAGAAGGAAGTATCTGAGTTGATTGATTCCATCGGCTCTGATGTAAAGAAAGCATATTTGAATTGCTTGATTGATCTATGTGTCAATCTCAATAAGCTGGAAAGAGCTTGTGAGATCCTACAACTGGGGCTGGAGTATGACATTTATTCTGGTCTCCAATCGAAATCTGCGACCCAATGGTCCTTACATCTGAAAAGTCTCTCTCTCGGGGCAGCCTTAACCGCTCTTCATGTTTGGATGAACGACTTATCAGAGGTGGCTCTGACATCCGGAGAAGAGTTCCCTCCATTGCTTGGAATCAATACTGGGCATGGGAAACACAAATACTCAGACAAAGGTTTGGCAGCTGTTTTTGAGTCTCACTTAAAGGAGCTAAATGCTCCTTTCCATGAAGCCCCGGATAAGGTTGGCTGGTTTTTGACCACCAGTGTTGCGGCAAAGGCATGGTTGGAGTCTAGACGTTCATCTGCAGAAGTTTCTGCGTAGCACTTCTCTTTGATATGTCTATGTGGCTTTGAGCTTTATTCTCTGTTTAGCTTTTTCTCCTGATACTGGAATTCTCTGGATCAGGAAAGATTTTGTAATGCTACCAAACTCGATTTATATACATTTAAACAAATTTAGAGATCTGAATAGTCCTCGTTTTTTCATGGTCTTCTCTTCATATCCTCCTATTGACTTTAATGATGGGGCGGTGGCGATTTGACTTTGCCTCCTGCAGAAGCATCAAGCATGCTCTATTGATTCATGTTTCATTTTACAAGTAATAATGAAGACCCAGTTTGACATTTTGCATGTGAAACAAGATACTCCCTGAATGTTTTATAAAAAAAATTGTTTCAAAATGATAGATTTTTTAAGTTTTCTATGCATTTTTTAGTATTAGTTAATGATGATAAATTACAAAAAAAATTAATTGTATTTATTGAAATGCTATTGGTTTAAAGTTATAAAAATTGTTTATCACAAAAAATGATGTATTTAATAATTAAATTTAATATATTTTCTTAATATGTGTTTTTTTAAAAACATCTATCGTAGTGAAACATAGGAGTATGTTTTTCAAGTGCTGCTACATTAGCTGACCGTAATAAAGAGAGAGTTAGTGGGCATATGATGGTATGCACGTTGGTCCAAGAGCTGAATATAAAACTGTAGGAATCAAGGCATCATCACATCACTACGCATCATGGGAAGCTGCATCCACACATTGCGCTGCAATCATGGAAACAAAGTTAGAGATGTCTGGTTGGATGAGGCATCAACTGAGAATGCCAAGGAGCCACCTCGGGAGGAGGCAGCAGCTGAGCAGAAAACAGGGAGAAGGCGGTGCATAAAGATTACTCTGACAAGAAAGCAGCTCGAGCTGCTGCTGCTGAAAAGTGCAGAGGGCGTTTCCTTTCAGCTCCCAGACACTTTTCGGAGCTGCAAGCCCGTTTCCTTTCAGCCCCCAGAGACTTTTGGGAGCTGCAAGCGGAAATGGAAGCCATCTTTGCAGACAATAGTAGAGGTAGAAAACTTTTGATAGTCGTTTTGCTGTATACTTTTGAATCTCGCAGTGGCTTGAAGCTGAGTAGCAGAAGGGAGAGAAGTTTTATAACAACTCAGTCTAGTAGTTGGATTTTCCTTTGTAAATTTTTGTGTTCAGAAGAAGATCTTGTGACTCCTGACCTGTAAAGTGTTTCAACTTACTGCTCTTTTTAATGGGTTTGTTTTTAGATACCTATTAATGGAGAATGCCACAGTTATCTGTGATGGTTAAGACTTGAGAGATTTTTTATTTTAAAATCTTCAATGTTTTTCTTTTATTATAATGTAAGGAAAGAAGAGAAAGTGGATGCAATTTCCATTGGAAAAGGAAGAAACTTTGCAAAGCGATTCGATCCCAATTCCCTCAATATTCTTTTAATTAAACAAAGTCTTTGTCTGGTAATCAAGATGAAGAAAAGAGACAAAACCCACTCCCCGGACAAAGGCATCTCCAATGCCTAATGATACATCAATCCTTAAATGACAATTATGTCCCTTCACAATCTCTAAACTGTGGGGGTATTTATGTCTTTCCTCATAGAGTAATCATGATTAAATGGGTTAATTAATTGTAAACAAGGGCTTCACCGAGGACAAAGCCACTAGAAAAGGACTTTGAGAACTTGCGTTGATCAACAAAGCCAAAGGTACCTGCTTTGACATTAAAAACCATCTCCATCTCCTTCCTCATAAATTGCAATCATCAGAGTTTTGGCTTCAACATCTCTCCTATTCTCTCTCTCTGTCTCTCTCCCTGAATTAGATCAAAAGGAAATGGAGATTCAAGCAAGGCTGATGGAATACAAATTCCATTTCATAGCTGCAATCATTGTGAGCGTGATTGTGTCGTCTCTCGTGTACGCAGCACCAAGGATTCTCGACATATTAACTTATTTCTGGCCTCTGTTTGCGTCAACGGCCGCCTTCTTGGCCATGGCCATCACCTTTGGTGGCTTTCAACAGTTTTCAGAAGAAGGTACCGGCGAGGGAATCATGGATTACGTCGCCGGACGACCTGAGGATTCTCACAAGTACGATTGAAAGATTGTACCCAAATTCTCCAATCTTTAAGAACTTTACAATGTACAATGATTTGGTGCATCTATATCAAATAAAATGTCCCTGCCTCGTTGCTTGATTGTGTAACAAATTTAAATAAATATAAAGACTCTGCATAAGCAGAATATTGATGACCAAAACAGAGTATTAATGAAGAGAACAAACTCTAGTTGCTGTTGTTGTTGTTGGTCAATATCCGTAATCATAAGCGAATTCGTTGACACCAATCATGGCGGAGACAACTTGTGAGACAATATAGAAGCTTCCACCTAAGATGATCAGAATGAGAATGGCGGAGATTGGGTTCTTGAGGAGTTCGAAGATGGGTTCAAAGACGGCGGAGAGGGCTCCGGTGCTGACGGTGAGAGCGTAAAGGCCGTACCTTCTCACGTTGTCCCAAAACTCTTCCATTAAAGGACCTTCCGGACCCAAAGCCATCGCCTTCTCTGCATCCATTCCCAATACCAAAGCCATCATCAACCCTACCGAGACACCACTCACAAGAGCATATCTCCATTGCTTCTTCTCCAAACCCAAAGGTTGTGCCTTTTCAAGCCTGCTTCGGCTACTTTTCGCCGACAATCTTCTTCTTGCTGATCCGCACCGAACGCGGCATGATGTTCTGCTCCTTATGCTTGAGCTCGGAAACGCCTGAGCTGCTGGTGCTAATGATCTGCTACTGCTCAAATGGAGGTGAGGTTGCAGACTAGATATTTTCATTTTGGGGAGAGACATCATCATCATCGCTCTCACTTCTTCCTTGTAGGAGTCTGATACTTTCTTATATCCTAGACATTTAGATTTGGATTGTGTGGCTCTCATTGACCTTATCTCTTTTCTCAAAAAGGGAAGAAACTTTCTGCGGATAAGTGAATCACGTTTTTCTCTATTATATAAACTACAATTATGACAAGGTGTGTAATAAACAAAGGGATCGTCGACAAATAACTCAATAGAGCTCACATACATACATGATACAACACAAGAGTCTTAAAGCTGAGCAATACCCTTCTTCACAAGCATGTCATAAACTCGGTCCACTTTGGTCGGATCAATCTTGAACAGGCTATATGCATCCGACTTCTTCGTCACATTCCCTTTAAATATCTCATGTGACATCACTTGTTGCATCTGTAGATAAACCGGTGGAACCAAATTGGCCTCGCTGCACAGACGCTTCTCCTGCAAAAACAAACAACTCTTCTTTTCAGTTACTACAAAAACTCATCTCAAACTTGTTCCACCTGTTCATATATCACGACACTCACGGATTCAGACAGCAGTTGCGACTCTGTGAATCCAATCAGGTCCAAGTCATTCACATAGCTTGAAGAAGCTTGCACAGGAGGTCTAGAGCCCATTTCCCCTGCAATTTGTCCAAATTGGCCACTCTCTTTCCCTCTGTTCATCCCTTCGTCGTTCTCTCTCTTCCTCTTCCTCCCCAGATATCTCTCTGCTTCAGCCGTCGAACGACACCCTGCCACTTGAGCTTCCTGCTCCGCCCAATCCAACACAGTAAGCCACATCCAAACAACCAAACACACAGTTTGAGAGTAGCAATGTCCTTACCTTGAGATCTTTGAGCCGTTTCACCATGCGGTACTCGCTCACAACACTACGGAGTAGCTCCTCGTGCTCTTCTTTTGAATGAAAACGCATGAAAACGTCCAAACGCCGACACTGCACTTTCTCCTCCTGAGACAGGTCCTTCTCAAAGGGATTTGGGTACAACAAGTTTCTTTCTAGTATGAATTCCTTTCTACGTTTCCTCTCATCAAGCCTGCAAATATCAGACTCACCTGCATTAGCATGGGCGGCAAAAAGAAGAGATTTTTTTCTCCTTGTTATCTTAAAAACTGTACCTTTTCGAATAGATACGCAACACACGCAGCTTCAGCTCATGTTCTTCAGGAGTATCGTTCTCTTTGAACTCCATCTCAGCCAAGAGCTGCTCAGCATCATTGTCATATTCAGGGTCGAACTCTTGTCTTTTGTGGTTGTAATTACTCAATTCAACCAAAGTGTTGTTTCCTGGGGCAACAGGTTTCTTTCCTCCAAAACTCCTGTCGGTATGAGACTCTGACCACAAAGCACATCAAAACATAGAAAAAGGGAGAAAATGTCTACCAGTATAAAGAAAATGACAAATATTGGGCCTTTTTTGTTGGATTTTAAAATATGGTCGATTAAATTAGCTTCTTACTTACAAGACGGAGATGATTCCATTTTCGAGATGGTGATCTAGATATAACTACTGGTTTAAGCTAGAACAAGTAAATAACACAACGAGAAGCACACATATATTCGAACCAGATATAACATACCAAGCAAAGGACTCACCTTTTTGTGTGTCTTCAACTCTGCGAGAAAATTAGACAAGAAATGAGAAAAATACAGGGTATCACTGTACAGTATCTGTGAAGAACGAGGCACATACTTGACTTTAGGAGGAGAAAACGGGTACTCTTCTTTCATGTTCTGCTCTGCTGCCAAAGAAGAATCGACATTAATTTCAGAATTAAGATAGCAACACGTACGACGAAGAATCACTCAACCATCAAGCAAAGTAGTGCGGACCTTTCTTATCTTCGACGCGTCCTTTTGCCATGGCTTGAAGTTCTTTTTTGTTCTTCCCTGCTACATGCGACATATCCTGGGAAATAAAAAGTTGCCCCTTTAGATTAATACATTACAAAAGGCTAGCACTAGTACTGTGGCAGATATATGTTATCAGATGGATATAGCATACTGGAAGTGGGAAAAATGGCGAGTTCAAATAAATATTTCTGTAGTGCTCGAGACACTGTTCTTTACTCTTCGTTCCCACATGCTCCGCAACCTCTGCCCAGTTTCCCAAGCCATAAATTTCAAGTCCCTGGATAAAGAGAGAGAAAAAAATTACAGTTTTCTGAAAGAAACAGAAATTATAGGCCCCATATCAGTAAGAAGATCTTAAAAGAATGAGTAGTACCTCCAGGAGAAGCATTTCATCATCCGCACTCCAGTCCGGACAAATAAGCGGGAAAGTTAGATTTCCCTGACAAAGCAAACCAAAAGTTCACTAAGTCTAGATGATGAAAGTAAAGAGAAAACTCGATTCTTTCTTGGTGAATCAAACTCTTTGCAAACCAAAAAAAGTAGGAAAAAGCAAATGCAAACTAACCATAACTCTGTATGCGTGATCACATTTGTGAGGAGTGATCTCTGCTCCAACAGACATACATTCTACACAGAGATCAAAATCGGGACAGACAGCACATTTGATCCTAATTTTGCCAGTAATGTCTTTCTGGCAATAATCGCAGTTGTATTTCCCTCCTCCCTCGGTACCTGTAACTGATTCCACAAGAACAAATGCTGAGTAAAAGAAGAACCTTGACAGGAGAACCAAAAAAAGGGTCTTGATGAGAGTCTTTTACCCATAGATGCAGACTCAAAGTTCTCCACATTAGCCGCATTTTTCTTTTTCCTCGTTCTGCAACAACGAACAACACAACAGTGAAAGGCACAATTACACAGATGAAGATAGGGAAGACTATAGCTACTGAAAGTTTCCTAAAGCCACAATTTTGACGCGATGCTCATTGTCTCAACTGGATATCAACGATTATTGCGCAACGCAAACTCGAAGAAGGTTGCAATTCAATCAATTTCGAAAATTTGGAGGAAGCAGAAATTGGGAATAACAAAAGAGAGTTCCACAAAACCCATATCGGGAATTGAGTAATAAATAGGAGCATACCTCTGCGTAGGGTCTTCGAAATTGTGGAAGTTCCCACGAGAGCGACCCATTGATGCCGAATCAGAAAATCGGATTCAAAATCCAACAATGTCAAGTAGAAAAGATCGAAGAGTACTTAGGGTTTCGCTAGAAGAAAGATCTAATCGGAATTCAACAACACTCGGTCGAAAACTGTCAGGTTGGATCTTCTAATAATTATCGACGGTGGCCTGAGTTCCGTCCTCAGGCAAGTCGAGGAAAAGGAATTTCTATTTTTCTAAGCCACTGTGCTTTTAGATTTTTCGGATTACGCAGTGATGCTTAATAGCATATGATTAATTTAACTGCCTCTAAAATTATTGTATATATTGTATATTGAATTTGTAATTTAATAATTTATAATCCGTTAAAAAAAATTAAAGACGAAAAAAATAAAAAACAAAATTAGATTTGAAAATATATAAATAAATTCAAAAACAAAGTTTACGATGGAAAAAATATATACATTAAAAGTAAAATTTGGTGAAAAAATGTTGTAAATAGGTTTAGATACGATTATTGGATTTTTAATTTTTTGGTGTGTAATTGACATATTACCAAATTATGCATTATATATAATATTTCAGTTTATTATATAAAAAAAAATTGGTGTGTAATTGACATTCAATTTTATATAATAAAATTTTCTTATTCTAAATTGAAATATGGTTTTTTTTTTAAATGTTTTTTTGGTTTTTATTCCTTTTCTTTTTACGATTGTTATCTATTGTTTAATTTCTTTATTCTAATCAGAAATATGGTTTTTTTTTAACTTTGGTTTTTATTTATAGTTTTTATTTGTTTACTTTCCTAATCTAAACATAAATACTATTTTTTTCCTTTTATCTTTTAAGATTATGAATCGATTATAAATTTTACTTATATTATTAATATTATGTGTTAAAATATATTTGGAAATTTATGAAACATGTGTCAAAATATAATTAGAAATTTATCAAACACATGTCAAAATCTAATCGATTAACTTAACACGTGTCGCGATCAGGCGAGTTACTAACTTTGAATCATTCTGTTTTATATAATAAGAAGATATTTATACTTATTAATCCACTAATCCTAAACTTTATGCTAATTGCCAAGTGGTATTGACAACAAACAAAATTGTTTTATGTGAGGACTATAAGACTCAAAACCAAATTGTAGATCGTAACTTATGTTGACTCTAGATTGATTTCCACTTCCAATGTAAACTATTCTAACATGAAACTATTGAGACGACGGCGAAATTACTACAAAACGGGTCACTTATAACATGATAAATATTGTCCATCAAATCAACTCTTCTTTACATGTTTCATCAAACTATATCGATCCTTCTCGTTATTTGAGATTTACTTATATTGTTCATAACACAATAAGAAATTTAAACTTCTAAAAAGCACATGCTCCATTTTCACTAAAGATCATCATCCATGTCGTGTAGCCTCACTTTTCGGTAGAAAAAGCATTCATTGCTGACCGATGATGGCAAGAGTCAGTGGGATCTCTCTAACAAGTAGCTCGGGATCTCTTTAACAAAGTAGTTCGGTCCTGATCAGCAGTGTCGTCCCGTATATTTATATGGCTTAAAGCATACAAAAAATTTGGTCTTAATAGAAATTACTTTTGGAAACAAAAAAAATAAAATATAAGGCATTCAAAAGTAATTGATCCAGGGATGTGAGTTGCCAACTTTCGATATTTTACCATCTCAACTACACAAGATTCTAGAATGTGGCCATTTCTTTTTCTTATTAATGTGTGGCTTAAAACACATGCTATGCTTTAAAGTATGTATGAGCTTGCTGATCATAATCTATATCAGATTAGTCATGCACTCTTATAAATCTCACTGTTTAAAGTATTCAGGCTCCTTCACATATAAACTTTTATAATTCAAATCTCTTCTTTGACCTCGACTCGACTTTCTCTATGTCTTCTTTGTTTTCTTTGAAAAGACATACCTTTCTCATCTTTCACGAAAGAGAGAAGAGTAGACTNTTGCCAACTTTCGATATTTTACCATCTCAACTACACAAGATTCTAGAATGTGGCCATTTCTTTTTCTTATTAATGTGTGGCTTAAAACACATGCTTCATATGCTTTAAAGTATGTATGAGCTTGCTGATCATAATCTATATCAGATTAGTCATGCACTCTTATAAATCTCACTGTGTAAAGTATTCAGGCTCCTTCACATATAAACTTTTATAATTCAAATCTCTTCTTTGACCTCGACTCGACTTTCTCTATGTCTTCTTTGTTTTCTTTGAAAAGACATACCTTTCTCATCTTTCACGAAAGAGAGAAGAGTAGACTGTGAAACTTTTCCTTTAGATCGGTAGTCGTGAGAATCCATCGTTCTTCTGGTGTTCTGATTTTGTATGGCTTCCGATCAAGGTCCATGGTCTTTTTAATAACTTGATCATCAGAGTTTTCTTAAGAAATAACTATATGAATGTTTTTTTTACTTCCACGTTGTTTCTTATCTGCAAAAAAAATGTCTTCTAATACTAACAAGTTGTACCTATAGAAAAAATTCTCCACAACATTCATGAGATTCATACGATTGTCAACTCGGGAGTGAAAAACCTGTAACACAACGGTTCCCGAATGCAATCGCTTCCAACACATGTAACAAGGGTAAAAGTGTTTGTAAGAGAAGTTAAAAAAAAAAATGAGAAAAACGTTTGCAGTTAAAAAGGGAAAGTGCTTTATTTAGATACGATTCAACCCATTCTCACAGTTACATCTTCCTCTTCCTCTCTTTCCTCATTTCTTCTTTCTTCGTCAATTTCAGAAGAAGTCACAACAGATCTTAGAGTAAATCAAGTTCTGATTTTTTTTTTCATTTCTCTTCAATCATTACTTTCCCGGGCAACAGAAATTAGAGATAGGAGCTTAAAAGGGCTTTTTTTTGCTTCTACATCAACAAACCCTAAAATCGGTGACTCCCAACAAGAAACACGTGATACTCCTTCTTCCTCACAAACGCTCATCTTCTATCTTCTTGTAAGCGCGGCGATTTCAACCCATACCTTAATTTTGTTCGATTTTTAAACCTAATTTTTTTCAATGAATGTTTTAGGAGAATCAATGGGTCTCAAGTTTTGGGAGAATCAAGAAGATCGGGCGATGGTGGAATCCGCAATAGGTTCCGAAGCTTGCGACTTTTTCATCTCATCGGCTTCTTCCAACACTGCTCTCACCAAGCTAGTCGCGCCGCCGAGTGATCCCAATCTGCAACAAGGGTTACGTCACGTTGTTGAAGGTTCCGATTGGGACTATGCCGTTTTCTGGCTAGCTTCCAACGTTAATAGCTCCGATGGTTGTGTCTTGGTCTGGGGAGACGGCCATTGCCGTGTCAAAAAGGGAAATCCAGGAGAGGACTATTCGCAGCAAGATGAGAGCAAAAGGCGTGTGCTTCGCAAGCTTCACTTGTCCTTTGTCGGTTCAGATGAGGATCATCGTCTGGTGAAATCAGGGGCTCTCACTGATCTCGACATGTTTTATCTGGCTTCCTTGTACTTCTCCTTTAGGTGTGATTCCAATAAGTACGGTCCTGCTGGGACCTATGTATCTGGGAAGCCGCTCTGGGCTGCAGATTTGCCTAGCTGCTTGAGTTATTACAGGGTTAGGTCCTTCTTGGCCAGATCTGCTGGGTTCAAGACGGTGTTGTCTGTACCGGTGAACTGTGGAGTTGTGGAGCTCGGTTCCTTGCAACTGATTCCAGAAGATAAGAGTGTGATTGAGATGGTGAAATCAGTGTTTGGTGGATCCGACTTTGTTCAGGCTAAAGAAGCTCCCAAGATCTTTGGTCGACAGCTGAGCCTTGGCGGATCCAAACCACGGTCTATGAGTATAAATTTCTCCCCAAAGGTGGAGGATGACTCGGGTTTCTCCTTGGAGTCGTATGAGGTACAAGCGATTGGAGCTTCTAATCAAGTGTACGGTTATGAGCAAGGGAAAGACGAGGCATTATATCTGACTGACGAGCAAAAGCCGAGGAAGAGAGGGAGAAAACCAGCAAACGGAAGAGAAGAGGCTCTAAATCACGTGGAAGCGGAACGGCAGAGGAGGGAGAAGCTGAACCAGAGATTCTACGCGTTGAGAGCGGTGGTGCCTAACATCTCCAAGATGGACAAGGCTTCGCTCCTAGCCGATGCAATCACATACATCACGGACATGCAGAAGAAAATAAGGGTATACGAAACAGAGAAGCAGATAATGAAGAGGAGGGAGAGTAATCAGATAACTCCAGCAGAGGTTGATTATCAACAGAGGCACGATGATGCGGTGGTGAGGCTAAGCTGTCCGTTGGAAACGCATCCAGTGGCAAAGGTGATACAAACGTTGAGAGAGAATGAAGTTACGCCTCATGATTCTAACGTGGCCCTCACAGAGGAGGGTGTGGTTCACACATTCACTCTCCGACCTCAGGGTGGCTGCACTGCTGAGCAGTTGAAGGACAAGCTCCTCGCCTCTCTCGCACAGTAATTGCTATGTAAAAGTGTAACAGTGTTGTTGGGTTGTATCAATGTACTATTACTAGCCAACCAAAACAAACTCCGGCTAAGTAGGAGGCTAGGAGCCTGTAATTTTACTTTCATGTCAAGTTGAGATTTGTTTTTATATAAGACTTGGAGCTTCTCACTCATCTCCTATATAAATAAATAAATACACAAAACTAGAAAAGCGACCCGACCATCTTTGCTCCCTTCTCGTTCAAAATTTCGACCACCTACGGTTTGTCTACCAATTGTTGAGCTGTGCCGTAACGCTTTTCACGACCGGATGGTACTGAGTGTGCAGGTACTTCTTCGCCTCGTTGGAACCAGGCTCGTCAAGCCACTCATCGTATAGTCTCTTGGCTATTGGATTCTGGAATGGATCTGTACTCAAAGCCTGGATCCAAAAGTTAGGTTATTAGTAGCTTAGTGATAGAAAAAAAAAGAATAATAAGACTGCAGGGCAACTTACAGTATCATTCATATAAGTAGCTTCAAGTGAGTGGATCAGTTCTTTCTGAGTCTGCCCTATCTTTGGCTTGATCTGCCCACCACCATTCAGGCAACCTGTTTTAGATCAAGCATTTTGGGGAATCGTTCACAACAAACAAAAGTTGCAATTCCAACTAGGGTTTTCGAAGTAGAAGAAGAACCTGCAGGGCACGCCATAATCTCCACATACTGATAATCGCATTTGTGCGTTTTCACTCTCCGAACAATATTCTGAAGGTTCTGGAAACCGTAACACAGCGCGAATTTCAACACTGTTTTACCTTCCAGCTTCGAGAGAAAAGATGAAGAACATGAGACAAAACCAGAGGTGGATTTAATGAGATAAAAATTTAAACCTGTTTATGGTCTGTCTAGGAACTTACTTGAAGAGTTAATTCACGGAAATCAGAGTTTCTCAGAGTTTTAAACTCAAGAGGACCTTCAATGGTGTGTCCAAATAGTACTTTTGCCGCATGTCTGAATATTGTTTCTGCGTAACCACCAGAACTCCCAGCTACACCATAAAGATGTCCTTCCTCAGTAACATTCGTTAGCCTGTTTTTGCATGGAAAATTGAAAATGTTTACTTCACATAAATTCGTCACACGGAAGCAGAGAAGAGGAAATAACGATCTTTCTTACAATCTGTCGAGTGGAGATTCCTCCAGATCTTTATAGTCGACTCCTTTCAACTGCAAGAAACATATAATAATCCAGAAACAGATTCACATTTTCTGCAAGATGGAAGCAAAAATACAATGAAAACAGGGTTTAATCTTTATCACCTTTATTAAATCCAAAATTTCACCAGTTGTCAGCACGGAATCAACCTCAGTCAGCTTATCTTCAAAGACAAAATCATCTCTCGCTGCCTCGAGCTTCTTATCGTAACAGGGCATCACAGTCACATGGTAAATCTCCTCCAGCCTAGTTCCATGAAATGGTCACCGATGAATCCGAAAATGTAGGAAAACAACCAAATGTTAACCAAAGTTTCAAGAGTACCTAAGTCCCAACGCTTGACACAGATGGTGTTTGATTGCAGCTCCAATACTTTGCTGAGGACTCTTAACAGAAGAGACATACGGCAGAACAAATG
The DNA here is from genome assembly GCA_002933915.1 of Eutrema heterophyllum. Lineage (NCBI taxonomy): Eukaryota > Viridiplantae > Streptophyta > Magnoliopsida > Brassicales > Brassicaceae > Eutrema > Eutrema heterophyllum. Next base: position 221,238 of record PKMM01018184.1, read on the forward strand.
AGCCAAGCTGCTTTTCAGCATAACATATCCAACCTTGATTCACAAAAAACTTTGCACATTACTCTCACATAGCAGTCACATTCGATTAAGTCAAACTAGGTGAAGCTGCTTACCAGGACAGGCGGAGGAAAGCACAGGGAGAGGGGACTGAGAATTTCCACCATCTTCAGAACTAGCTTGCTTGTAACGGTTCACAAACTCATTACAAGCTTCAATAAGTACCAAGTCTCTGCTGCAGCTTGTATCAAACACAGCTTTAACTCCGAGAGACTTCAAAAACGTAGTTAGCTTCTTGAAAACCTGAAGAGGAGATATATCATAGTGAACCGCAATCGAGGCTCTCGACTGTGGGGAAATAGACACGATCACGTCCTTGCTTTTGCTAAGGGCAGAGAGGAACTCGTCTAAGCTTTGCTTCTCAAGCATAACTGTCTCAGCCGATGTGATGCATCCACTACATCGAAAATGGAAACACCATTACACTCTAAAGTCTAGACTGAATCAGGAGCAGTAAGAGAGAGAAATAACCTGCACGCCAAGCAATCCTTGAGAGAAATTTTGACCGGTTCCATCTGCTGTTTTGGGGTAATCACAACCTTCATAAAACAAAAAGTACACTTTAAGCTGGTGAAGATATATATAGGCTCCATATCAAAAGAGGCCAGTAATAATATCATTATTAGGTTGACAATGAAAGAGACTTCAGAAGTGACTACTTGAAGAAGCAATTAAATTCAACCCAAAAATCGAAAGAAAGCCTGAGAAAGCTTGGAAATTTCGGACCTGGGGTCGATCAGGCTTCTTGTCGATGGTTTTTTTGGTACCCTTGAGGGATATGACACAAGCTTGAGACGGAGCAATGAAATCGCTGAGATCTCCGAGCCTCAAGGTCGGTGAGAACTTCTCCGACATACCTAAGTCGCTTTCTATTCCAAACTTTCAATTTCAAACTTTGGAGGCGGAGAAACTAGCAGAACAATCAAAACAAAGTGGGCAACGATTAAGGATTAGTGTCAGAGAAGCTGAGGGTATCAGAAAAATCAGAAAAGCGTCGAAGGTGTTTTCTTCTTCCTGTGGTTCCAAGTTCCAACCTTGGGTTCGATCAATACGACGAACGAAAGAGACGAAGTAAAAAAGACTTTAAACCTAAAAGGGTTTAAATAGTCATAAACAAAAATGACATTACCGGGTTATAATAATCATATTGTGGAGGGGCCTAAATATAAACATATAAGAAATATAATTGGGGTTGCAAGATGGGTCGGTGTAAAAGGAAAGGAATAGGATATGCTCTTTTCCTAAAACACACGGTTTTGTTTTTGATCACAGCAAATGGCACATTGTTACAGAGAACACTAGGTCCAGTTCTACATATAATTTGTCACAAAGACCATCGTCATCTTAAACAAGGAAGGAGGAGAAGAAGAAGAAGAAGAAGATTTACCAAACAATAACAAAAGGCCTACACTCTTTTCACTTTTTTTTGTTTTGTTTATTAATGACAACATTTCAACACTACTAAAGACAAAGGGGGCGTTTTCACTTCACCACGGCGAGGCTTGGCGGTCTCTGTGTGGCACCGTACAAGCGGAAGAGACTAAAAGCGGAAATGCAGGAGACGAAAACCATAGCAATGGATGCAAGCAAGGCGATGGCGACTCCTTCACCCATTCGGTTGCAGAACTTGCCATACATACTGCACAACTTCATCCATTGCAGCTTTTCCTCACCTTCCCTTCCAATCTCACCAGACTCTGCTGCTGCTGCTATTGCAGCCACACTCATGTACGCCATCGCCTGCTCACATTCACACCATAAGACTCTTAAAATGCCAAGAAGACCTCGTTCTCCTAGTTTCATCAATTTTGAATACAAACAAGCAACATTCCTACTTAAGAATATTCAATTCTTCACCCATCTGATAACTAACCAAACCCATTAAATGCTCATAGACATTTCAACATAGCAACCCTACTTTTCCCTAATTTGACCAGAGCCGACCATGTAGATGTAGAGATCAAAAACGTCAAAGCTAGACCCATAAATTTCACAACCAGTTCACTAATTTTGGAAACATAATGTACGGAGAAACACAGACTCTAGACTCACTCACCTGATCGCCGGAGAAAATGGCCCAAGCAAGGGGCTTGCTGAACAAAACGCTTCCTTTCATCGAACCCACTACGCAACGAACTGAATGTAACAAAGAATAAACCGCAGCTATCCCATTGGCGACCACCAAGAACCTGCATCCCACAAGAAGAAACAAAAAAGTTGCGAAATTTACCAATCTCTCTCTCAAAGTGAAATGGTGTTGGATTACTAAAAATTGAAAAGAGGGGGTTTTGTTCATGAACTAACACAAGCGCCTTCATGTCGGTGTACTTGGCCCTCCTCTCAATTGTGAAGATTTGCTTGACTTGAGTGTCTGTAACAACCAGAATAAGCGCGAGGAGAGTGAGGACACTGACGGAGCAGCGTAAGAGCAGCTCCGTTAGCTTCAGTCTCCGATCAATCAGCTTCATCTTGCCTCCGTGGTAGACGGCGACATTTCCCGGAATGATTCCGACCCCCAAATAACTCATTTTGGACAAGACAGAGTCCGAAGTGACTAGCGAGTGAGAGTGAGAGAGAGAGAGAAAATAGACCACTTGGCTGAAGAGTTAAGGCCTTAAATAGAGATGCTCAATGTCCCACGTTATTTTATTATATAAAAAAAAAAGCTTCATGCTTTAACTTCACATCTCTTGGGTCCTTGATTGAAAATTAATTTGAAATCACCAAATTAAGATTGTGTTTGCTAATAGTTCTTGTCTAAAACCTTTTTATCATCACATTAGTCCCAAAATCTGCCAAGTGGTAGAAAATCTCTTGTAAGCGTTAACGTATTTAGAGGAGCATTTAATTGAAATGTGGAAGAAAATCACAAAAACCCAAAACCCAATAAGTTACCCAACCAAGCTTAGACACCCTCTATCAAATGATCTGGAAATTGGATACAAGCCCTAAGGTTCACCACTTCTTATGGAGATGTCTGAGCAATTGCCTCTCTGTGTCTGCTAACCTAGTGTACAGACACTTAGCTAAAGATTCGACATGTCCAAAATGCCATTCAGGGGAAGAATATGTGAACCATATGCTCTTCCTTTGTCTATATGCGAGGCTGGTGTGGGCCTTATCTCTTGTTCCAGCGCCCCCTAGAGAAGAGATAGCTAACTCATTGTACACGAATATCCATAGAGTGATGACTATTCCAACAGCTCATCCTCGAGAAGCCGAGGCTACAGCCCTTGTCCCTTGGCTAATGTGGAGATTGTGGAAAAACATGAATGAGCTGTTGTTCAAGGGTGTGGATTATGAGGTAATGGAGACGGTGAAGAAAGCAAAGGAAGATGATATGGAATGGGCAGAGAGAAAAGAGGCGGAGGATAGACAGGAACCCGAGCCTGCCATGAACCCGAGAAGCAATAAATGGTCTCCACCACCAACAAGCTGGTTGAAATGCAATTCTGATGCTTCATGGCCGAGAGAAGGAGATAAATGTGACATTGGATGGGTCCTTAGAAATCATGAAGGCAAAGTGCTTTGGATGGGGGCAAAAGCTATTACTAAACAGAACTTGGTGATTGAAGCTGAAGCGGAAGCTATGAGATGGGCTGTCACGTTCTTGTCAACACTAAACTATCGGAATATCATCTTTGAGACTGACTCGAAAGAACTTGTTGAGGCTCTCTCGGAAAATAAGGTATGGCTCATTCTTAGTTCCATTCACCAAGATATGCTACAAAGTTTGCTCATGTTGGAAGTTATAAGATGGTGTTCTTTCCAAGAGAAGAAAATATGGTGGCTGATCGGATAGCAAATGAAGCTCTCTCGTTTTCGAACAATGCTCCTAAGTTGTATTTGATAGGGCCGAATTGGATCATCCCATTTGTGGAGAATGACATTTCTATGTAGTTGTATGATTTGGTCTAATGAAAAGTTGTTGAGCCAAAAAAAAAAAAAAAAATTAAGATGTAGGTGTTTGGGCATTTAAGGGTCCCCTCTGTTGAGACGAAAGTGAAATATCACAATGACCTTTAGGATTAATTGAATTACGATGCTCCATGTTTGTCTTTTAATGTTCTAGGAAAATGGAAAATGACAATAAAGAAGAGAAGAAGATTAATATCCCGAGGAGATTTTTTGAATTATTAAGATGTGACTTTGGATGGCCACACACACATTACTCATACACACTATTAAATGAACACCATTGTCTCTTCTTATTTATTGCACTTCCCATCTCCCAATTAGCCTCTAACCAAACCCATCTTTTGGTTTCGTCTCATTAACTCTAAATAAGTAAATACTTAGCCCAAATCCAATCAACTTCTTCGATATGATGATTTAAAAAGAGAAAAGTGTGAATGATGATGAATGGTATATGACACAAATTGATTGCTAAAATTTTCCACTAACCCGCTAATGAGGTTGGTGGAAGTGGAGGTTACAATGCCCACAAATTTATCAATTGATTGCAACATCTTAATGAACCACATGCATTGCATCGTGCTAAAAATGGTACCACGCGTCTTTTGATTATCCGTTAGTCGTTGTTTAGATAAAAATTTACAACACGTAGAGGAGTGGAGGCGATGTGCTGTAAACTGTAATGTATAGCTCTCACACTCGACCAATGCACAACTATGAAAACCGAACCACTTGTTAATTGTTATTTGGTAAAAATCCAACACAATCCGGAGGATAAGATTTTTATATAATGTACAAAACAAAAAATGTTTAGGTAGATGAGGAAAAAGAACACAATTCTGCCACAAGTGTTTCCTAAAAGACTACAACTTTAATATTCAACCATTAATCTCCAGGACTTTGATTTAGAACTCCACGAACCTACTCACATATTTGCTCACTCTGGTTGAGAGTATCAGCCACGGTATGATCCCAACCTGCATTTTCACCAAACCAAAACTCTCACTATCACAGACCAAATAAATGGATTGAAAAGAAGGAGCCTACCATCACATGGCCTGTCAAGCGACCTCCTGTTCCCCAAGATAACAAATTCCCTGAGAAAATTCATTTTTTTTTTTAACCTATGTTGCACCAATTGTATGATAGCCCAAAGACATCTTTAACCGGTAAATCTAACTACTCACCAAACGGTTGAACAAGTTGCTTAGCAATAATGGCAATTGGAGTCCTCCAGAACCAAAATACTAAGATTAGGTATACCATAACCTAGAGACAAACAAAGTTCTTAGCACATCTCAATCAAAGAGTTTTAGAAAGGAAAAAAAAGAAGAAGAAGCTTGAACACACCACTTAAGTTACCTTTGAAGCAAGCAAAACCTTTCCATACAGATCGTACGACAGATTAATCTCTTCGTTATGCTGCTCCAAATCTGTATTTCACAAAGAGTATTAACAGATAACACACCTATACAAGACCATGATGATGCAATGCTCTGGTAGGTAGGTATATCTGCCACCAGATTGTATTCATTTCTAAAGCTTACAGAATATTGCATTATAAAATTTACCATCACTAAGCAATCAATCAATGTCAAGCTAACATGTATGCATACTCACAGTGTGCAAGTTCTTTCTCTTTAGTAGCTGCCGACCTCCTAAGTTTTGCCGCTTGCGCAAATGTGGCTGGCCTGCGTGAGTGATCACATAGATCAATATTTGATTAACAAAACTCACATAGATTCTTCAATCACTGAAACTGCTTACTGAGACAATGCACTGGCCTCTTTCAAAAGCTGCTTAATTTCGGATCGCAGCTCTGCTTCCTTCGTATTCTTCGACCCTTTCTGGAGAAATTTCAGAAGGAAGGGGATTACTCAGGTGGATGTGAAAACGCCAAAAGGTTTTTTTTTTTTTTTTATTACCTTCTTCAATTGGTCAAGCAATTTGGATAGCAACTGGAAGACGACGACGAGGAAGAAGGTCAAAGGAGCGACCAAAGAGACTTCTATCAGATTCTCTCCTTCCATTAACCCTTCTACTGATCGCTCGCTGATTACTGATTCTGATGGTGCTAATATAGCAATCCGCTATACCCAAAATTGAATCAATACAAACTCAATATCGTTCAAATGTTTCTATAAACAGTGATATATATATATATATATATCATTCTCTCTTAATCTTATATTCAAATCCGAAAATTAAAAACCCTAATTGGATCCGTCATATTCTGGACAAACAATTCATCTCATCTATAGATTGCACGACGAGGAAGAAAAGATTCGAGTGAAGATAGAACGAGACCCTCGTGAATGAATTCTGCGATTAGATCGGAACTTACACTTTTCGTCGTAGATTCCCAGAATTTCAAGCCTTCAAGCGCAGGAGCTCAGACATATGTCTCAAATTGGAGGATTGAAACTGAGAAGAGGATGGTTTAGATGTTTACAAATAAAAAGTATATACTCTTTTCGTTTCCATAAACAAAATTTAAGCCCTTAAAGAGCAAAAAACGATAACTAGGGAATTAACTTTGTTCAACAGGCTTTATCTGAGCCCAAGTTAATGAGGAGAGAATCGGCCCATATATTAAACCCAACCGCTGGTTGGATTTTGTTTTCTATATTTAAATAAGCATTATGCAATACCATCTCCAGTGAACCCCATGGGTTCTTACCAATTTTTTAATCATAAATTTTTTTTTTTTTTTAAATTAAGAACTCCTAAGTTTTGGAATTTCCAATGGTGAACCTCATTAGGGGTTATTAAGAAAAAAAATTAAAATTTTGATAAATCATTTATTTGAAGTATAAATTATATTGTTAGTAAATTTAAAATACTATATTTTATAAAATCAAATTTATATTGCATTACATGAAATTTAAAACATACAAAATATAGATATTGAAAAAAAAAAACGTTTAGTTGTAATCTTGAGGGGTACCAAATTTGTACAATATATGCTCAACTAAATCATCTTTCAATTGTTGATGTATTTGTCTATCACGAACTTGATTTCGAATGCCGATCATATTGCCGAGATTTGTAGGCATATATGTAGAGTACGTCATATCCACTTGTGAATATCTTCTTCCTTCTCCTTGTTCGAATTCTGATACATCAAACTGAGTGTATCCATCTCGTTCGTTTTCTACGATCATATTGTGCAGTATGATACATGCTCTCATAATCTTTCCTATTTTTTCTTTATCCCAAATAAGAGCTGAGTTTTTTACAATTGCAAATCGAGCTTGCAAGACTCCAAAAGCACGCTCGACATCTTTTCGGACGGATTCTTGATATGTAGCAAATAACGATGCTTTCGGACCTTGAGGAATTGGAATAGATTGGATAAAAGTTGCCCATTTTGGATAAATACCATTTGTGAGGTAGTACGTCAAATGATACTTGTGTCCATTGACCAAGTAATTCACTTTTGGAGCTCGACCTTGTAATATATCATCAAAAACTGGTGAGCGATCAAGAATATTGATATCGTTTAAGGTACATGGAGGTCCAAAAAATACGTGTCATATCCAAAGATCATGTGACGCTACAGCCTCTAAGACGATTGTCGGTTTTCCTGATCTACGTGTATATTGCCCTTTCCAAGCGGTAGGGCAATTCTTCCACTCCCAATGCATACAATCGATGCTTCCTATCATCCTGGGAAATCCGCGTATCTCTCCAATATTGAGTACTCGTTGAAGATCTTCTGGTGAGGGTCTTCTTATGTACTCATCTCCGAACAAATATATTATTCCTTCTACGAAATTAGCCAAGCATGAAATTGCAGTACTTTCACCGAGCCGGAGGTATTCGTCAACCGCGTCAGCCGCACAACCATATGCCATCATACGAATTGCTGCTGTACACTTTTGTAGTCCAGAGAGACCAAACCTTCCGATAGCATCTCTTCTTTGTTGAAAGAATGGAACTTCATGGGAGAGTCGATCAACAATACGCATGAACAAGGGCTTGTTCATTCTAAAACGGCGTCTAAATATATGAGGAGGGTATGTTGCATCTTCACTGAAATAGTTGTTCCATAAGCGGTTGTGGCCTTGTTCACGTTCCCTTTCAATATATGCTCGTTTCTTCTTTGGCTTTGTTGCTGCATGACCATCAAGAACGGCGTCGAACATATTGTCGCATTTTTTATCGAAGACTTCATCAAAACTTTCATCGTCGAAAGCAATGCTTGAAGAAGATGCCATATATATTTTTTTTTTCTGTTTGATGGAGAAACAAGAGAAGAGTTAGAGTTTGATAGAGAAATAAAACAAATTAACGCCCAAGAAATTAGCATAAATCGATATAAAACATGCCATACGAATTTATGCAATCATTCCTTGTATCTAACTGTTAACATCACATTACTAATTATTTGATTCAATTAGCTAGATTGCATAAATTCGTATGGCATGTTTATCATAATATATCATCTAAACTATATAATACTAAATTCACGTAATCATATCTATATGCTATGTTTTATATTGATCTATGTGAGGAAATAGATAAAATTGATAAAATTGTTAAGATAGAAATGGACCCATACAATGATCAATAAAAACAGTGAAGTGGGCACAAGAAATTAACGCACTTTATGAGGGAGAGGAGCAGAATTCGCGACCCAGATGATCAATTATGGAACTTGAACAAGCAAAACAGCTTCACAGACTCAAAAATATTCAAAGAAAGAGACACTGGAGATGTATTGATGAGTGATTTCAAAATGTTCAGTGAGAAAGAAAGAAAAAGAGTAAAAGAGACGAGGAAAATGTGAACTAAAGTTGTTTCTACAAAGAAACATTTAAAGCAAACAAAATTAAGGGGAAAGGGAAGGTGATTGATATGCCACAAGAAGACATAGGACTCAACAGACCAAAACTCGTGATCTCTATCTTTGGCTTTCACCTCTTTTTACAAAACACGTGATCTCTATCTTTGACCTTCACCTCTTTTAGTGCCTCCGGCTTGTCCTTGATTTGCTCATACAAAAAGACACGAAGCAAAGCATTATCAGAACCGCAAACTTGTAAACATAGAACAAAGAACAACAAATCAGCTTGTAACATAGAACAAAACAGCAAACTTGTAAACTAGAACAAAGAACAACAACAAACTCGGCCCCTCTCCCTCTCTCTGCCTTGTCCTTGTAGACTATAAAAAGTGAGATCATGTACCGAGAATGGAAGATTAATCAAGGGTCGGCGATAAATTCGATTGATAACGAAGGATTGTTCTCCAATTCGCAAGATAGACTCGAAAATTCACAAGAAAAAAAATTCATACTCATTATCTTCCATTTGCTGCGCCATCGATTTGCTGCTCCATCGCCGATCCATTTGCTGCTCCATCGGCCATGAGATCCATTTCCTGCTCCATCGCCGATCGGATTTCCTTCGATTTTCCTCGATTTGGTTTGCATGAACTTCACCCTCTCGATTTCTCCTTCGCTCTCTCTCTATTTCTCCGTCGAGAGAACACACAATGATTTGGGGAGATTTGGGGAAATTGTTTTTCCCCCAAAACAGAAACCAATGAAATCACGCCAGCTGTGTTTAAGAAGCGGTTCTTAAACGAGAGTTTTTAGAGATGAGTTCTTAGCTTTTAATTACACTTTCATTTATTTTAAATACCATAAATACCTAAGAACCCTATCGTGAACCTAGCGTTGGAGATGGTCTAAGTGAGTCTAGTGAGTAACCAACAAGTTTGTCTTTGATTAACCAACAAGTTTGTCTTTGATTTTTGGTTAATACTAAAAACTTTACACAGAAGAAAGTTTAAGTGAGATTAGACGGAGCCTTTAGTCCAATGGCACATCCATGATCCATTTTCTAGGTTCGACCTAAAACTTATCTCGTAGTTGGTTTAAAAGGATCAATGGAATTTATGACGGAAAAAAAAAGAGTACAAAATATTAGGAACCGAAAAAAAAGTTCATATATAACTTAGATATTATCCAAGAGAATGAGCAAATAATCAAAACCGTGTAGTTATTAAATACGATTCAACGTTGGAGGCATTTGGTTGCGTATGTGAGAGGGATTCTATTCGCGCTTGAATGGGACGTGTAATTAGTGCAGTCTATTATTTCGTTGCTTCTAGATAGAATATAAGGAGACTTGCATCACTAGTCTGTTTATAAGAGCAATGTTGGGACACATCGACAAAGATCGAAGTTGTTGATGGAGTGATTCTGATTGCAGAAGTGAAAGAGAGCCAAATCTCAGTGATATTTAACTAAGCTACAAGTTTCTTCCAAATTACATTAATGATGGTAAATAAAGATTCGCAATCAAAGCAAAATGGTAAAAGAATACCAATATTATTGAAGTAATAAACTGTATATGTGGGTTACTCTCCTTATACACCTAGAACTGGTCCCATATAGTAAACATCTTACTAAGAAGGCCTCTAAATCCTCAAGAAAGAAAGGCAACCCTTATATATATTTTACATATGTAACTTTAATTTTTTGGGTTATAGATCCTAATCCATGGCTTATGTTGCTTATACCATGGACCGGATCTGTATACACCCTAATCTTATGTATAAGAGTATAGAGGCTCCTGGAACAAAGTTAAAACTGTTTGAACTAAGTCACTTTGTGTTGTAATATAAGTTAAAGGTGATGTGTTAAAGATTGAGTTTCATAGAAGTTATGCACGTCTCAAAGTGATTTAGTAAAATATTTTCAAAGGAGCCATAAAGATATTGGGAAGAATATGATAATATGGAAATATTTGGTTGTTTATGAATGAACTTTCTCGGTAATTAGGATTTTTTTTGTCCATGGATCAATAACTGAGTTAAAAGGACATACCTAAGTTTTTTGTTCTTTGGATCTGAGCTATAGACGTGGGTCTTATTGGTTACTAGTGATAGTGATGTTAATATGGGCGGCCCAAACCGTTTAGGCCTTGTCCGTTTAGGATTTGCCCGTTTACGCATGTCCGTTTAAACCATGTTTTTTTAAATCCGTTTATATATGTACTTGTTTAGGTCTATTTAACTTCAAACCCGCGAAATAAACGGGTACCTGTTTAGACCCGTATAAATTTTGTGTTTTTTTAGCATTTTATATTATATATTAGTTATTGTAATAATATGTATGTTATAAATTAAATTACATGTTACATTTTTAATTCTGATAGTTATGAATCATAACTTATGATATTTTCTTTTTAATTTGTGGGATTGTTGAAAATATACATATTATTACAATAACTAAAATATAATATTAAATGTTAAAAATAAAAATCTATACGGGTTTAAACGGGTATCCGTTTATTTTGCGCGTATAACCGTTTAATAAACGGGCCTAAACGAACATACCCGTTTATATATACACATTAATAAATGGGTAACGAGCCAAAAATTTTATACCGGACCCGTTTATATCCGCGGGATTAACATCACTAGTTACTAGTATATGTTTTGTGGACGTAAGCACATTGTATGAAACCAACCATACAAGAGCGAAAATGTTGGCCTTGATCGTAAGGACAAAAAACAAAAGGTTGGTATCCAAAGTTAGAAAATCGTCTAGGGTAAAAGAGAGCTTAAAAGTACAACATGGAGGGTAAAATAAAAGAAATGTTAATTGTAACATAGTATTACTTTTACGTGGAGTGGTTGTAATGGGAGTAGAAGAAATAGGCACGCGTTGTCTCTAATCTCTATCAACTAATCTAAAGACATTTTATGTTTTGTCTCATCCGATCCCCACTTAATTATAATTATGTTAATTATCATCTATCTAATTGGGTTTATCATCAACTCAGAGCATTATCGATAAGTTCGCAGATACCGAAGCAGAAACATAAAAAAGAGAGAAACAATGTAAATCCAAATCCTAAACGTCGTAGCATCTTCAGCTTTGGTGTATGCATGCCATTACATTCCATTTACTTCCCGACAAACTTTTTGCTCCCACCACTTTTGACGTACCTTTCAGACTTTACATCCCCATGTCCACTTCTCTCTTTTCAACCCCCGCCCCATTTTCTAGCTATACTGTCTCGCTTCTTTTGTTAGAGATATTGTTACAATCAAATTTTCCAAATTTAATCTAATTAATCAAAATCAAGATCTGAGATACATTATGAGGTGGTGGATAGTATATAAGCATGCCTCGGCTCTATTCATTTACATTTTATTTTGTGACATGAGAAAATAGTAATCCTTACCCTAATTAAATATATAATAGTATAATGTACATGCATGGATGTTTTTCACCATGGGAAAGGAGCTTAGATTAGCATTTCGATCAAGAGAAAACGAGGAGATCGAGAGAGAATGTCTTTGAGTATAAACGAGCGGTCATTTTCACAATTATTTATCAATCAAAGTACATCTTATTATATTGCTGTTATCATTATTCTCCGGACCCCTTAAACTCCTTTTGTCTTTTTATCAGAAGATAGGCCCACTTTTTATATACTTTTCCTCCTTGCCAAATCATTAGAAGTTAAAACATAAAAAGTGGATCAACTAATTTATAGAAACCATTAACAACTTTTGACACTCCTCTTTAAAGTGTGTTTCATTTTAAAAATTTTATGCCAATAATATAACTTTAAATTCCACCGAGAAGATTTGATGTGGAGACAAAGAAGTGGCTCCATTTCACCATCTCCCAAGCCACCAAAATCTCTCCTAAACCCTTTTGTCACTCCCTTTTCTTATTCACTTTGTTTCCCACGAATCGTAAAATCTCATTTGAGTTTCTTGAATATAGAAGATATGAACATATATAAGCTTTTAATTAGTCTTTATTATTAATGGTTATGCAAGGTTAATTCTTGTATATAACCTTGACAGTCCACGATTGAAAAGTTTGTTATCTATACGATCATTTCAAGCATTAGTACAAGACCACTATATATATATATATATATAAAATATTGATTCAATTCAAGCAGTAACAAGACAAATATAAATATAATCTAAATTCGTGGGAAAAATAAAGTTTCCATTAGAAAAAAAAAGAGCCCTTAGGGGGAGGTAAGTGGGAAGCATGAAAAAAAGGGGTTTATATAACTCAATAATCCATCCAAGCAAACCAATCCATGTGCTTCCCTTCAAACATTCTTCTTGTCATTTTCCTCTCAACTATCTTCTACTTTGGCCAACTTTTTTTTTTGGTTACTTTTAAAAAAGAAAATTCAAATATGCAAATCTCCACTCACACATTATACATTCTCTTTTTACAATCCTTAGATTGTCCCTTTTGCCTTCTTCCTCTTGTTCTCTTCCCACTTTACTCCGGATTCTCTTCCTTTCGGAATTTCATAGAACTACTCAACAACCCTATACATTTTTTTAATAGTTTTATAATATTCTCATGCAGATTAAATAATAAGGAATATCGACCTGTTTCCTCAGTATATAAATAGACACAACACACGTAACATGGCCATAAACCCTATAGCAGCACACTCTCCACGACTCATATCATCATTACCATTAGTATTATACTTTGTACGTCATGAGTTCATCAATGGCAAGAGACCGAAAGGAACAAATGGTAATCCAATCTTCAATCGTCTTGCTTCAAGAAAGATTTAGACAACTTCAGAGAGCACGAGAGTTAAGAGCTGAGCGAGAGCTCCTAAACCCTAAACCTAACCACCAAGACAACAACATCTTACAATATTACAGCGAACCCACGAGCTTCGGTTTCTTCCAGTTTCTACCTCTAAACTCTCAAACATCCTCGTCACAGCAGCTCCTCTCCCTCTCCTTATCCGCGCACTCAGCCTCTGATTCCATTGAAAAGCCAAGCTTTTGTCATCACTGGCCAAATAAAGACGACAAGAAGATGAGTGGGTTTTATCGATACGACGACGTTGATACGTCTCTGCGTCTCTAAACACATAAAATTTCCCCTCCATCTTTTTTTTTGTTTTGAACTTATAAATATGTATGTATAACCTTTTTTGGGGGGGGGGTCGGTATGCTCTTTTAAGGAGTCTTGTAGGTGGTGATGATATATGTATGGTTCAAATGCGATCATATATAATATTAATTATTTCGAAGTTAATGATTTTGATATATTTTATATTAGGATAATACAGATCTACTCATTGAGTTATTGGTTCTTGTTTTTGGATGGTTACCATCATTCCATTCCCCACCCCCAAGTCGATCTACTTATACGTATCCATGTATTGTAAATGTTCCGTCTTTCTACTTTATACATACTCATAATTAAGTTATAACTTAACTTCAGCCATCAGTGACCCATTAATTGGCCTTAATGGCTCTTTATCTTCGGTTTCATGTTGATTCCTCATGCTCTGTTTGTCGGATATTCCTCTGTATGAATCTCTGTAATAGCTGCCGTAACGCTGTAATGTTTTCAATTTAATGGAAGTAAAATTTTGTTTTTACAAAAAATAAAAAAACTTAACTTCAGCCAAAAGGGGCATCGGTAATTAAAGGACATACTTGAAATTTGATTTCTGTTGGGCTCCGCTTGCGCATGTTCAAGCCTGCTTTTGCTTTTGACGAATTTTTTTTATTTGGTTTTTTGTAAGAAATAATTCTCATACAATTCATGATGAAAATAGTCAATCACAATCAAATCTTATTTGCATGTGTTTGAGTCAGTAACGAGAGAGAGAGATAGAAACTATAGTGCCATCTAATCATTGATTTTAATAGGATATAAATTCAAACATAGTCCAATGTTATTTAATAGTTGATTATAAGTTACACAGTTAAATTTGGTGTGATTGGATCTTATATTTGTAAATCATGTTTCAGAATTTTTTTAAGTTAGGTGTTATATTTTTTTCATATTTCTTTCTCAAAAAAAAGGGGTTAGGTGTTACATGTTGCTGTTTCTAAATGGCAATTAACAAAAGTGTAAACTGTTATATATGGTTTGGTCCAACCTAAGTAAAAAGAAGGCTTTCGACTGGTTTGATCTTGAAAATTATAAAACATGAGGAATGAACTTTAAATCATTGAAAACAAAAAAACTTTAAATCATTGATCGAATAGTAAAAACGATTGTTTGATTCATTTACGTTTTTGGTTAGAAAATCCCACAAAATGTATTATACGGACGAATTATTTTTAACGTCGATCATCGTTTGCTAGTGATGAGGTAGGTGATTAGTTAAGATTCAAACGATTAGATATTTAAAATGAACTGAAATGGGCTTCATACCATTATAGTTGCGATATAAATTAAATTATGTTCTTAAAATGAGCCCATTCGGGTCTCTTCTGAGAAAGAGTCCACGAGCCCAACAAAGAAGTTTACGGGTTCGAGAGAGCCTCTAGACGAAGTGGAGGGTCTTCCTGTTTTGGTTGGAAATTGAAATAACCTAAAAAGAGGTAGAGATCGATAGGAAACAGAAGAAGAAGAAGAAGAAAGATTCAGAGCGGAGATTCGTAGATTATCGAAGATGAACACTGACATCACTGCCTTGGAGAAGCCCCAATACCCAGTCGTTGATCGGAATCCTCCATTTACTAAGGTCGTCGGAAACTTCAGCATCCTCGATTACCTCCGTTTCTCAACTATCACCGGAGTCTCCGTCACCGTCGGCTATCTATCTGGTCCACCTCTCTCTTGAAATTTTGCTTTTGTGGTTAGTCAGTTTGTTGAAGTGCGTGAGAATGTGCTGATCGGTGTTTTGGATTCGGCGATCTGTAGGGATTAAGGCTGGGATCAAGGGACCGTCAATGGTAACGGGAGGACTGATCGGACTCATGGGGGGTTTCATGTATGCATACCAGAACTCGGCGGGTCGACTCATGGGTTTTTTCCCCAACGACGGTGAGGTCGCTAGTTACCAGAAGCGTGGTGGTTTCTCCAAATGATGACTCTAGGGTTTTATTGGATCTGGCTTCATCCTTTTGCTGCTTCTAGAATTCGAAACCTTCTTTTCCTGTAATTGGATTGATTTTCTCTGCTACTCTTTGCTGTTTGAGGATACATTTGCCTCTGTTTGTTTGTTATGACTTATGATCAATAAAAAGATTTGAGCTTGCTCGAAAATATGTAAACTGTTTGAGAAAGTGAATTCTGCTGATAAATTCCTGTGCTTGTGATGTTTCAATAAGGGTTCTTTACTGCTGCAATTAGATTACTCTTGATAGGATCTTGTTGGTATGTTCTTTGTAGTGTAGTTTGTGTAAGTATTGCAGAGGGATGTATCAGTAGATGAACAAGGAGCAGCTGCATTTGAGTCTCTCGACAGACTCTGCCTCAATTCCTATCCTGGAAGAAAAGGTATTGGTGCTTACTATCTATCTAGCTTTGCCTAGGAATTTTTTTCAATCTCTGCCTTGATTTGCCTTTGGGTTTGGCCGGTAAGCTAGCTTCGGCATTTCTGTATGACATTCACCTGCCAGTCAAAGCTGTATTAGGGGTACTTGTGGTTTGTGATGAAAATAGTTAGTTACCTTTAGGATTTGGAACTGTATTTGTAGTAATAAGAGTCCTTGAGGCGATTGGTACAAGCAAGCAGATGTGGTAGCTTCTACTCCTGTGGTTTAGTTGGAATTGGTGCAGCTTTTGCAGAGAGGGTTTATCAACGGGTAAAAAGTGAGAGAGTCGATCTAAATTGATTATGCTCTCTCCGAGACCTTGCTATGGATAAAGCCCCTTTTGCTCTCAATCCTTCTCTCTATCTCAATAGTGTTTGGATTCTTCTTTCATGTCCCTTTTGCTCAACTTTCTACCCAAGAAATTGCGACTGGCTATCATCCATTTTTCTGAATACCATGTGCTATCGGCTCAAGTGTTGGAACCTTTTTGATTTTACCCCCCCCCCCCCAAAAAAAATGTTAATGGTTTTGGATTTCAGTGCACCAATGGTCTAATAAAATGAAAGTACATGTAAGCACCAAATTGATTATACAGGTCGCTCCTTTTTCGCTTATAACCCGATTACGAGTCTTAGCTGATACTCATGTCTAGGATTCAACCATAATAGTCTCCTTAATAGGAGTCAAGTGGCTCATGTCCTATAGTTGTTGAAAACAAAGTGATAGGCCTTGCTCATAATCCTATGCTCAATTAATTGCATATATATAATCAATTAGGGAAAATTCTATAAAAATATCTCATCTAAATTACAATAAGTTTTTTAATATCTCAACAACTATTTGTGTATCTAGAAAAATATTTCAACTATTTCATTTGCCCATTTTAAATTTCCAAATGTAAACTGTGTGTTCATTTGACAACATCTCGTTAACAGATGTATACGGAATACACGGTTTGAAACAGTGTTTATATTTAATAATAAAATATTAATAAAAAAAAAATTACATTAATTTTTCAAAAAATCCCCAAAAATTTCCACAAAAAAAAAAAATACGAAAAAATCTTAAGTTAAGAAACTCTAATTTAAAATTTTAAATAAAATATATTATATTTTAAATTTTAAATATTTGAATTTTAATATTCCTAAAAACTTAAATATACAAAAATCCAAAAAAATTCTCAAAAATTTCTAAAAATTCAAAAAAA
>PKMM01018184.1:239148-384360 GCA_002933915.1 Eutrema heterophyllum
AAAATTATTGTTTTTCGATTTTTGGAATTTTTTAGAAATTTTTTGAAAATTCAATAGTAAATGTTTTTTTATTTATTAAATTTAAACACTGTTTTAAACTGTGTATAGTTCCGTATACATCTGTTAACGAGATGTTGTAAAATGAACATACGGTTCACACTTGAAGATTTAAAATAGGCAAATAACATAATTGAAGTATTTTTCTAGGTACAGAAATATTTTTCTAGGTACAGAAATAGTTGGGGTATTAAAAAACTTTTCGTAATTTAGTTTATGAGTTTTAATGGAATTTTCCCAATCAATTAATTTAAATTATTAAACTCATAAAAAGTATAAACATTAAATTAATATAAGACTTGTACTTGTCTTATCTTTTTATCTTCATTTTTTGCGGGGTCATCCTCACCATCGTTTTTTACCGTTAGTTAATTAATTACAACGCAGACTAGTTTTCTAGGTTTGTTGAATTTATGATTTTTTTTTTTTGAATATTACTGTTAATGTCATTAGATAGTGAGAGAGTTTTGTATAATATACAAACGATTGCTTAATCAGCTATATAGAGGCTTTCTTTGTTAAAAAAAAAAGAGATAAAAAATAAGGAAAACCTAAAGTTACAAACCAGGAGAAAGATACTTATGACTATGAGTTAGCGAGCCAAAGTTGCATTAAGTCGTTGAAAGCTTTCCTCTCTCTTTAGATATGATGGAATCTCGAATAGCCCGGTCAATGATTCTGAATATCGCCTCCGGAATAGATGAGATACTACAATGTAACCTTTAGTTTCTTTCCTACAAATGGTATAGATCACCGCTTGAGCCACTAGTCTCCTAATTAAGAGTGAGAGGCTAGTGGTATAGATCACCGCTTGAGCAACGATATTCCACTTGTGGAAACAACGGAATAACGTTCTGCATAATCAACACTCGATTCCGGCGTCAACTATCTTCAAGTCTCTAGATAGAGATATCCGCAACATCATTTCGTCTAGGAGATATCGAAAACATTGCGATAAACTCATGCAACTATGGTTGGATTGACACTCTCTAAATCTTGCTCTTTTTGTTACCTTGTTTTTTATTTTATTTTTTCCAAGGTATCAAATTCTTAGGTTCTGCTCTTATGTACATTCTAAACCTTTATTTTATATGCTATTTACCATTTAGCAAAAAAAAAAGAGTGAAAGGACGTGATCCATGAGTTGAAGCTGTAGTTGAGGATGGTTCCCGAGCCATTGGAGAACTAGGTCTCAAACCCGACCACTTATTTCACATCTTAAATAGAGATAGTCTTTTGTTTCCTCGTAGTTTTACATAGACAACAAGAATTAGGGGTGTTTAATCCCCATTTTGCAAACCGGGAGCTTGTTGGGAAGCAATCAAGGTAAGTAATCCACATTGCGAAAGCTTGCGTTGGTGTAAACCAAACGTTTGATGTCCAACTTTGAACTGGTATCCGAGGACGAATTAGATCCAACTGTAAGATCTTCAACATCAAATGTGTTACATTACATTATAACCCTTTTTTTAATTTCTTTTTATGATTAAGAGGTTCAAAGTATGTGGGCCCATACATCCCTAGGCGAGGCCCATACTATGTAGTTAATTTTTCTTTGGAAAGCAACCCCAACACGAATCGAACCGTGACTACGAAGCTTGCTTCACACAATTCACCTGCCATCTAATTTGCCTTCTCACTCTCTTCTTCCTCTTTTTCAGTCGAACAAACGCTGTTTCTGAACATCTTATTTTTATAATATACCATATAAGATCCACATGGATACATAATCATTCATAACTGATAAGAAACTAATATAATGTTTATTATAAATTACACGTATTAAAGATCGCGAGCAGAATAACTAGCTAGTATCATTTGAAAAACGAATATCAAATAACATTATTATTTTTAAGTTATGAACAAAAGTGCGGGTACTCATTTAGTTTATTATTGAAAAACCAAAAAAAAAATCGAGAAAAAATAATAATTAAATGGAATGCACCTAGCTATATTAGCAAATATAAGATGTAAGATATGGAAGGTCATAAATCAAAGTTATATGATAGCGGTTGATTAAAATTAAGTTGAAGCGAATAAAAAATTATAATTAATTAACAAGGAAATATTTGTTAGGAGAAAACGTTCGTCGAATCCTCATCCTTTATCGCCATCGTATGTTCAGGTCAGTTTTGTCGCGTCGATCGTTTTTCGTAATTCCTTGTCAATTTTCTGAATCGTACACACAATAATGGCTTTGTAGTTCTGATCCACTCTCGTCACGGGGTTTGCGAGAACCGTATGATTCCGGTGTTTTTGTTCGGCCTTATAAGATTTGTTCTCTCCTGTGATTTTGCGAAAATTAGGGCTCGTCGGTTCTTAAACGTGTTTGTCAAGTAGTCTCAGCCTAGGATTTATTCGTTCGATCGATAGATCCACAAGCAAATGTAAAGTGAATCCTTTTATTCTCCCTCTCTCTCCTTGAGTGATGGACTCTGGAATTGTCATTTGTACTGAAATCACTCGTCGTTCTGTAAGTTTTGTTTAACTAACACACATATGCAGTTTTGTTATCAGTATAGTTAAAAGACCTAGGTGAGCAGGTGTTACATGCTTATTTTTTTGCGATAGTTATATATAATCTTCTTTTGCTCTCTCTCTTTAAGCTATGATTTTCTAAGTAATTGTTTGACATGACAGGCGGCTTAACGAAAACGGATTCACTGATCAAATTCCTAGAGAACTCACGGCTATATATCTCAAGCCTCAAAGTTGTGTAAGTCCAGCTATTCCAGCACTGTATAGCTTCATGTAATCATTTTCTCTCCCTCTCGAAGCCTTTTCGTTCACTTGATATATTGACTGTTTAAATATGCTTTCTTTGTGGATCATTCTTTTGCCAGTGATGTCTCAGCAATGATTTGTGTGGAACAATCCCAACAGAAAAGGACCTTTTGAACACATTCCTTTGCAGAAGTAAGTGATAAGTTTTGCATCAGTGCGTGTTGGTATATGTAATCCAACCGCATCATGCATTTCATATCTTCTGTAAATTTGTCATTTGTATATAAAAACCGTTGCTCCATCACAATTAATATTGCCACAGTTTCTCCATTATAATAGCGAGTAATAGTATGGAGGAGGAAGAGGGAGTGGAATCGAGGAGAAGTAGGAAGGAGCAGGAAAGGGAAAGGCGGCGTCTAAGAGACAGAGAAAGAAGACAATCTATGAGCCAAGATGAGAGGGAAAGGCATTTGGCTCGGCGCCGCAAAAACTACCAGCTACGAAGGCAGAGAGCTGAGATAAGCCGTATCGACTCTCAGATCCAAGCAATCACCGGAGGAGGCAACCAATCAGAAATGACCTCACCTCCTGATTCCGGAGACAGCAGTACTGTCCCGTTGGTTGAGTCTGATCAGAGTGAGTAGAATGGAATTACAAAAGATATAGTTGTGAAAGTGTATCATTTATATATATGTTTTGGGGACATGTAGGTGTGGGAATACAAATGGAGGATCTGGCCAAACTGATGGGGACAATACGGCTGAGCCGTCTGAAACATCTGGCGAGGACATTGAGAAAGTCCAGTACTACTGGTGCAGAGGCAAGCAGCAGTGGAGCAACATACGCAAAGACAAGACGTAATTAACTTAGCTAGCTCATATTATATATATATATATACACATATTCAGACAGAGATGTATCTTGATTAAGGCTAAGATGTGTGAGTTGGGAAATGGACAGGTGCAATGTCAAGTGGGCTACGTCTGAGTCGTGTGAAGCGACTGGTGAGATCAAAGGGCCAGCAGGAAGGGTTGCTGTCACAAAATTCCCAAACTTCATTAGAGTTCACAACTTGAACGAGAGCCTCATCAATTAGTGTTTGTAAAAGTGAACCCATTATTTTTTGGAGACAAATATTTGGAAATTCACCATTTTTATTTTCAAATACAAGTGGGAATACATTCATATTTCATGTTCATCTTCTGGTGAATTATATTATCTTAGACTTCTAATGACCAAAACTTATTTATGAGTATATCTTAACTCTTTATGACAAGAAACTCAAGACGTTTTGGGAATCATGTGTTGCTCGAGGTTTACTTAAAGAAGACAAAGAATGGCATGAAGCTATGACGGAAACAACATTACTGTCAATCACGACAATTATGTACAATGCTATATAGTTCATTGTATAACTGGAATGTTGGAAATATTAAAGTGAAGATATAATGTATCAGCAAATAAGATTTCTAAACTTTATAGAGTTGGACAAAGTCATACAGAGTTATAAACTTATACTCTTACTAAAATAAATTGTTGCTACTATGTAATTCATGTACAGGTTACAACAAATTACAAACATTAGTTGTTGCACCAAACTTACATCCTTTTTCTTTGATATATATAGGTTTTAATAAATATCGTATCACGTTGCTTTCATAGCTCAGTTGGTTAGAGCACCCGTTTAGTAAGCGGGAGGTCTTGAGTTCAACTCTCAATGAAAGCACATCTGTTAAATAAAATTTTAAGTTTTTTTGGTCTCTTTTATGGGCTGCATTTTGAACGGGCCCATTCCTTATTTTGGGTTGGGCAAAGTATTGACCAAATTCGAATTTTCTGTCTAGGCTTCAAATCACATAATTAGGGTTTCCGCCGTATTTCTTATAAATAGTGCTTACGCAGATTCCTTCTCATCATCTTCTAACTTTGTCCTTGTGATCAAATCCGTTTCCTTTGCAATTCGATTTCGTCTCTCGTTTAGGGTCTCCTTTAGATGTCTGTGTGTTTATCGTATTATTATGATGCGTGACGCGATTTTCTCTCCAAGAAATCGGTTACTTGAGAAGGGGCAATCTGAAATCAGTGGTTGCATAACCCTAAAAGTAAACGTCACAAATGAAACAAAAACGGCAGCGGAAGGCGTAGAAGGAGCCTTAAATTGGCTTCTCCGTCGGAAGCATCGCCGTAAAGGTCTCATATTCCATCGCCTTGCGGAGCGGCGTTGCTGCTTTTACCGTTTGGGACCGGCCATGACACCTACATTAGTATTATGCTTAGTCTTTTATATGTTTTGCCTGTGAAGAGATGAGATTCAGAAAAAGATCACCATCTTTCGGGACTGAAACTTTATGCTGACTTTTATCCAATTCTGAGGCTTTTCTTTTTTCAAATTTTTTTTACTTATGTTCGTTTTGCTTTCCAATTTCGGCCATGATGAGTAATTCGAGAAAGTCATGCACCACTCTGATATAAGATCCGTAAAGGATCCTGTGCTGAGAATTTCTCTACCCAATTTTTCTCTGAGCCTCACTCTATGTACAATTTTGTCGGATTTCGCTCAATTTTTCTTCTTGTTATTTCAAAATTATCTATATGGGACCTTAATTTGGCTTTTACGGTATGCTAATTTGTATGTCTTTAATGATTATCTCTAATTGAGAGTGAGAGAGAGAGAGGCAGTGATGACTCGGAAATTTCAAGCTCAACAGACCGGAATTAGGCGTTTCTTCCTTTAACTGGAGATTCGTTTCTGTGTCGATAATCCCGCTGAACTGAGCCTTCTCTCACCTAATTAAATAAACTGTTTATGTTGGCTAATAATTTGTTATTCTATTTTATTTCTGTTGGATCTATATGAGACTTAATTATTCGATAACAGAGAGCTCTATAAACTTTAACAAAAGAAGAGTTAGACTCGGGATATATAAAGTTGAATCATATGAAAACAAACATTAATGTATAAATTTTTGATTTTTACAAATAAGGAGTTTTATTATTACATGTTTTGTACGCAATGGTACGCAATAAATTTTGGTTGAATTAATCTATCAACGATTATATTCGAGAGACCTTGTAGAACATTTACAAGACACTGTTCGAGAGACATGTTCTGAGTCTTTCGTTTTTTTTAAGACACTGTAGAGAACATAACGTATCTCGATGATTGGGAATCGACAGCGAGAATCACACCTGTGACAAACGGGTCGATTCATACCATTATTAGAATAAAATATTCCATCCTCACCATTCGGTTTAACCCATATGAAGTCATTTGACATGAAAAGTGATGCCATAAAGATTACATGAATAAAACCATTTTTCTAGATCTAGTACTTCTTCGCATATATCGCACCAATACTGTTCACTCGTTTGTTCACCATTTTTGTGTTTAACCATTTCTGGCAAAATAAAACATTTAATGTCTAAAACAATTCTACACTCACAATCATAATTGTCTCATCTCCACAAGCACTACAAAAACTGTCTCTCGTTGAGTAGTTTTATGTATAATGAATGAAGAGGATGACTTTCATGGACAAAAGGTTTAGAAATAGAACTATTTCACACATCTAGCTAGATATTGCCAATATCACTTCTGTACCGAAAACCCTTGAAAAAGTTTTGACAAGCATCACAGATTTCTATATAGGAGTCAAATGGATATAGAGTCATCAACATCTTGTAGAAAGAATCTATTTTCTCTATCGGGAGATAAACACATTTCTGATGAAGAATGAAATCATCGCATTTCATGCAATGGTAGAATGGGTTAGAAAATATGGGATATGGGCATGCTTTACACCACAAGCATTCATCATTAGCATCGCTCTCTTCTTTGAGCTTTAAAGTATGCTCTTCGTGACTGAAATGCTTTATTACTCTTTCTTCGATCACTTCGTATGATTTAACTTCTAGAGTATCTTCTGATATACTTTCAAGTTCAATCCCATCCCAAATCCCAAACTTTGTGGCACACCTCAAATGAATTGCAAAATCAGGACATTCAGAACAAGAATAAGCCCCGTATGTCCAGTTTATCTCTTTACGACACACGCCGCATTTCCAATCTCCGGCATCAAGGCAATGACTGTAAGAAATACGGTGAACATGACGATTTATTTTTATGATGCGCGGTATGTCTATACAATTTCTGTGGATCATGAAATTGCATTGTGGACACACATAAGGATTTGGGTCGTCATCCATACCACAAACATTACAAATAAAACTTCGTTGCGGCATAAGAATGAGTGGATGCTCATGAGCCTTAGGGTGGACACGAGTGAAAGGAGGTAGACTCTTTGCACAATTGACATCCACACTGAATTTGCAAATAGAACAATGATAAAACACGTTATGAAGCTTGTTTCCACACAAACAACATTTTCCATCGGTGTAACTTAGAATATGCGTGAGACACTTAAGAGGGTGTTTAGGATGAGAAGAGTAGTTGATCTCTGGTGTGGATTCGCCGCAATCTTTGTGAAAACTTAAATCGCATAAGCTACATACATAAGGGAACCGGTCATCAAGTCGTCCACATAGATGACAAGTAAACCTTATCATCTCAGGAATAAGAGATAACTGATGCTCGTGGATCTTTGGACCTTCAATCTTTATCATAACTTCTTTTCTTGCGCATATCAAATCAATGGCAAAATCACATATGGAACAATAATAATACATTTTTGGCAAGTCACCTCTACAAACTTTGCATTCTCCACAGACATCTTCATTTTCTGCAACTACCTTGATTTCCAAAGAATGTTGTGGATGATAGAGGTTGATAATCTCTAGACTAGAGCCAGTGCACTCCCCGTGAAAGAAGAGTCCAGAACGAAGGCAACGCCAACCATCACTATAGTAGTTTTCACCAAGATTACAGCCGACACATGTTAACCCACATGTTGGGTATAATTTATAAACATTTTTGAGTATTTCAATAGATGAAATAAATATATGTTTTTACTTTAGTATTTTTTTTAAAAATCTCTTATGTTTTGGTTTCATGTAATGATGAGAGCTTTNAAAAGGATACTCAAAGAATTATGCTTGTTTTAATATTGATGATGATAACTCAACGAATTAATTCTTGTAACTTATTATGCTTCTTTTCGAAAAAGAAGGAAAGTCCATCATATCTTTAGGATATCTATACATCTAAGTTATTCTTTGTTTAACATATTAAGAGGACATTATGATTTCAAAATGGGTTTCTAATATGCGGGAACCACAAGAGAAAAATTATTTGGTTACAAAGAAAGGTATAAGAGAAAAGTCTCCGCAACCTAACCTGGTTCGGAGTTTATAATGTCCGTTGAACCGGATCACCCGAATTAAAAAAAATAAAAAAAAAGGTATACGAGGGATAACATAAGTTGGGAAATTATACCCAATAACAAAAAAAAAACCTTAAGAAACTAACCATAGAAAAAGTTGGTCATAATATTGTGTATATAATGTGTATTAATTGCCATTTTGCCCTTCTTTTCTCATGCTCCACTTATTTTTTTATTTTTTTTCTCTTTCTTTTATTATTAAATATGTTTTCCCCCTTCTATTTTAATTATTTTCAAACTTCTACAAAAATGATTCAAATTCAGAGTTTTATTATATCAAAACATAGATTTTTTTTTATATATGACATTGCTATGTTAAATAGAATCACCCTTACTTATAAAGAACTAGTGTTTTATATACGATGGTTAAACCAGAAAATGATGTTATATATATAATACAATCACATTGTGTCCTACATATTGTTATGTTAAATAGAATCACCATTATTTTTAAGCAACTGATGTTCTATACATATAATACAATCGCATTATATTATACATATTGATGTAGTAGTACTATATAAAAGTATATATAGTTTACCAATTAATATGTAATGCTAAAATATGAATGGAAGTTCTATATAGAACACAATCGTATAGAACGCAATCTCGTTTTATTTCATATATTGTTATGTTAAATACGTCAAAAAAAGAAATAGAATCACCCTTATTTATAAGGAACTACGGTTCTATATGATGGCTAAACTAGAAAACGGTGTTCTACATATAATACAATCGCATTCTATTCTACATGTTGATGTAGTAGTACTAAATCAAGCGGAATTTAAACAGGTCTTCGATTTTTTTTATTTTAAATTTATTTTTGTATGTTTAGGTTTTCAAAAATAGCAAATTACATATTTCGAAAAATAATCGAGTCAATAAGACATGAAGATTTGAGTTTACCACGGCAGTCTCTAGTGGCAATTGACCCCATCCTATCACTATTCTTATGTGCCGTCCCGTCGCCTTTGAAATGAGAACCGGAGCTTATTTACATTCGCCTAAGATTTGAGTTTTCCATTCAATAACAATCACATTCATTATCAGCATGTGCTCCTATTGAATCCAAACTCAGACCACAATTGTAACTTATCTACCATTCACATTCTCCAGCTAAACCCATAAACTTAATGCTCCCAACCAATTAGTTTGTAAGTCATCCAAAACCAAAACTTGTGTCTGAATCAAGACAGATTTTCCGGAGAGAGACTGCTACAGCATCCGTTGAAGACAGATTTCTGTCAGCTAACTGCAAGTTGTTTTGGTCACACAATCAAAAGACAAGATGACAAACCAATCTATCAAATAGGACAGCTAGCGTCTAAGTCATCTGGATAGCAGTCAACATCCATGAATACTGAAGTCATCTCTTGGACCTTCTTGTATATCTTTCCAGAGAGTCTGTGAGACTTATCATCCTTCATGAATCTATCAACTTCCCCTTGTAATTCGATCTGGCTATACCCGGGATCTTTTATAACTCCCGCATTCTCCATCCTCCTCCTAACTTTTGAGGCAGCATCCAAAAATCCACAACTCGCGTATCCATTGGCAAACACCACGTAATTCCCCCCGTTCGTTGGATCCAATTCAAAGTATTTTGTAGCTGCGAGTTCTAGCAGTTTCACATTCCCATGATTCCTGCATGCCCCAAGTAAAGAACCCCATACCGGAGCGTGCTTCTTGCACGGTGACTTCATTACAAACTCGTACGCTTCTTGTAGCCTACCAGCGCGCCCTAAGATATCAACCATAGCTGCATAGTGCTGTCCCTTAGGCTCAATCCCGTAATCTCTCTTCATAGAATTGAAAAGCTCCTGACCTTCATCAACTAAACCTCCATGGCTACACGCAGTGAGAACCACCAAAAATGTAACAGAATTTGGTCTACAACCTTCTTCCTTCATCTTATCAAAGCATTTTAACACCTCTGAAACTTGTCCATGATACCCATATCCAGACATCAATGAGGTCCACGAAATCACGTTTCTGCTGGAGAACTGATCAAATACTTTGTGCCCATCAGAGACACTGCTGCATTTGAAGTACATATCAACAAGGGCACTATTGACTATATTGTTGGAATTAATACGGCTCTTTATCATGACAGCGTGGGCTCTCATTCCGTGTTCTAGCGATGCTAACGCAGAACACGCTCTAAACACTGAAGCAAAGGTATACTGATCCGGAACTATTCTGCGGTGTCTCATATCGTAATACATATAAAGCCCTTCTTGTTCAAGACCCTTTTGCACATGCCCTGATATCATTGCGTTCCACGGGATCAAATCCCTCAACCGCAAACTACGAAAGAGAATCCAAGCTGTCTGAAGATCCCCTGATAAGGCGTACAGTATCAACAGTTTGAC
The DNA here is from genome assembly GCA_002933915.1 of Eutrema heterophyllum. Classification (NCBI taxonomy): domain Eukaryota; kingdom Viridiplantae; phylum Streptophyta; class Magnoliopsida; order Brassicales; family Brassicaceae; genus Eutrema; species Eutrema heterophyllum. The sequence goes on from PKMM01018184.1 coordinate 249,641, forward strand.
TTTCAAATACTCATTCGGAGCAAATCCTACAACAACCATTTGAGCATGTATCCGTTTCCCTTTTGTATATTCTTTCCTTTGTTTGCATTCCTGCAACAACATAGCATAAGTATCAGGCTCGACTTGTAACCCGCTACGCCATAATATCCCAACAGCTTCTTTCAATCTCCCGGTAACACACAGACCCTTTAATGTCTTATCCAACTGCTCTTTCTTTCTCTGATGCTCCACCTGAAAGCTAGAACATGTTACAGGTGAACCAAACTTTGATCTCTCAATGCAAGTTTCAGACTTTGCGACCTCATAAGAGATTATCATAGCGAGAACGGACCCATAAATACGGTTTTTTCTTCAGTCAATTTCAAGCAGAATTATAAAATATGGTTCAGCGTTCATAAAAAGATATGGATTTCAATTTAGAACATTTCCCGCACGCGAGACCAGAATCATCAACGAAAAACCCAAATTGAGGAAAATGCATCTCGAAATTAGGATGGAATTTGAGATGAAAAACCTGCCAGTTCTCCTCTCCGCCAGCATCCGCCGTAGGATCGTTGTCGCTTTGCCGGAAAACATACGACCAGCTAAAACGTGTATCTCACCGGAAGCCGACGAGGATAGCGACTGAGACGCCTCTGTCTGTAACTCCCGAGTGTAAACCATCGCAATCCTGTTCAGCGTGAAGCCGAAATAGCTCAGAAGTCGGGATTCAAAGAGAAGGGAGATCGAATTGGAAGAGAAGCAGATAGCCGAAGACTGGGATTTGTGAGAAAGGGAAGACGAGATAAACGTTTTCATACAGAAAACGAACATTCCCTCCGATAACTAGAGGAGATGAAACCGATCGTCACCGGGAGAAATTGTGCCTTACAATTAAATTTCTCAATTTTAGGGTTCAAGCGCAAGAGAAAGGGTTTAATTTACATTTAAATATAAGTAAGTATTTGTGAAATCTTTTATTAAAAGTCAAGATGGCCGAGTTGGTCTAAGGCGCCCGCTTCAGGTGCGGGTCCGAAAGGGCGTGGGTTCAAATCCCACTCTTGACAAAAACATTTTAGTTTTTTTTTCCGATCTCGAACTTGTCGTTGTGGGTTTCAAACAAACAGTATATAAAAATATATGAAAATAACACTTCTCCTTAATCATTCGAACAATTTAACAATTTTGATTTAGTAGTGCTAATTAATTGCGATAATGTTTTTAGGCCTATTTCAATTGAAAAGTATTAGATACAAAACTGGTTGAGAATATGTTTAACAAGAAGACTAAAGTGTATTATCGTGATGGACTCAAAAACTATGATGTTTAACAAAAAATATTTCACAAATACTTTATTGAGGCATTTGTCACAGACTCACAGCTAAGTATCTCATTAACCTACCTTTCTTTGTACTTCTCTATAAAACTCTTTATGATGTTTTGCTTGGGATCAGACTAATTTATTATACCTATAAATTTTTGGTTGTGCGTGTTATATGTGATCGAATCATAATACATAAATTATGGAGAATTGAAAATCGTGAAAAATTATAGGAATGAATTAACAATGATAATATTATAGCAAAATATACTGAAAATATAGGAAGAGGATGACAAAATTGCAGTCACGATCTGGTGATCTCTCTCCTTAGCTCAAATTTCTTCTCTTTTCACGTTTGAATTTCATGACTAACGAAAAAAACAGTTGTGTCATGGGATTTTGAACGCAACCAAACCAGCACACTACGGATATTTAAATATAAAGATAGAGAAATCTTCCTTCTCGGGGAAGACCAAGCATCACCCGAAGAACCGTTCGTCATCCTCCACCGGTTAACCTTGCCGCCGGCGAGAGCCTTTGTCCGCCGTTTGCTGAATCTGGTTGGTCTTTCAATACCTCTCATTCCGCCATGTTTACCGGTGTGACTCCTTTCTGTTCGGTGCTAAACTTCTGTCAATTTCCTATATCGCTGACGACTTTTCGGCCAGATCTGGCAGAGCTTTTCTCACACCGTTTGGTGACCTTTCCACCGTGGCATACTCTTCACTCTCGGAGCCACCGGACCCGCCGGATCCACCCTGTCCAGATTCGCCGCCGTCTTCCGCCTCTTCTTCTCATATTTCCCCATCGACTTCTCCAAGTTCCACAAAAACCTCTCTACCATCAAAATCTCAGAGGTTCATTCCCTCCTTGGTCGTCTGCAATGAACGAAGCTTCGTCGGTCGCTTTTCCAATGACATCAACACGCCTCTGATCAGCCGCCTCACCCCACCTTCCACCCGTACGGAAAATTGCTTTTCCGGTGACTGCATCACAACGTTATATGATTTGGGCCTAGTCTCGATTTTACTCCTAATGGGCTTGGTGAGCCCAGTAGGATCCATCAGTCTGATTCTCAGCCCATCCCAATCAAAGTCTGTCACAATTTGTACCGGAGCAAATGCAGGATATGTTCTGGGTTGCATGTATGTTAACCTCCTCCCTTGTGGAGAGATTGTTACAAATTTCCTCATGTTTGGAGAGATTGTTACAAATTTCCTCATGTTTGGAGAGATCGTTTCCACCATCTTCCTCCGTCACGGAGAGAGCCTTTTCGTCATATCCCCTCTCTATGAGAGGCGGTTTCTTTTCGAACTCAATGACGGAAAAATTTATCAACTTCCTCACCGTTTTGCTATCTTACGTAGCGGTTCGCACGGGACCTGAAGATGCAACCAGGCACGTTTCGACGAATCCCGGAGGTAGGAGTTGGTTTTCAACGTCATATTCCAAAGTGACTAAGTTCCATCATTCCGTCTTTGCCGCGAAGCTGTTATCGACGCACTCGAGCTTTGGTTCAAGGTCGCTGTCATCGACTCACTTGAGCTTTGGTTCAAGTTCGCTGTCAATCTATCATGATCTATCTACTTTCTCTGCTATTGTCGTAATCAAAGAGGATGTATACCCTCTTTTTGTTGTATTTTGCAAGGTTAAATTTATAAGATTAAGGGTTGCACACACAAAAAAAAATAGAGAAATCTTTTTCTCGACTCTGATACATCAACTTTCCGATTCTATTACGGTATTGGTACTATCATCTTAAGAAGATATTTTTTTAAATGAACTTTGTTTTGTAAGTTATTACATATTATGTCATTATAAAAAAAAAATTTGAAATAGGAAATGATATAATTGTCTTTTAAAATTATTGATGAGAATATGGAAAGTATTTATTTATCATTAAAGAAATAATTTACTATTTACTTTCTTAATTATTATGATATTATTAAATAATAACAGTCCATACATATTCAAAAAAAATATATTCGAGATCTTGCAATATTTTTCACTATGATTATTATATTTTATTTGAATATATATCAAAACAAAAGTTTGAAAAATATTTTACTAATTTTATAAAGAGTTAGAAACGGGAAAATTGTTTTTTAGGAGTTTGTGGACTGACCACAAAACTCATAGTCATTAAACGGTGCATATTAGAGTTATGTTTTCAAGATTATAGGTTTTTGCGGGTTAGTCCGAATAATATTTTAGTTCATTGCAAAACGTGTTAAATAGACAGGTTAGTCTGGGTTGACAATTCTATATATAATAATTAGTTAGACATATTATAAAATTCAGATAAATTTATTTTTTTTCAATTTCAAAACAATTCTATATAGTTAGCGCGGGTTAAATGAACTTTGTTTTGAATATAATATTATTAAGTCGATGTTTAGAGACTATTTCATCGAATATGAGCCCCTAATTGATAGGATCCGGTTCCGAAAGAAAAAAATATACCAATTTCCTTTTCAATAAGCAAAATATATTGTGAATCAAAGAAATATGTAATCAAAATTTAATAGGTTAGGGCACTTTCGATTTCTCAATTATTTTTTTTCAATGAATAGATTACTATTAAAAGTTCAAAAGAGCAAAAGAAATATAGGTCCTAAGGCCGAAACATCCACATGTGCCCCAATAAACGGGTGAAAACACAAATCTAAATACCAAAGGACAAATGCTCAACAAACATTAAAAATAAAACATAGCATTACATCTCCTTCATAACGCAGCACTTCTGTCATCTCAAATTTTATGAGTACTATTTTTTTAATTACTGATAATATTTGTTTTTTCCTTATCTCTTATTTTGCACGGTAAAATTAATATATATCTATATTATAAAAAAAAAAAATATGTGCAAAGTTAATATAAAGTCCATTAGAGACATTTAGTGAACTTTTACGAGAAAAAAAATGAACATATGATCTCTAAGGTCTCACTACCATCTTTAGAGATGTTAATAAAATCGGAACAACATTTCATTTTCATAACTTCTAATTTAAAACAAATAACACATTCATATAAAAATAATGTAGAGATATTTTAACACCATTTCACTTTCACAACTTTTAGCTTAAAATAATCAAATTCACATGATAAATTAATAACAATTTATTTTCAATTAATATAAAACCAATAAAATCTATAACTGCTCAAATCATATTTTCATTCTGCAAAAAAACGCAATATACTATAATCATGTAACGTTTATAACACATTGAGGAAACTTTTAAAAAATATCACTTAATTCAAAATAAAACAAAATTGTTCTGCGCTGTAGCGCGTATTAAATCCTAGTTTTAATTATTTTGATGTATATATCAGATTTCACCTATCGTAAATCGGTTGTTACAATATGTATAAGAAACCCTATATCAATCAAAAAAATTTGATCATAGGAGAGTAGACCCATGAGAGGGGAGACATAAGATAGGTGGAACGAAGAGCAAATTTCATTTGACGTGCTGTATTTATCATCTGAAATAAAATTGACATGAGTAGCGACAAATATCAAATTTGAACAAGAGACAATATTTAAACAATTTTGTTATGTACTGCATAAGATATACTAGAAAAATTTGAACAACACATGTTTTCTCATATTATCATAGAAAAAAAGTAAGTATATTCATATAAATACTTTAAACAATGAAATTTCTATAATTTATTAAAAAATGCATTGTTGTAGGGTCTTGTGAATTTAAGCTACATTGACGCACAAAAACCATAGAAGATTTTGTATGATATGTGAGATGTAAACAAAATAAAGTAGTTCAAATAATGGAAATACTCCTTTCTTTTTCTTTTGCTTGATTAAAAAAGAAGACGCAAATCTTAAACGTTAACTAAACATCGATGGATTTCTTAAAAAAAAAAAAATTAACCATCAATCATTTGTACAACTAAACTGTGTTTAAATAATCTAGTTTCGGCTCTTTTTGGGATAAACTTGATCTTTACTTAGATATCAATGAACAAAATTTACAGTAAAAAAAAATCTGTTTAAGTTTACTTGGTATTATTTGACAAGATCATAAAATGTAGTGGTTTCTTTGAATATGTAGCAGATTCGTCATATGGATCTAATAATATATAATGAGTGAAGTGAGGCTCTTCAGCGCGCTGACACCTCATCACTTTAGACAAATGAAAATGTGACATATGTCTAATTATTTATTACATATAAGAATCATTTTATTTGAAATTAACTCTTTTAAAAATCATTAAAATATTAATATATAATAAATAGAATTAAAATTTATATTAGAAACGTCATAAATATATAAATATTAGATAACACGAGATTTTAAATGCACGTTTTATTTTTTGTGTGATTTAATTGTCATTTTCGAACTAAGGAAGATAATTCAATCTAAATGTAAGTGAAAACCATGTAAATATATATATTTTTATCAATAAATTTAACATTTCAACAAAAAAAAATGTAAGTGAAAAAAGAATAAATTATGGAAAAAATGACAAAAGATTAAGAAAGTTTCAAGCAATTAAAATAAAAATTTGAATGAAAACCATAAGACAAAAGAATATTCAATAAAAGAATAGAAGAGATAACAAGTTATCAAGAAGGAAGATAAAAAGATAACAAATAAAAAACATAAAAGACGAAAACAAAGATAAATACAAGAATTTAAAAGCGTAGAAAAGAGAAACGGAATAATGAAAGGTACGTGAAAACAAAAACTCAAAATGGTAAATTGATAAAGTTAAAAGTGTGAAGAACAAGTAAATATTCAGAAAAAACAAATGGAAGAAATTACGAATGTCATTATAAAAGAAAAAAAATTATAAGAAAAAAAATACAAGAGAATATTGAAGGTTCATCGATTCCTCGAGTAGTGTCGTCGAAGGAGAGGTATTGGTAATTGATCTGCTATGGCGACAACCAGTCCAGAGGCGATGATCGCCCCCGCCATAGATGCAACCTCCTCCATCTTTGTCTCCGAGGATGACGCGAGCTGGGAGTATGGTGATTCATCAACCTAACGAAGACGAGAGCTCCGGCTTTTCCAGCGATGATTCGTTTTGGAATAGTAATGATCGCGGATTCAATCTCCTGAATTACAAGGGGTAATGCTAAAGGTTTCATACGAGGAAATGAGCAAGAGAGGCGCTTAAGGAGCCGAAGAAGAGGATTCTTAATCGAACGGCGACATGCCAGCTTGCTTCAATGGGGCATGCGGCGTCGGGAAAGGGGCATCACCAGGCGGGTCCGGTGAAGATGAGTTTAGGTTCGATGGCTAATCAGGGTCAGCCCCAGCAACAGCAAGCGCAAGGGCAATATTTATTTACCGGTGGTGGAATGGTTGCATCGCCGTTTATGCTAGGGAACCAATACCATCCGGTTTATGTAACCGGAATGTTAGGGAATCCAGCTTTAGCAGCAGCAGCCGGAGAAGGTTACATGTATCCGATGTTGGCGAGTGCTCTAACCCATGGTGGGTTGAGCCATGATTTGTTGCAGTCGAGCCAGATGGGTGGTATTGGTGAGCCAGGCGTTGGTGCTGGTCTATCAGTTATGGGATCTTACGTTAGAGGTCAGAGTCTGCCTAATGCTTATCCTGATTCAGATACCAGGAAAAGAGGGAATGGTAAAGATTCAGATGATGGCGGCTCGTTTCATGGCTACTCAAACTATTCATGGTACGCTCTCGATGTAACCTCTTGTGTTTTATAGCAACGCATGTGCTCATATTGTGGTTTAAATGATTTTGGATAAACATATTGCATGATTAATAGTAGGAACGTAGGTATTTAGCTTAATGTATAGATATAATGGGTTACGACTTTGTGGTAGTAATCGGAATATCATATGACATTATGTCACTCTAGATCTGCATTTATTACGAAGAATTTAAAAAAAAAAAGCACCAAAAAACTTCTAAATAAAAATACATGCGCGTTAGCGCGGAAACTCGCCTAGTCAAGATAATAAATCGATACTAGTCAATTGATTTAAATAAAAACTACAACAGGAAAAGTTAAAATAAATTTTGAAACTTACGTAGTACGGGGTATAATACTAGTCATAAATTTTAGTGAAAATAAGACATAAACCCAAGAAATCATAACCAAATCATCATTGGTATTAAATAGTGGTAATGTTGCTTAATTGTTTTACACGAACTAACACCGTCGATGTGAAGTTCGAATCGTCTCCTCATCTCTATAATATTATTTAAGAATACATTTTTGAAAATGAACTTTATTTTGTAAGTTATTACATGAAATGTCATTACAAATAAGAAAAGATAATTGAAATAGGAAAATATATAATTGTCTTTTTAAATTATTGATAAGAATATAGAAAATATTTATTTCCCATTAAAAATGTTATTTACTATTTAGTTTCTTAATTATTATAATATTATTAAATAATAATCAAACCATACATATTCAAAGAAAATATATTCGAGCTTTTGCAATATTTTTCACTATGATTATTATATTTTATCCGAAAATATATCAAATCAGAAGTTTGAAAAAATATTTTACTAATTTTATAAAGAGTTAGACACAAAAAATTGATTTTTTAAGAGTTTGTGGACTGACCACAAAAACCATAGTCATTAAGTGGTGCATATTAGAGTTATGTTTTCAAGATTATAGGTTTTTGCGGGTTAGCATGAATAATATTTTAACTCATTGCAAAACGGGTTAAGTAGATTTGTTAGTCCGGATTGACAGTTCTATATATGATCATTAGTTAGATATATTATAAAATTCAGATAAATTTATTTACTCTTAAATTTCAAAAAAAAAAAAAATTTTAATTAGCTCACGTTATATGGCTAGCGCGGACTGAATCCTACTTATTGACTATTTTAATAGACTGGGACATTAAGTCTAGTGGTTTATACTAATGTTTCCACCGTGTAATAATTCGGGTTCAAATTTGATAGTATACATGTGAGAGTTGTAGATGACAAAAATACACATTAATTAATAAAGAATGATTCGATAAATAATCATATAATTGGATCTTATTGGTTAAAATTTACCATAGTAACAAATATGTGACCATAACCTTGACCACATCTATTACTAATAAAAGTTGATATTATATGTTTTTAAAGGTGTCCACATATGGTTTTAAATATCCACATCATTCAAAATTAAAAAATTTCCAAATTCTAATATTATTGTTAATAAAAAAAATATAAAAAATAAAAAATTATGTATAAAACTTCCATTAATGCTGATTTTTGTTTTTACGTCAACAAGCATGATATTAAACTAGGAAAGTTTCTTAATTTAAAATAGCGGTCTCAATTATTATATAAATAACTAAAATAAATATAAATATTATAGTGGTCTCAGTTACACACATATAAAGAGATTTTAACTAAGAGCACTTTGTTTATTATGATTAAATAATTTTACCATCATTTTTGTTACAAAAATGATTTTTATTATCTATAAAAAATATATATGTTACTTATAAAAGTTGGAAGTTACTTGATTTTAAGGCTTTACAAGTAGGATTTTAATTAACCAATAATTATAATTTATATTAGTATTTAAAATTTTGCTATATGTCCATATAAACTTTTCACATGATCGTATCAAATAGATAGTGCGGAAAAGATCGAAGAAATTATATTTTTATATTTGGCATGGGATTGCCATAGATTAATGTAAGAATTCTTTGTTTTGAGTTGTTCTATTTGCTATTCATTTTCTGAATTTTTATGTAAGTTGTATTGATTTTGTCTACATAATTATCATCTTGATCAAAGCTATGCTCTGATAGAATATAAAAATAAAAAAGAACGGGATGAGAAAGTTTTCACACATGGATTGAGAAAGACGACTACAATGAAGGAAAAATGACTATGTATAACCCAATTTCTCATATATAAAATAATGTTTGTTACTCCAATTTTCATTGCAATGACCCCTAAGTATGAGAATTAAAATCTCATCGCTTAGGTTTATGATCTCATCGAAGAATTATTGAAAAATTATCACATCCAATATGCCACAAGACCAAATTCCGGCTTCTATCTCTTCAAGGTAAAACTTAGAAAATGTATTTTTACTTTGTCGATTTTTTGTTATTATAAATTTGGTTCAAAGTTCATTCCATTTTTATATATTGTCTTGGTTCCAAAAAAAAAAAAATTCCATAGATATTAGAGCAAGATTGTGCTTATTAGTTTATTTTTCGATTCGTAGATTAAATTAAAAATTTGTATTGATTAAAATAGTTCAAAAATGAGAATAGTTTTTGACTTTCTTGTTTTTTTGTTGTTTTCATAGAAAACATATCTAACCAGAATGAAACTGAATATGATGAAAAAACTTATTCACTCTGATTGTAAGAAGTGAGGTATAATCATTGAAAATCATTTAAAAGTTACCACGACATATATACTACCACACAAATGTCCGGTCTTTACCTCTTCAAAAAAAAACTAACAAAAAAATATATTTAATATGTCGATCTTTTGTGATTTTCAATTAGTTTCAAAATTCATTTCATATTCATTTATTGCCATGCATGGTTTCAAAATTAAAGTTGTCATGGATTTGAAAGCAAAAGTTGTGTTTATTAGTTTTTTTCAATTTAGTAGATTAAATCAAAAAGTTGTATTAATCAAACTAGCTAAGGAAAGAGAATAACTTTTAACTTTATTATTTTTTTGTTGTTTTCATAGAAAACATATATAACGAGGATGAAACTGAAAATGATAAAAAAAAAACTTATATTCTTGATTTGAAGAAATGATGTAAAAAAGTTATTTTCGTGTTAATACTATATTTATTAAATAGCATTTGATTACTTTGTTACACTTTTAGTTGGGTTTGGTATACTAACTTATAAGTATTCAACCAAATAATACGTTTTTCAAACGGGATATATATATATATATATATATTCAAAATAAGAACGTTGAAACCTCACAAACTATATATACTTTATGAGATTAAAATGCAATATTATTTATATATATTATTATAATCACCAATATACATATAGTAATTTTTCAATAAATATAATTGATAGCATATGATTTTTATCAAAATAATATTAAAAGAATACCCATGCGTAGCATGCAAAATTTAGTGGTATATAAATTTTTAACCACTAAACCCCAAACTATCTACAAAAATGTCTAACAAACAAAAATTGAAATACTGATGTCAGTGTCTTTATGAAGTTTTTTTAAATGGCTATTTTTAATTAGAATAAAAAGTATATTTGCATTTTTTTCCTAAAAAAAACCTATTTGTTTTAAAAAAAAATCTGAATTGGAGATGGTGCTTGGTGTGCTTCCCATCAGAACCGGCACTGGTTATACCATTTATGAAGGATACTATCCCCTCAAGCATTGTACTTTTGCATCATAAATGCATCATGTTCTGATTGTAATCAATGCTTCTATATGATTGTTTGGATTCTGTATGATTTTGTAGAAACTATAATCTAGTTTGTTGTTTGTGTGCGGATACCAAAAAAGCTCATAAAACAAATCATAGAACAAAAAAGAAACGAGATCATGTAACAAAAAAGAAACAAAACCCTATTTGTAAACTTGTTTTGCGGGGGGGGGGGTTTGGTGGTCTCGGCTTCGGAGAGGTTGTTCGAGTTTGCTATCTTAGTTCTCGAGTGCTAGGTATTCCATTTCCTACCGCCAATGGTTTCAGACAGAAGCTTGTTCGTTAGTCTCAAAGAGGGTCTTCTAAGCTCGTGATGAAGCTGTAGGCATTGTGTTTTTAGGTTTTTGAGGACGGACCTAGAACTCGATTCTCGTGGCAACAATAAGGGTTTTTAATCGTCGAAACTTTCCTTTCCCGCAGTTTGCTCCTTGCTCTACCGCTCGATTTGGTTCTTTTTTAGATTGTTTGTTAGATTTTTTTTTTCTATTTTGGATGTTGTTTTCGTTTGTTATAGTTTTCAGTTTTTTTCCTTTTTTGTTTCCTTTATAATTCTGTCAAAAATCTGAAAATTGATAATATAATCTTTTACATTTTATTAAAAAAAAAAAAAAAAAAAAAAAACGAGATCATATATAGAAGTTTCTAGTAATTTGTTGAAATAATTGCATGTTCTCGTGCTAGTTTAACAGGACGAAAAGAGAGAAGCAAAAACAAAAACAATCACAAAGAAACAAAAGATGGGCAGGCGTTTGCTGGTTCAGGTTCTATTACACGATGACGTAATGATGGGACTCTTATAGGATATTCCCTCACAGACTCACTGACACTTAAATTTGGTAGGCGGTGTCTTGCCACTTGCCTCCCTTGGTGGGCCAACAAAAGTTTTTAGTATCAAGTTATCAACCAATATTCGAGTATATAAATCCTCTATTCCCAAATTATGATCATCAAGTTATCAACCAATATTCGAGTATATAAATCCTCTATTCCCAAATTATGATCATTATTTTGAGCTCTAATCAAACATAATTATCATTATTTCCGGTCGTATTTAGCTGCTAGTCCGTTTTGAGATGATTGCTGATGATATATATATTCACAAATGGGATAATAACGAGGTAACTATACCTAAGAAAATTAAATGATAAATTTCCTCGAACAAAGCAAATGTTTTGTTTAGCTTCGAACAAAACAAGTCTAACAGCACATGTTTCTTATAACATTACTTTTAAGAAATTTCGGGTGCTGCTTATAATTACAAGTTATTTCCCAAACTATTATTATATTTGAAAAGATTGATTTTTTTACCTATCAAGTCACCAAAAAGACTGATCAAAACATATCATTTTTTACAATCTATCACATAATATAATATAAATGTCTAAATAATATGAATGTTTGCCGGAAAAAAAGAAAAAAAAAACTAATGACAATAATTGATATCGCCGACGTGTGAGGGGCACTAGACAATATACCAGCCGACATTTAGTGTTTTGTTATAGATATTTTATGAATAGTAAAAATTATAAAACGATAAAGTTTTGAACATAAAAACATATATGATTTAAAAGACTTTTGTCGACATCATTTTTCTGTAAATATGTATCGTAAAGTAAATAAATTATGATTAATAATATTATTGGTCTCCAAATACCAAATAAAATCGAGCTTGAAGCTGAGAGACAAAGCCCTGCTTTCTTTCAACTCTCACATCTCATCTCACCTTCCCACAAGCATAACTCTTTCTTTCCACTGAAATATATATTTTTTTAAATTCCATTTTACCGCAAAATTCTCAAATTTTCCAAATTTTCATCATCTTGGTATCAAAATTTTTTTACTTTTTTTTTGTTTTTTGTCATCTACAATCTTTCGAATCAAAACCACGTCAATTCCTTCCTCTTTTTTTTTTGTTTCTAGGCATATATTCTCTTGTTGTTCAAACTTTTGTGTCTCTTCTTTCGCTTTATTGGACGAGAGATGACAAATCCGGGTCACGGAAGAGGACCCGATTCGGCTGTTGTTGTTGGCTCGTCGAACTCCGACCCGTTTCCGGCGGGTCTTCGAGTTCTCGTCGTCGACGATGACCCAACTTGTCTCATGATCTTAGAGAGGATGCTCAGGAATTGCCTCTACAGAGGTACGATTTCATAATCTGAATGTATTTAATCTCAAAGGCTCCATGGTCTTTCTTGATGATTTTCTTGGTTTTTGTAATTTTTGTGGATAATTATGGTACGCTGGTTGACTACGCCAAATATAGAATAACGATCTTTGAAATTGACTAGAAAATTTCACCAACTGTTAGATTCAGAGTTATATAAGTTCAGTGTTCTGTTCCAAATCATTTGTGATCTGGTTAAAAAGATTCTTGATTTGGGGTTTTATTTCAAGAGATCTCTTAGTTCTCAAGACAAGTGTGATTGATATTTCTTAAATTTGTCCCCCAAAAAATAAAAAAAAAATCAAGAGATCCTTCTTATTGGGCTAGTTTAAGAACTTGAGGATTCTGGTATTTCTTTTGATCGATTTTATGTAGTTTTGTTTATTTTCGTTCTTTAGGTTTTGTCTTTAATGCTTTACTTTGACTAAAGTTTTCTATTTTACTCTGATTCTGTTTTTTTTTTACAGTAACGAAATGTAACAGAGCAGAGATCGCATTGTCTTTGCTCCGGAAGAACAAGAATGGTTTTGATATTGTCATCAGTGATGTTCATATGCCTGACATGGATGGCTTCAAGCTCCTCGAACACGTCGGTCTAGAGATGGATTTACCTGTTATCAGTACGTTTTATCTACTCGTCTCGTCGTCTAAACATTTCAACGTTTTATTGTTCTCTTGAGATCTGAAAGTTTTGATATTCATTTGGTTTAGTGATGTCTGCGGATGATTCGAAGAGCGTTGTGTTGAAAGGAGTGACTCACGGTGCAGTCGATTACCTGATCAAACCGGTGCGTATCGAGGCTCTCAATAATATATGGCAGCATGTGGTGCGGAAGAAGCGGAACGAGTGGAATGTTTCAGAACATTCCGGAAGTGTTGAAGAGGCTGGCGGAGACAGGCAGCAGCAACAGCAGAGGGATGATGCTGATAACAACTCGTCTTCGGCTAATGAAGGGAATTGGATATATTCATATTCACGTTTGTGAGACAAATCTATATTGATTTTGTTTCATAATTTCCGTAAAAGAGAGAAGATGATAAATAAGGGAGAACAAAGAGAGTCGATTCAAAAAAAATAAAAAAATTGGTCAGAGAGAGAGACGAGTAAATCTGTTTCTATATTAGACAGGTAATTCAAGTGATTTAATTACATATATTATTTCGTGTTTGGCTGGATTGAAAATATTACATCTTTGTTTGGATACTTTTGATGAAGTTCCTCGTGCAAAGACTTCTTTTTCAACTCGAAATTTTGAATCTTATATTATTCATATATACCAATACTAGCCAGGTCCAACTATTACAGTTTTTGACTAACACAACTTTAGGAGAAACAGATACAGTTATTCAACTATGGGATTGAGAAGAAAACACAACCACCAAATTAATAGTTTTTGACTAACACAACTTTAGGAGAAACAGATACAGTTATTCAACTATGGGATTGAGAAGAAAACACAACCACCAAAAACATTAACATTTTTCCAGTGAACCGTTCTTATCCCAAATATTTACCTAAAGTTAATCCTTATTTACTGGATATTAGACCACTTGTTTTACCATCAAGTTGTCACTATTTTTCTAAATTTAGCATGTCAATCTGAGTTAAATATTCTTTAAATACAATTTGGCGGATACATTAAGACTTAACATTATTGTTTTGTTTCTAATTGTTAGCTGAAACACTTAGAAACAAAAGTTGTGAATTAGGTAAGTTGTATTCAATCTAACATTATTGGTAACTCAACTTAGTGTTTCAGCTAACAATTAGAAACAAAACAATTTTTAAGGGGTGTATTCAATCTAATTTCTAAGTGTCCTTTAGGGGGGTGTATTCAATTAGAAAAGATTTGAATTTTCGTGAGTTTTTAGATGATTTGAGTGAATTAGGTAAGTTGTTATGATTTGTTTTTAAAATTCCATGAAATTTTACGTAAAACAATGAGATTTGGATTTTTATTTTTTTAACTAAAAAACTCAACCAAAACATGTTCAAATCATTAAAAGTGTTCCTACTTAAAATATTTCCAGATTTAAATGTTCATTTACAAATCACTAGTTCAATAACATGAAATTTTAAAATTCATGTTTGAATAACATACGAATTATGATTTTAATACAAATCACTCCAAATACTAGGTTAAATACATCCCACTAAACATCTTTACGGAGACTGTTGTTCATTTTTAAAAATCGGTAGAGATTTGGAAGATCAAATGCAGAGTGTATCCCTGGTAATTTTTTTCCTGCTTTCTAAATCTGGCTGATGTAAATTTTTTAACTCAGTTCACTGTCATTTTCTGATAGTTGCAGCGTGCGAATCCGAAATTAATAATATTTAAACCGTACGGCCTACTAGGTCTTAGGATTTAAACGGGCTCATGTTTTAGACGCTTTGGATTTGCACCATATTAATACAGTAATTAACATCTAAGTATTAATTCAGAAGGTTATCTTTTGGTGATCTCTTGAAAGAGCTAAATCAAATCATGTAGTCCATGAGTGTTTTGGCTCGGGATCCCGCCATTTTTCTTCAATTTTTAAGCATGTTTTCGTAGAATTATACTAGGCCTGAGAATAAAAACCGGAACCGGAACTGACTCGAAATAACTGGAACTGATCGGTTTCGGTTATACCTAAAATATGTGATGGTTATTCCTCATTGGTACATGTGGGTATCAGATAATATTTGGAACCGAACCGATACTCGATTCGAGTTTTCGAGTATATTTTATGATATTTCGGGTAATAAATACCCGAAACCGATTAACATCCAGATTTTTTCGGGTTTTTACAGGTTCTTAAATTTTGGAACCAAACCGATTTGAAACCGATCCGGAACCGAACCGAAACCGACCCAAAATCCTATTATTTCCTAAATGGTTCCAAAATCTTTCAACCCAAAAAAAACCCGGAACCGATCTGTATATATGAATGTCCAGGGATAATTTATTATACTACTTAACAAGGACCCAAATTTCCAAAATTTATAGATATGGAAAGAAGATAATCCAAAAATGTTCTGAGCCGGGTCAAAAAAAAATATTAACTTTACAAAAAAAAAAAAAAAAAAAAAGAAGATAATCCACGTTTTAGTCTTCCTTTTTACCGAGAACCTCGTGATAATCGGATCTTACCGTGGTGGATATAGTCAAAAGGGATTAGGCTTATGTGGGTCCTACTTATTCAAACATTGTAATTAGGATAATCTTATCCAATTCATCTCATCTTTCTATCCTCTCTTCTCTCTCACAACACCGTATTATTTATTTTCGTGTGAATAATTAACTCTCCGGTGAGACTCGGAATTTTGTTGAAACGATGACTTTTGTTCCTTTTAACTTTTTTATGTTTTTATTTAGTTATTTTTGTCATGATCTATATAATGTGTTTGAATGGAAAGGAACAAAAGAAAATCTCAAAAGCTTTAATGATGGAGAATTCCAGATTCGATATTCGTGTATATCTCTTCTATATATTTTTAACATTTCTGGGTTTGTTAATGGCAATCGCAGGGCATCGAGTGACGAGTGTGAGAATCTCTCTCTTCCCTCTCTTTCTTTTGTTTACTACTGAGAGAAAGAAGAATCTCATTCGGAGGAGATGGTGGAAGGAGGAATAGCGAAAGCAGACAGAACAGAGTTTACAGAGTGTTGGAGGACGACATGGAAGACGCCTTACATCATGCGTCTCGCTCTCTCCGCCGGAATCGGAGGTCTTCTCTTCGGTTACGACACCGGAGTCATCTCCGGCGCTCTCCTCTTCATCAGAGAGGATTTTGACGAGGTCGATAAGAAAACATGGCTTCAGTCGACTATCGTCAGCATGGCCGTGGCCGGAGCCATCGTCGGAGCAGCCGTCGGAGGTTGGATCAACGATAGGTTCGGAAGGAGGATGTCGATTCTAATCGCCGACGTGCTTTTCCTCATCGGCGCGATCGTGATGGCTCTTGCTCCGGCTCCTTGGGTCATCATCGTCGGAAGAATCTTCGTCGGATTCGGCGTTGGTATGGCTTCGATGACGTCGCCGCTATACATCTCGGAGGCATCTCCGGCGAGAATTAGAGGCGCACTTGTTAGCACCAACGGCCTTCTCATCACCGGAGGACAATTCTTCTCCTACCTCATCAATCTCGCCTTCGTAAATGTAAGTGATGACAAATAAAGCTTCAAACTTTGGGCTTAAGTAAAACCCTAATTTTGATTTGAAAATGTTAATGAACAGACTCCGGGCACATGGAGATGGATGTTGGGAATCGCGGGAGTTCCGGCGATAATTCAGTTTGTGCTGATGCTGTCGCTGCCGGAGTCTCCACGGTGGCTCTACAGAAAGGACAGGATCGCGGAATCGAGAGCAATCCTTGAGAGAATCTACCCGGCGGACGAAGTGGAGGCGGAAATGGAGGCGTTGAAAGAGTCTGTGGAGGTAGAGAAAGCGGACGAGGCAATCATCGGAGATAGCTTCGTCGCGAAACTCAAAGGAGCCTTCGCAAATCCCGTCGTCCGACGTGGACTTGCCGCGGGTATCACAGTGCAGGTTGCACAGCAGTTCGTGGGGATCAACACGGTGATGTACTACAGTCCCTCGATCGTGCAATTCGCCGGTTACGCCTCCAACAGTACAGCCATGGCTTTGTCACTCATAACTTCCGGTCTTAACGCGCTTGGTTCGATTGTGAGCATGATGTTTGTGGATCGGTACGGTAGGAGGAAGCTGATGATCATCTCGATGTTTGGGATCATTACATGCCTTATCATCTTAGCCACAGTGTTTTCACAAGCGGCCATTCACGCCCCTAAGATCGATGCGATGGAATCAACCACGTTTGCTCCAAACGCTACTTGTCCAGCGTTTGTTCTGCTCACTGCCGCAAACGCGCCTCCCTCGAGGTGGAACTGCATGAAGTGTCTGAGGTCGGAATGCGGGTTCTGCGCCAGCGGAGTACAGCCGTACGCACCAGGAGCATGCGTGGTGTTATCGGACGACATGAAGGCGACGTGCCACTCAAAGGGAAGAACATACTTCAAAGATGGATGCCCAAGCAAGTTTGGATTCTTAGCAATAGTGTTTTTGGGGCTTTACATCATAGCGTACGCACCAGGTATGGGCACTGTCCCATGGATTGTCAACTCTGAGATCTACCCGCTCAGATATAGAGGTCTTGGCGGAGGTATAGCCGCCGTTTCGAATTGGGTCTCCAATCTTATTGTGAGCGAGAGCTTCCTCTCACTCACCCATGCCCTCGGCTCCTCTGGGACTTTCCTTCTCTTTGCCGGCTTCTCTGTGATCGGGCTCTTCTTCATTTGGCTGCTCGTGCCTGAGACTAAAGGACTTCAGTTTGAGGAGGTTGAGAAATTGCTCGAGGTCGGCTACAAACCCAGTCTCTTGCGGCGGAGGAACAAGGGCAAAGATGTTGATACGGCTTAAGATGATAATGATCACTTTCTCTGTCTTTCTATCTTCTTATTATTGCAACCAATTCCAATTTCTAAATTGTATGAGATCGGAAGCGAATACGTAATATCAAGACCTCTTTAAATCTAAAAAAATACATGATTCAAAACAAAACATCCTCTCTACTAACGTGAATTTACCCAAAGAGTTTGCTATAGGGCAGACAACTTTCTGTGTACCCAAAAGCTCGAGTTAATAACTGAAAATTTTAACTTTCATTGTCTATGTGGTGGGACAAACTACTGTTTCAACGCTAATCATTTACTATTGTAGGACAAGACAGTATAAGATATGCCGACACTCGAATCATCTACCAGATCCACCGTCTCTCCACATACACAGACACAGATCCACAAATACACTCGAAAGATCCAACAATAATTGATCCAGATATAGAATTTAACAAATGATCAAGAAATATCGATTAAAATTGCTTTGTGCTTGAACAAGCATTTGCCGACGCTACAAGCATTTTTGCCTTAAAAATCAGCAAATTCCACCCCTCACACCAAAAAACCTGAATGCTAGACTTGTAATCCAAATAGCACTCACTTGAAACCCTTACAAACTAGCTTAACATCAATACATGAAAGATCAAAGTCAGTCAAGTTTTATGGGACTCATTTGATCTCTCTTTACAGTCTAAACAAAGACGCTATACAAAACAACCAAACTTACACTCTGTATATACATACTAGACTGATGAAACGTCCACATGGTTGCCTTCAAAGGAACCTTGCAAATCCATTTCAAGGGCTTGATGAACATCCCTCATTCCTTGGCTCCCGTAGATACCCCAGAAGTCTTTCTGCCTGCAGGATAGAAAACGATAACAATTCATCAAGTTCAAGCTTTTCATACATCCTACCACACGTTTGGACAAAGATGACCCTGCCGATCTATAGAATCCATATCGCATTATCAAATGGATCTACTAGGAAAACAAAAACTAGATCTGATAGTTCCCAATAGGTCAAGTACAAACGAATAGAGATATCAGTGGAACTGGAACATAGTCACCACTGCTTGAGAACAGAAAATTAAAACTATAATCTGTAACAGAGAGGACTCTCAGTGTCTTGTAGCTAAGTCAACTCTGTTATTAAGCTAAACGAAAAAATATGTCAAACGAATTCAATAACATAGCTAAGTTCTTACCTTGCGTTTAGCTCTAACGCTGACGCTGCCGCTCTGAGAGAGACCCACTAGCGGAGGAATCGCGCCTTCCCTCACAAGCAACCCACGGTTCCTGACGCTATCAGCACAAAGCTGCAACAGTGTCAAGACCGCAAATTCTTTCCCTTTCACCGATCCATCCTCGATGGCCTCCACGAGTGCTGCGATCCCTCCTTCCTCGACAATTGCCTCTTTGCCTTCATCGATCGCAGCTAGGCTGCTCAGAACCACCATCGCCTTCTCCGCCATTCCAGTGCCTTCCTCCGCCACGAGGTCCACCAGCGGCTTCACCGCCCCGGCAGTGACCGCTCTCTCCTTGTTTTGCTGAAGCGTGCACAGCTTGTAGAGCGTCGTAAGCGCGTCCTTTTTGCCCCTGCAAGATCCGTTCAGCAGAAGAGAAACCAGCGGCGGAATCGCGCCGCAAGCTCCGATTGAGCCTTTGTGCTCCTCCACGAGCGCCAGACTGAGCAACGCGCATGCGGAGTTCTGCTTTGAAGTCTCCGTCCCCGTTTTGAGAACCCACACTAGGGATTTGATTGCTCCTCCTGCGGCGATTACGGCTTTGTTCTGATCGTGCAGAGAGAGATTCAAGAGAGCCGTGACTGCGTGCTCCTGTGTCCATGGATCATTGCAACGAAGAAGTGGGATCAGAGCTTGAATGGCTCCAGATTCCCCAATCAGCACACGGTTGTCCGCCCGATTCTTCGCCAGGAGCCGCAGTTTCGCCGCAGCAGATCGCTTTATGGCCACCGAAGAAGAGCGAAGTCCGTCGATGCAGAGTTTCACCGTTGGCTGTAGATCTTCGGGCGAAATACACTCGATAATCTCCGTAGAGAAGTTTTCCCTCTGTAGAAACCCTAGACACGGCTCCCTCTCTAGTTCTGGATCCTGCGCTTCGTTATCTCCGAAGTTCTCCTTTCTCTCGATATCCGGCGACGGCAAGCAAGCGAGACGATTTAGCTCGCCGGAGATATCACTACTACACGCGGAAAACTCGCTAAACGCCTGAGAAATGTCGAGAAACTCTTCCTCTTTAACTGAGGAAGCGTTTGAATTGAGTGAATTACTGTTTTTCAAAGCAAGCTCGCCGAGCCTCATGTCGATGACGGAATCCGACAGGTACTCCGACGCATACCCCGATTTATCGCTGACGAATGAGCAAGATTGATCGCCGCTTTGGTAGAAATTAGATCTTACCGTCCTCATCGACCGGCCAGCTTGACGGTGTATCCTCGCCGCCGACGGCGACGATGAACCGTAGAAATCCAATGTTAACGGGAAGCGGGTGGAATTCGAATGGGATAACGGATCCTCCACCGAAACCATCTTAGTAAAGATCTGTGCTGACCAAATTTGAGCTTCGTTTTTTTTCTCAATTTCTCTGAACTTTCATGGTGAGAATAAAGAGGAGGTTTGAGGAAGAGGATGAGAAGGTTTTTAAAGCTTGCAGCTGTTAGTATCTGGGAGAGACTGCTCTCACGGGACTGTGACGAGTTTCCACAATCACGGTGACACGTGGAGAGATCCAGAGCTGCATCTATTTAAAATCAACGATTCAGAAGGAGCAGCAGATTGGTTGCATGTCTGTCTCACCAGCCATGTGGCCGTGACTTTTAGGTGAACCGAGGGGTCCAAGTTAAAGTACATTAATGCCCCTGCAAACAAAGTAGTCGACTCCATAAAACACGTGGGGCCAGTTAGCTTTTTGGGTAAATTCGATACGCTGCCGATGGGGTTGAGTTATGAACGGCTGAGGAAGAGACGTTTCAGACCGTCAGATCAGATATCCAACGGTTTCTAGAGCTTTGAGTGAACACCTGGCGGCACGTGCACAGCTTGTCCACACGTGCCCGTTGAAACCGTCGACATAGATACGCCCAATGCCTTGGTTTTAAATTTTTACCATTGCAATCAATATTGGTTTAAAGCGGTTTAGGTTTATTGCTTACCAACAAAACGAAAAATAGATCTGCAATACAAAAATTATGAACTTATGGTTTTATATTTTTTCTTTCTAAGAGTTTGTAGTGGTTCTTTTCTGTCAACATAACAACTTGAACTTACAGATTTTAATTCGGATAATGATACAGCAACGATGACACTTACATTTACCATTAGACTACGTATTATATATAGTTAGGTTTTGTCTTGTCGCAACCGGATTTGGGGCAGAGATATTTTCCATTGGTTCCTAGAAATTTTCCATCGGAAAGTTCCGATGATTGTGCCAACATATTTCCGAGAAAATGTTTCCTCGGAAATTGCGACAAAATTCCGAGGAAATTCCGACCAATTTCCCAAAAAAAAATTCCTTAAAAAGTTCTGACAATATTCCGAGTAAATTCCGAAAAATTTCTGAATAACATTTTGTCGGTTTTTAGTCGGAATTTTTCGACGACGGATTTCGTCGAAAATTATCATTGGAAATTCACATGTTTTCTTGTAATGTTTGTCGTATCTCCATTTTTATTTCACAATTTATTTTGTTGTATTTAACATCAGGGATTATTGTCATACAACTATGTCATTTTATTTCATTTTGAATCATCCGTCTGTAGTAGTATCAAACCTAATATGGACAAACCACCCAGTTATATATGTGGGTAACTAACTATAGTGTTAACATGTAACCCAAAAAAACTATAGTGTTAAGTTGCTAGCATAATCGATTCAGTTTCTTATGGGACGGATCAGACTAACAGATTTGTTTTAAAATGTTTAAATTGTCTAGTGAAAGTGCTGCAATGTAGCCAGTGGCAGAGGCACAGAGCAATTGGGGGGTCAAGTAACCCATGTGAAATTTGGAAAATAATGTAACATTTATTAAATATTTTAGATTGACCTCGGTCCAAAATAATTATTGACCCCTATAAAATTTAATTTAACTATAGCTCAATAATTTTATTAAATCGTAAAAGTTTTAGCCCAATAAAACTCATCACCAAATTTTTTTTTTTTTCCTTTTCAATTGGCCATTGAAATCAAATTAGGATTAAAAGTGAGATAAGAATTTATATACTTTTTAATTTGTTACATTAATAATTTGTATAACTAAATTTGTTTATTAATTAATCAATTTCAGTTTGAATCGTGTCATAATTATGTCTTTAGAATCGTGTCATAACTATGTCTTTTCTGAATTTTGTTCATATTATTATGTTTTGACTTTCTTCCTGTATAATTTTTAAGTTCCTAGTTTGTTTTATTAAAAACATGTGCTGATACAGTGATAAAACGATTTATGAGTGAGTTTAGACTTAGAATACGTCTATGAGATATATGTTAATGGTTCAATAAAATTTATACAATTATTTTTAGATCAAAAAATTATTATGATTCCGGTAAATATTTTTTCAGCCTCCGCCACCGAATGTATCATGTCCTTTTATCTAAATACAAGTGATAAGTGGTGTTGAAATACGTATGACCATCTAAATGAATTATAATTAAAACTGATTATTTGACTCGTATAACTATATCTCGTAATGTTTTTTTTTTTGGGTAGATTTTCAAACCCATCGTAGATTTCCATTCTCGGCATCTAATGAAGTTTATTTGTTGAAAATATTTAGATCTATAATATAATATGACATGAGGATTAAATTGGTTATAATGATATAATTTATAAAATAAATATCTACACTAGTTAATTTCAGTGAACAAACCAAAACGATTCTTGATTTATTTTCGTTGCGACACGTTAAAAAACAAAACAAATTTTCATTTCTACTTACATGCATGTGTTGTATGTTCTTTTTTGTTGAAATTCAAATTCATTAATAAAATAAATTAGTGTTATTTACAACAACAACAAAAACTGAATGAAAAAATACAAATAGATCATTTGAATAGCAAATTAGCAATGCTGAATTTTAGCTTTCACCCAATTCGAACAGTCCGTTAGGTGATCGTGCTTGGTTCAGGCCGAACCTCGAACCACCGGAGAAAGAAACTCTCTAATTTGTGTTAAACTTTAATGTGTTGTATGTTCCAAAAATGGGTTACTTTTTTTTTTCTTAACCAATCCATTAGAATAAGTAAGTGCACGTACGATTAATTAACAAAAGATAAATAATCAGTCAGCGAAGCGACGTATCAACATTTAGAAACGTACATTAAATTTTGTCGCGAGAAGGTTTATATAATCCCAATTGGTGTTTTAGCAAATTACTCTGAATTGCTTCGGAGGCAAAGTATCTCATTGTGATCATTTTAAAAGTAACGTGCCGTTTAATTATACAGCATGGTGAGTTGTTCAACACCCCAACTAGGATCTAAAATGATTAATAATGCAGTTAAATTAATGTGATTGTAAAGATTGTGTTTGTCCCCACTCTAACAAACAATCGTTTAGACAGCCGTAGAGAGGAGAGTAGGTATATCCTTATCACGGCGACAAAATAGACAAATACTATTTTGTATAAAGACTACGTAACTCTTTAAATAAATACTAATTGTCGATTAATTAAAACTTTAAATAGATAATTTTTGTCGTTTTTGAAATTTAAAATTTATAATTGATGAATGAGTCCATCACGAAATGTCATTTTCTGCAAAGTTGGGTGTATGTATGTACATCAATCTGTTCATAATTGTTTGTCTACGCGTATATGTTAAGTTCATTAAAATCTTATATGATAAAACCATATAATATTTTTGCCCCAAAAAATTATATATTACTGCTATATAAGTAAACTGTTGAAGTTGACAAACAACAAACTAAATTGTGACTTTCTCAAATCATTAGAAAAAGGAAAAACAAAACAAACTAAAATGTAGCATAAAAAAAACCCAAATATAATCAAAAGGATTTAATTTGCACAAAAACAAACAATATAATTTGATATGTAGCATTACCAGTAGGCAGTAGGATGAATTATTTATCACTAAACTATTTCTGACCAAAATAAATCAATAGCTAATTAATTATATACTGTAGTAATTTTTGTATAGAAAACGATTATAAGATTTTATTCAGTAATTCGATCATAAAGTTAAACGGTCCTGAAATAACAATGGCTACGCGTTACTCACTTTGTTCGAACCGTGTTGCTCACTTTCTCCAGACCAAACAAAGATTGAATTTCACAAAAGCAAGTCCTAAAAAATAATGAAAAGGAATGAATATATCAATATTTTTAATTAGCGTTTTTCCTCTTTTTAGTTGTTTATTTAATATTTAGTCCAAAATCCTCTTATAACGCTTCTATTAATGCCTTTGCCATATAAGAGGATTTTGTTCATACTACGTGGTCATCATATCCACGATTCAACTTTATGTTATTTTATTTCATTTCAAAAGAAAAATTAGTGTAAACAACTCTATCGTAATTTTGTTTTTATTGAGAAAAAATCTCTATCGTATTTTTTCTTTTAGCATCAGCCATTAGTTAATACAACAAAATAGGTTGTTAATGAGAAGAAAATTCAACGGGCCATCACCATTCCAAATATTAGGTGAGATTGGTATGAAGTTAGAGTTAAAAAGTGGAATTGAGATGAAAAAATTAGAGAGAAAGATTCTAAAAATTTTATTCTTCTAAAATTTTATAAAGAAAAGTGATATTTTGTTTCCTGCTTTTGTGAGACTTTTTCATATTTTTTAGGTGTTAAATAAGCAGAACCAGCAGAATAAATTTTCTTCTGTTATTTTTAAGAGATAAAAGCTAGAATAGCATACATTTGTTATGATATGACTAAACTAGCATACATTTTTTCAATATTACTAGAATGTTGAAAAATCCATTAAAATGCCATCTTAACCCTGATAGTAACTATATAATTAACAAAAATGCCATTTTGATTAATTTTAATCCTGATATNTAAGAAGATATCCTAAAATGTCTTAGTGTTTATATATAGAAGAAGTATGTTTTTATACAATTTTGAATAAATATTTAGGTTTGTACGTAATAGTAGCGTAGAGAAAAAAACAAAAGAACATATCAACTTATTAGAAAGAATGGGAGTACATTTCTATGACATCAAAGTTTTTTAGCTAAGGAAATTTTGATTATAAATTTAATTAGTCAGTTTGACAACAAACAAAAAAAATTAATTAGTCAACTCTTTTGTGGTCATCTCTTTAGTACCCACACGTGTAAATAATGTTTATTGACCATAAAATTTTCATATAAAACTACTCGTTTTGCTAATTATGCAGATTACGAATCCCAATAATGGAAATCAAAATTCAACATTAATCCAACCAATACAGCGCCATACAAAAGTCATCATCACCACTAAATCACTAATGACGAAAAAAAGAGTAAACATGCCGCCAAAGAAACAAGAAAAAGTGGATCCAATCTCATTTTGAATGCATACTAATAATTACAAAGTTTGAGTAGAACTACATGCGTGTCTTCACTCGGACAGCCCAAAAAGAATGTGCGTGTTTAAGGATTAAGGAATATTAATCATTACTCTTTCTATGTCAAAGATGTACACAAAAGTGTATTCCATTTCAAACATTATCATTTTTACTTTTCAGTTTTACTATCTGCCATTGAAGTTGAATTTGGCACGTGTGTCCTTCTTAAAACATATGTGGGATAAAATGAAATGATATATACGTAAGTGACTAAGTTGGTTTAGAAAAATATATTAAAAAATAAACAACTTAAAAGTATGCAGAAAAAAAGAAAAGAAGAAGTGGAGATGTGAGGGCGAATGGGCAATGCAAGATTGACCGAATAAAGTGTATGCAAATTAAATATTGCGATAATGAAGGGGTCCACGCACTATTCTTTTCCCATATATCATTCATTACCCTTTCACTTCAAATAAAGTCGATCGGTTTTAATTCCAAATAACGCACTCTTCTTTAGAAAAAGGACAGAGTAAACTTTAGATGTGTAAATTACCCATTTGTTTTTGTTTATCAATAAACTGAACATTTCAAGTTTTCAACCAACAAGAATAGATGTAGTCTATTGGTTAATTCTTTTCTTAGCTAAAAAGCTAGTTAAATTAGCTATTGAAGTTTTCTCAATACAACACTAAACAGCTTTAGAATTTTTTCAACTTTATGAATGAACCATGTGTATGTTCTTAGTTTCAATTTTATGAATGAAGTGTTTAAGGAAAAAAAAGAATTTGAATTTTTTCCAAAAACTTTTAGATCACATACAAGAAAAAAAAAATCATTTAGTGGGAAAGAAAAAAGCTCATTTAATTTAAAGCCTAATCTAGTTTGCTATATTGGTCCGTTTGCTGTATTGGTCCAATGGGCTTCCAATAAGAACAAATGTTTAGAATTGGTTTTGACTATTTTAACACCTCTTACACCTACGATCCTCAAATCTATTTGGTTCTATGATATAAGCATAATAAATTACGCGTCTTAGAACGTGAACAAGATTATAATATTTTCTTTTTGCCCAAAAACACACAATAATAGCATGTGAATTTGTAACCGGAAACACCATCAGCCTTGACAGCGGAAGCTTGGGCACTACGTATGACGCTTTTCACAAGCAGCTTTAGATTTTGGATTGCCAAAGTCTTATTAAGCTCATTTACTCCGATGAGGATTTCAAACGAGCTACATGGACTGTTTTATGATATCCGGCTTCTAGCCTTGCTATTTTCCACTGTTTCTTTTCGATTTATTCCTTGGGAGGCCAATGTGAGAGTCGACTCGATTGCCAAAAATACACTTTTGGCTCTTGACAACAATGTCTTAGTTCCTGCTTCTTAATCAATACATTGATTCGCATTGTGTCATTATGTGACCATATTTTCTTGAAAGATAGAGAGTGCCAGAACAATACTATGTGAATTTTCATACCAAAAAAAATGCTATGTGAATTTCGCAATGGATAAGGAGATAATGCGTTTAGCAAATATCGATCTATCGCATATACAAATTTTAACATTTTCCTCAGCAATCCAAAAGGGCAATTTAGGCAAAAGTTACCTTTGTGCGTTTAGAACGCGAAAGCGAGTAGCAACAAAAAAAAAACATTCACATATGTCAAAAAAAAAAAAAAGTCATGATCGCACGTCTGCATCTGCAACCGCATCACATCTGTTGTATCCGTGATGTAACAAACGGTAAATCAGTAAATGTTAGAGAAAAGGCTCAAAAAATTTTCGTTTATATATAAAGTTATAGTTCGACAATTATAAAGATGAAATAGGTCCATAGATGAAATAGGTCGGTTAGACAACGGACTACAAAGAAGTATTTGAGTTCGGTAATCTAAACGAACAGTGATATGATCGGTGATTAGAAATCGGTGTTTTTTTGTTGTGATTACTGTTTTAGAACTCTTATTTCAGAATTACAGACCCTCGTACATAACTATTTACAGAAAGATTCAGAAGATGGATTTCAGATATTTTAAACCGCATGTACGGAGTGGACATGCCGCACGGTCGGAGTAGACAGTTCGTACGTATGGATTGGACATGTCGCACGGTCGCAATGGACAGTTCGTACTTATAGATTGGACATGTCAGCACGGTCGCAGTGGACAGTTCGTACTTATGGATTGGATAGTTCGTACGTATAGATTGGACAGGTCGTACAATCGGAATGGACAGTTCGCTTGCGGTCGCGAGATAGACCGATCCTCTAATGGACCGACCGATCATTTAGTAGATCGATCTGGATCTGGATTTGGGAAGAGTTTTTAGAGGGATGGGTAGCCCACCTCTTTACAACATCCTCGACGGTCGATTCACATCAAATGGTTCCAAGTTACAGATCTCTTAATGAATCTCAAAAATATAAATCAAAAAGCTCTTTAATGAATCTCAAAAAACATATCTCATGATTTTATTTTTAATTCCAAAAAAACATTACCAACAAAAGTACAACAACATAATGTCAAAATCTCAAATCATCGAAACCTAGATATATCCGATCGAGATCGATTTTTTTACAAAAACCCAAAGATCTATACCGCCTTGAAAGACTCAAGGCTCCTGAAATGTTCCCACAACTTTTCCAGCACGACGGCCTCGTAGTTCTTGCTCGCACCACCGCCGTTCTTCGCAGCGATTATCAGATCGTACTTTTTGCCGGAGACCACTTGTTCCTTTCCACTGACGACCTTCTCGAACACCAGATGCAACTTTGATCGCTTGTTATGCTCATCAATCGCATACTTCGCGATCGCTTCCACGTTCGGATCAGATACATCCGAGATCGGCTTCCAGCCACCGAGATTGCCTTCCACGACGGAGATGAGAGGGAGGATGATGAGAGAGAGACAAATCAACGATTTCATCATTTTTCTTAATCCTTTTCTTTTCGTCGGTTTCGGGTTTTTTATAGCCGAAAATTTCTAGATTTGCTTTAGCTTTGTAATGTGGGCAGATAATTCCAGAAATTTACGGAGAGACCAATCATCTCACGCGGTGATGAATCCATTGTCGTTTTACACCGTCAGATTTGACAACTGGATGCATCCACGTGGCGTAAGTTACGTACACGTGAAAGAGTCAACGGAGACTGTCCCGTCACGTGTAATCGTCAAAGAGTCATCATAGTGGAAGTAATCGAGTTATTGGCAGAGCACTAAATGGGCCCAGATTTGTTGATTTGGGCCAACGTGGACTCGCGTCGGCAAAATAGTGATGACATTATACGACGTCGTTTTATTCGTTGGTCAAAACTCTGGAGCAAACTTTTGTTCAAAGCCTTCTAATTATTATAACGCTTTATATAGAGTCTTGGCGATTGATCTAATCTTCCCGAAACCAGCCGCTTGCTTTTTCTTCTTTAGCTATGAAGCAGGAGGCTAGACGAGTAGAGCTGAGTCTAAAACTTCCTCTTCACTGCACAAAATTTTCATCAAGACACTGTGAAAAAGTAATATGTTGTCTTATTTGTGCATATGCTATGTGCTTATGCAGCAACGCATGACGTTAAAGCACAAAAACTCAGGGAAAGGGGCCAAACGCACGCTAAGCCGTGGACTGAATGTGAAATACGATGGAACTCGGGCAGCTATATATATCTGAACAACTTGAGATTAGCGCTACTTTGTCCAGAAAGATGAACACAAAAGATGGAAGTAGTAGTGATGAGAGCAACAATGAGGAAGAGTTGAATGATGGTTCAGATCAGGATGATGAAGTGCCCATTTATGGTCTTCTGTCATTACCTTTCATGGTAACTCTTGCTTTGCTTTCTCAAAACAATTTTGTAAAAAAAAAGTCGAGAGAGATATGTGTGATCGTGATCGCTCTGCTCTAGCCTCTAGCTCTGCCAACTCAATCAACTCTGCATTTCTACAATAGATTATGCCATGAAAGCTGATGGACTGGATGTTATCTGAAGTGTATTTAAGTTTTTCTCTTTATAGAGAGACAAACAAAGAGTTATCCAAAGGCAGTTAACAAAACCAAATAGTGGAAGGAAAAGCACAAACTGGTAGAAAACCGACAAAAATTACAAGGATTACTCTAAAGTTCGGACAAGATAGCAGGGATGTAATGGGATGGGAGAGTTCTGCGGTGAGAGACTGGAATCCATTGACGAGCTGAGTATGAAACTCCTGGTCTTCTTCTCCGATTAATCTGAAGTGGACCCTTATGGCTCGCTTGCAAACCGCCATGAATTCAAGAAGTGCCGCAATAGGTTGCTGCAGTTCCTGTGAACGCAATCTCGTTGCAGGCTCACCTGATAAGAAAGCTGTGCACACGCTCAAGACCCCACTGTTAACCTGCATGTTTCCATGGAAGGATGTGAACATTTCAACACAATAACAGATTTCGGTAGAAAAATAACAAATTTACCCACCTGCACTGCAACACTTCCTTGAAGAATCCTCTGCAGACTCTGTAGCCGTGGTAGGTGATCTCCGCCTGAGCTACGTTTCTCAGAGCGGTTGTTCGGGTTTCAATCATTCCAATTGCATTCTTCACTGGCGAGAACTCAAGATATTCAGACTTGGTAACCAACAGCCTATTAACAAGGGCGGGGAATGAACCCTCCGTCTGGAGCACCGTTCGTCTCTTCCATTGATCTTCTATTCCACCTGTTTTTGTAAATGGTATATCAAACAAGAACCGATCAAAGACTCGTGCTCGAATTACCATATGATCCATCTTTACCTGCAAGAGTGAGAGTCATACACCTGCAACTGTAGTATCTCAGAGTTTCCCTTCAAAAAGATAGGGAAAGAACTTACCAAAGGAAGTATGGCTGCTAGTATAGGCAAATCAAAACATAACATCGCAAAGGTATCTTTGATGCGAGCTATATTATCATTGACACTATAAAGTGAAAAGCTTTTCTCTTGGGTTCCGGAAATGATATATTAATTTCAAGAAATGTATTCAGATACCTGAAGGAAGAATTTTGACTAATGGGGGTTAACACTAAATCTTGAGCTCTATACAATACTAAAAACAATCAGCGTGAGTTAAAAACATGAATCATCTGAGGGGATAACTAATGAAAGACACATCCACTTGATGTAAAACCTTGATCAGAAAGTCCTCAGAACATTGCCCCCAGGTAGAGGAGGAAAGATGCTTCACTCATACCTTGCAAAATAGCAAGACCACGGCCACATCTTCTGGTATGAGAAATTATCATGGAAACACTCTCTTCTACATCAGACCATCTGCTTCTTTGAGATAAGCTTCCTGATATATGAGCAACGTGGTGTATGCGAAGGGGCTTTGCCATCCCAGCAGATACCAACTCAAGTATTGGCCATTACTATAGATCCCAGTGGCCATCAAGGTTTTGGAACTTGAGCTATCGCCATGTCAACTTGTTTGTCCACAAAGTCACGAATCTGCATATATATTAATCAAATGCAGTGACAATCAATTAGAAACTTCTCTAAAGTAGATGCAACTATTTAGTGATAGTTATTATGAGAGCCAGTGACCAATATTATTCCTCACAAGAAAAATCGACATTTCCCCCTACACCAGAGAGAGGAATACTCAAATAGGAAACTTAAAGACAAGAATTTTGGCAAGAGATAACTCTGAAACTTTTGAAGCTTTTACAAACCTTGTTTTTCCGTTTTGAGTCGAGGAATTGTGGAACAGCCATGGCTTTCTCCACGTCTGTTGTCTGTTGCATTACCTGATAAAGCCCAAGAGTTTCAGCAGTCTTTTTCTAACTTCAGATAGAAACAAGATTTGCAATATACTAATTGAAGAATTTTGAAGAGTAGAAAACCATAAAGTCACAGACCTTTGTTGCTGTCTTCTTCATTATTGACTTGTATACATCTCTATCAATTTTCTTTGCTCTATACGGGGCCATAAGCAACGATGCAACAAAATCTACAATCCCCTGTTTCAAACGATCTGCACCCCGGATATGACTTTTATGATTTTTATGTGGCTCTTTATTCACTGTAACCTGTGACATAGAACATTCATTCGTTCGTTGGTCATGCTTCCAACTAGGAGGGCCTGTCGAACATGCAATCGAATCTTCTTCATCCTTAATATGCAAGGCACGATTGAAAAATTCAGGATCAGCAGCAGCAGCTTGAGATTGCCATCTATCTATAGCATTATAATCCTTGACACCATCGCTACTACCACCAGTATCAACCCATGCCCCGGTAAAAATACTGGTATCCGCAGCCCCACTTTCTCCAGAACATTCTCTGAACTTTGAATGAGATACAAGCTCATTCGAATGGCTACGCTGTGAGCAATTATCAACTGGAATCCTTGAACTATCAAGGTCAAGACAGGAGGCAGGAAAATCATACCAGTCCCGAACTTTGCAGTTCCTAGAGTCTATCTCTGACATACAATCTTGTCTTCCTAAGACATTGCCGGGAAACTTTTTCCTGAAATCAGATTCGTCCATCTTTGCATACTGTTCTCGCCTGGCAAATTTATGAAATGAGGGAATCTTAGGAAGCTGCAATGAAGTACTATGATAGGCCTCAGAAAATGCCTGCATGACAAGAAGATATAATTTATTTGTTAACAAACAAATAAAGAAAGAATTGATTTAGGAGGAAAAGCACATTCCCGTCCTTCGAGAAAACAAACACATCCAGCAAGCATCCATCAATGCATTTCACTGATTCGAAGATAAGAAAAACTTGCCTTTGCAGCTGCTTCAGCTGCTGCACGAGCAGCCTCAGCTGCAGCAAACACAGCCTTTTCTTCCTCTGACATAGGTAGCTGGTTGTCCTCAAGCTCTCCATCTGTTTTCACATCGTTGCCATTACACAGCTTTCCCTTACTGTCTGTATCCTCACTATTCAGTTTTCTTCTTATTCTAGAGATATTTGTAGTATTTGTTTGTCTCAATGATTTCATTTCACTATTAGCTTTTTCTTTCCGGTATAGTTCCAGCCACACATTAACAAGCTGACTTGCAATGGCACGGATATCACGGCTCGTGTGTGCACAAACCTTTTCTTTCACAGTCTTCCCAATGCCTGCATCAGCAAGTGGAAAGTAAGCAACTTAGAGAAACTTAAAATAAATATCAGGGATAAAATCACAAAACTGATTGCACGTGATATCGAAGCTTAAGACAGAGCCAATTACATGTGATATATGAGGTTTGGGACATATAGTGCACTTGGAAGAAAATAACCAATACCTGAGAGCCTCACGGCAAAGAGATCACTCGTAACTCGAACAAGAATATGTACACAGTGACGTAAAAGCTGGGTTCCATTCTTCCCCATCGAATCCTAATAGAGAAATATAAATAAGCCAGAATATGTAGAAAAACCAATAGAAATTGATGGAGCAAACAGAAAAGCAAAGGAAAGTTGTACTCTTTGCTTTGGTAAAGAAAGTAGCTCACTAAGCTTACCAGGATCCAAGAGTTCAGCACTGCAAGCCCTTCTTTTGTGCCTGCAAAGGATTTCAAGGTTTCACCAGGTAGGTTAAGCAACTCCTTGGCTAAATGCAAACGCCCAACAGTTGTTTTAGCAGAGAAGAACATGTTCCGAAGCAATGATTGCCTGGCCAACACATTAGACAGCTCAACAACTTCAAGCCTCTTTATTAGGTCTCTGACTTCATCCCTTACAGATACAGATTTCCTCTGCGCCTTTTCTAGTGTTTCTATTTCGGCTGTGTAATCATTTCCACTTCTAAATATATCAATTATACGCACAGCTTCCCGGACTCCAGTCATCATTGCACCACCAACAGTGTCAGGATGCTCTTTGCATGTTGCCTCACCAGCAAAAAACAAACAATTCTGAACAGGCCTTCCCAGTACATCATAATCTTCACCAGAAGCACCAATAGCAACATATGAGTAGGCACCATAACTGTACGGATCAGTGCCCCAGTCAGTAACTACCGAAGCAACAGGATCAGGCACCAGATCCCCACCAAAAAGCTTACGTAGAACCATCATTGCATGGTTCACATGCTCAGACTTACTCTTGTCTTTATAGTCAAAAGCAGCCTTCCCAACCACCAAAGCTATCAGAACAGGAGCACCAACAGTTTTTTTGACATTCCAAAACATAAAGCACTCACCTCTTTGATCTGTTTCCTCAGCAGTTGCCCCAAAATAATCCAAGCTATCATCCCAAAATACCTTTGAGAACTCCAACACAACTTTATTTAGAACTCCAAAACCAAGTTGTTTGATTGACGAATATTTCCAGTCGGGCAAGGGTGGTGAAAACTTAACGGTTTCTGCTTTCAAGCACCCAAGAGGAACAGTTACCAGAACAGCATCTCCAAGATACTCACAGCCATTTGATGTACTAACTCTGACTTTATGCTTGCTGTTATGCATGTCAGATACTTCAGAGGCATAAGATACCTCAGAAACTACTTTGTTCAAGTGAATGTCAAGTCCTTCTGCAAGCGACTCAACAACTCTGCTATAACCACCCTTAATCATAGCATGTGGCCCTCCAAACCCGCCATAAAACTCATCTTGATTCCAGTTAGGAAGCGAAACTTCCTTGAGGACAGCAGCGCAACCATATTCTGTATGAGCAAAATGCCAATTCATAACTCTTCGCTCCAAAGGATTCAAAAAATCATTTTTCACGCTTCCATCCTGCGTAGAGGTACCACTGATGCCTGCTTTTGAGAAGGAAGCATCAATTGAATTGCCAAGCCCAATTCTTTCATTGTTCACCTTATCATGTGGCATCCTCAGCCGCTGAAGGCCATATTCTAGACCATCCTCAAGCGACATTTTATTTGCTCTTTCCTTGCCTATTTCCTCAACAAGCAAATCGACATCATCAATCAGACTGTTGAACTCTGCTTGTAGAGCATCATCTAACTCTGGAGGAACCTTTTTTCCTGTTACAGTATCATAAAGAGGACAGAATCCATGCAACACACTCAACTCCAGACCTAATTGGTTACAGACCAATACCGAAGGATCTGGCATTCTTTCAGATGGCACATCAGCCTCAATGCCTGTAATTATGCTAGCCCCCAGATCCACAGGAACTGACAGTGACGACCGGTCTGTAAATACACGACCACCTACTCTACTCCTTGCCTCAAGAACGGTGACAGAAAAACCTTGGCGCTGTAAATGACGTGCTGCTGTTAATCCAGCAGGACCGGCTCCAATAACTATTACTTTTTTCTCATCTTCAATTTCACATTGAACACAGGCCCTTCCTCTCGTATGATTACTATTTGCAGAGGACAGTGTGCTAGACAAAGCACGCTTCGGTACTGAAATTGTTTCAGGGTGCTTTTCGACCTTAGATGCAGTAGCATCCGCTGGTAACGCATTTATGCTGACAGAATGTTTGCAATCGTCAATAATGCTTGCTTCACATGTTTTGCTGGTAGATCCCAACATTGCTGAGGTCGCACATCCTACCAATTCCGATTCATCAATTTGGAGAGCACATTCCTTAGCCTCACTAGTCGAGGCTTTGACCTGACCAAGGATAAAAGCAACTCCGTCTTCAGAATCTGCAACAGAGGCTATAGAACTTTCTTCAAGCTTTTTCCCCTGGAAGAGATCATCATCTTGATTAGTCGAAGATCCCCCCTTCCCCCTCACAGATGCAATCCCAGCATTTATATAACCCTGTCAAAAAATACACCATCACATGCGGACTATTAGAAACCCGCACTCATTCTCTTTTCAATAGCGCATACAAATTAAAAACTTAACAAAAAATCAAGCACGGAGAATTAATAGGAGACAGGATAGAAAACAAAAAATGCAACAGCACAAACTTACTCTCTCATCAAGAAATTTATAGACCTCTCTGATAAGGGAAGCTGAAGGCAATTCACTCTCAGAAAGGCCACTGACAACACCACACTCAGTGACAGGTAAGATTCGGCTGACATCTTTACTCCACAGACCTAAGATAGAATTCCTGTATTACAACATATATCAGTGATATATATATATATATATTTTTTTAAAGGGTGTTAAGAAAGTCTTCAAGAGGACAAAATGAAACACAAAAACTAGAATAACAAAACTGTCCCAAGTAAAACTGTTGAAAATAAACTGACAAAAAAACAACTTGAAAATCCTTGAAGCAATACAGTATACTAAGTATTCAAGGTTTCCAACCAATGAAGAAGGTAAAAATGGGATTGACGTCTTAAGGTACACCCTTCTCATGTGATCTTAAGAAAATACATTGTATACAAGATAGGAACACCAGAACCACGTATTTGAATCCATAACAGCTATGGAAAAGGAAACTAACCTGCAGACTAAGTACTCCTGATGGCTACCTTTGCGCTTCAACACCTCTTTAAGTATAATCTTCTCAATTGGACTTACCGACTGGGCTTTAAGTCCAGCTGCCACCGCAGCTACTCTACCAAGTTCAGTTTCCTTGGATGTAAATGGATTAAAATCACACTTGTCGCTTCCTTTAAAGGACTTGTCACTTTGACAATCCAGAAAGCCTTGCTCATTCTCCCAATTCATATCTCCTTCATACACCATGTTTCCAAGCTTACGCTTTCTAGCAATGCGCTCCGGACGTTGCAAGGTGGATGGCTTCCCAGAATTAGGTAATGAAATTGCATCACCCCGGAAAATTTCATCTTCGCAGGGAGTTACTGAAACCGGGGAAGCTTCAGCAGTTCCATCTTTGCGAGTATTAACTTGGATACCACCTCCTTTAGAAGCATCATGGTGTGAAGAATACTTGCACTTCTGACAGATAGCAACCTGAGTATTAGACTCAAGGAAAGGATCCTCGAAATCAACTTGGATGCCACAATCACACATAACTAATTTTTTCTCTCGGAAATAACCAGACTCTGATTCTGGCTCTCCTAAGTGTATGTGCTGATCAGGAGAAATATCTGCAACTTCTTTTCTAGCAATAGTAGGATAAACTTCGCCATCGACATTTGGCAGTGGTCTCTTGGATTCATCATCTGGAAATTCACGAAAGACATCTGCTTCCTTCTTGCTGGATAATGTCATGGGCATGTCTACTTTTTCATGACTGGGAGAGGCTGCCTCATCCTTACCATAAAACTTATGCAGGGGGGTTCCAGTTTCTGAAGCACACTTTTCAATAGAATTCGAAGCACCGTTTTCGGAGATGCAATCCACTCTTTTATTCTTCGTGCGGTAATCTAAGAGAGCCTTGTGAGTAAAACATTCTACTGTTGGATCAACCATCTTCTTGACAGCCAATGTCTTTGAGCAAAACGATTCAGCCCCAACCACGGTAGAATCTATCGTTGATCTTGTTTTTGATTTAACGTTGGGCTTA
Source organism: Eutrema heterophyllum (assembly GCA_002933915.1). Classification (NCBI taxonomy): domain Eukaryota; kingdom Viridiplantae; phylum Streptophyta; class Magnoliopsida; order Brassicales; family Brassicaceae; genus Eutrema; species Eutrema heterophyllum. The sequence continues at coordinate 286,806 of PKMM01018184.1, forward strand.
TAGACATCTTCCAAGCACTTTTCGTTTACAGGACCATCCATGCCAAGCTCAGATGCATCATCAACCATATCATGACCTTCCTCACCTAAGTTCAAATTAGAATTTGTTACAGTATCAATAGGAGNTGCAATCCACTCTTTTATTCTTTGTGCGGTAATCTAAGAGAGCCTTGTGAGTAAAACATTCTAATGTTGGATCAACCATCTTCTTGACAGCCAATGTCTTTGAGCAAAACGATTCAGCCCCAACCACGGTAGAATCTATCGTTGATCTTGTTTTTGATTTAACGTTAGGCTTATAGACATCTTCCAAGCACTTTTCGTTTACAGGACCATCCATGCCAAGCTCAGATGCATCATCAACCATATCATGACCTTCCTCACCTAAGTTCAAATTAGAATTTGTTACAGTATCAATAGGAGGAACATCCTTGTGGTTCCTAATCCTTGGGATTCCTGATCCAACACTTTTCTTGTGCCCCTTCAATCTCTTCCTAAAACTGGCTAAGGTGTCATTCATATCTTCAGAATCATGTTTCTTTTCCACAGCCTGTTTCTTCTGCCTCTGTTTACCAATACTTTCTGTCTCAACCTTATTCTTCTTAGCACTTTTATGCTTAATACCCTTTAAGAGGGATCTGATAGGTTCATCATCATTAGCATCATCGTCAAACTGAACAATCTTAGATCCTCTCTTGGAACCACATTTCGTCCCCTTTCCATCCATATTAATCTTCTTATTCCTTAAACCCAATCTCAACTCCAATGTAATACTAACTAAAAGACTCGAAATTCGATTGCAGAATTAACAAAACTTTCGCCTAAACTGAAAAAACCAAACACGTATATCACTAAAAAAAAAACAGCCTCCAGATCGACCAAGAGAAAATAAGTATACAAAGGAATGCGTCAGCTAACCGTGAGAAGACAGTGACGAGCAAGAAAACAATCCTTTGGTAAAAATCAACTCCGCTCTGATCAAGATGTGTCCTTGGTGGGGAGGTTCTGAGATATCGCCGTTTTAAATTTTCCACGGGAAGTTACAACATCAAATTTTAGGGTTTTCTAGCAGAGTGAGCTCGAAACCTAAAACCAGAGTCAAACGGAAAAAAAAAATGAGCAACGGTAGAGACGATTGGGACAAAGCATATACATAATACAGAATCAAACGCCAGAAATAGTGGATTAAAAAGGGGAGCTCTGCCTGTGAAGAGCAAACAAATTCCGGTTCAAAACTGGATTTAGGGTTTACAAAACCCTCCCATTCGCTAGGAGATTGATAAATATGAATCGAAATTGAAATACCAGCAGCAGTAGCCGAAGAGCCTTTACCTTCGTCTAGATCCCAGAAGCCACGCTTCAATGTTTCAAAACCCAAACGAACATGGTGAAAGGTAAATTAGGAAATCAAACGATTAAGAGATTTGGGACGTACCAAATACCAATCAGAACGCTTCAAACGTAGCGTTTTAATTGTATCGCNCACTTGAGCATATTGCAAAATGCCAGCACTCTTGTAAATAGTTTTTGTCTGTTATCTCTGGTTTGTTCTATACCTATACTAGTCACTTGAACTGACTGACACCATTTTACCTTGACCAGCTATTAGCAAGCTCGACAATAATCCTATTGCCAACTGGGATACGAGGTTTGAAACAGGAACAAAGACAGCTCTCCTTCACCCTTTCTCGCCTATTGTAGTTGCTGCAGACGAGAATGAACCGATTGTGAGATGTCTCATGGGCTCACAAACCCAATTCTTCTTCCACCATATTTGTGGTATACATTTGAGCCATGAGCTGCCTCTTCAGAGCTGCCAAACCCAATTTATCATTATTTTTTTTTCTATTTATAAAACTTAATTTGATGTTAAAATATATAAAAATAATATTGTTACTATTATTAATGTATACACATGATCAGGGAGGACATGGAATGGCTAAGAACATCATATTCCAAGACATTATAATGAAAAACGTTACAAACTCAATAATCATCAACCAGGACTATTGTGATCGTGTTGAATCATGTCCCGGACATGTTTGAATCAAATTAACGAATCTTTATAACACAATTAGAGTTATAATAACAATAAAACTGAGATGGGTTACGTGGCAGAAATCGGCGGTACAAGTGAGCAATGTGTTGTACAAAAACATACAAGGGACGAGCTCAAGACCCGTAGCTGTGAAATTTGAGTGCAGCAAGAGCATTCCATGTCGAGGCATTTCAATGCAAAACGTTAGATTGGTCGACCAAACTCAACAAGATGTCTCCAAAGCTTCTTGCTCCAATGTGAAGTTGGACACTCGAGGACGTGTTTCTCCTCTATGCACTTGATAACTTTTGATCCCCAGGAACAACATTGACTTCAGTCTTTTTTTTTTCTTTCTATATTTTTGTAATTTGGTCGTGAGTTGTGTGTATATATAGACCATGTTTGAAGTATATTAGCTAGTTGATCATGTTTGAAAAAGTTATGGAGATTTATTGATGAAGTGGGATTGTAAAGCTATAATTAGGGTATTTGATCTTCGTTAGAAGTGAAACAAATGTGGTCGATTTATTTCTAGAGTTGTATAAATAGGAAACTCTTATTCACTAATTCTCTTTGCTCAACTATACACTATACGAGTAGACCTAATAATATTTTCCTTAAACGACATAAACGGGTTTCTAGAGTTGTGTTCAACCAAGCACGATTCGAAAAAAAAACAGAAAAACTGATAGATGTATTTTCCTTCCTTTACGTTAAAATATATTCATATCACTTGAACAAAAAACATTCATTAGGTATAAAAAAAAACCCTTGAAGATAGGAAACTCATGAACTTGGCCACATTATTCACTAATTCTCTTTGCTCAACTACGCGAGTAGACCTAATAATATTTTCCAATCCATAATCACAATTGAAATTATCATATATCTTCTTATATAATGCTTGATGCGTCTACTTTGTAATTAAAATGATCACACAACCTATCACTCAGTTAATCAGATTTCGATACGTATAAGAAAATCTCTAACTAGATTTTTTTCTAAATAACTTACACGAAAAATAATATAATATTTTTTTATCTAGAAATAAAAAGGGGAAAAGAAGTAACAATTAGGAAGAACACGTTATAAAATCCTAAAAGAAATTCAATAATAATTATTCACCTCTATTGTTTATATATATGGATACTAACTAAACCATTTATTGCTGCCCAAAAAAGAGTTAACAAAAGAAAGAAAAAAAATTACTAAGCCATTTACTATTTTTCGGATCCAGGTGGGCAAGTATGTGAACTTCTCGAGTTTCTCATATTTCTAGGTCAATCTGGGTTAATTTGGAACTTTTTAATGGCAATTTACAATTTTTGGATAATTAAACATTGATCTTAATCTATAGAAAAATTGATTGAAATGACACTAAATAACTTTGAATTGACAAATATAACAAAAATAGCATTGGATAAATAATCACTTTACCCAAGAAAAGAAGGAAATCGTTGTCGTCTTCCTCAGTCGATGATCTCAGATCTGATCATCACGATTTGCTGATCTCAGATCTAATCATCACGATTTGCTGATCTCAGATTTCAAGATTATCCCGATCAGCTTGTTGTTGATGATTAACAGTTTCTATAGCATCCATCATCGTCAATTGGCGATATACTATTTCGACAATCTCCATCAGTTTTAACAATTCAGCTTTGATAATCAGGATCAGATTCGATTGATGCTCGATTGATCAATATTTGTTTCAATTCGATTAAACTCTGTCTTTCTACTTGCAGATGAAGGCTTGTGGGGTTTTGTAATGACGCATGCTGAAAAGAATTTGACTCTGAGCTTAAGATGGAACCAGAAGATTATGTTGTTGACTCATCTCGGATAGCAAATAGCAATGAGCAACAAAGAAGAGGAAAAAAGTGAAGTTTCATCGAGCTCATAGGACTTTAGGCTTTACTTTTTCTTGTAGCTACAACAATTTGTGCGATGAGTTTAGATCAAATATTGTTTTTGAAGTAAGCAGAGTAATCTTCCTATGAAAATTGGCTCCATGGTGTTTGAATTGAATGTATAAAGCTCACACTTTGCAAAACATACAACTTTTAAAAACAGTTGAGCCTAAGATAAAAACTGCACAAGATGTAATATTAAGACCAATAAAATTAGAAAGAGTGCAGAAAAGTCTGCAATAGACAAATAGTGGTGAAGAATTGAGAGAAAACAAATATACAAAAAAATTTACGACTCTCTAAGATCTTGTTCTGGCTAATACAATTCCAATCTGAAGCACGAGAGTTATTGTATACATGATTTATTCACTGAGCTCTGTCTCTTTATCCTCTCTAGCGCACCCAGATTCTTGCTTGTACTGTTCTCACCGCCTTCCTCAACTTTTTCGTCATCTTCCTCTCTCTTTCTGGCCAATCCTCCAAACACAGCAGCATGGATTTCTTTCTGAACGATCTCTACTTTTTTTTCTCCATCGGGCATATCTTCTCCATTCCATGTCACTGGTTTTCCCTCATTCTCACCTGATTGTGAGATGTCTCATGCGCTCACAAACCCAATTCTTATTCCACCATATTTTGATATATCTGTGGTATACATTGAAGCCACGAGCTGCCTCTTCAGAGCTGCCATTTCATCTTCTGGTAAACTTGCTTTCTTCAGCTCATCTTTCACCCCTTCCACGTCTACAATCTTGTCCTTTTGTATAAACAAAATTTTTAAATACAATTACAACTGTCAAAATTACAATAAATGTAGAAACACCTTAATGTTTTAGAAGTTTTAGTAACGTTTTAGAAAGCATTCCTAAACATTTAAGAAATCTTTCCAATATTTTAGGAAGGCATTCATGAATGTATAAGAACTCTTACTAAAACTTTATAATGTTTTTTTTAAGGGTGTATGAATGTTTTATAAGAGTCAATGAAAATCTCTGAAAAGTTTAAGAGGTTAATGAAGCCTTCTTACGTCATTTTTGTGCTTTATAAAACTACTTTTAAATCGTTAGATATGTGAACCGAATATGACAAGTAAAAATAATTTTCATTTTATCAAATAGTAATGGATTAACATACGATTTAGGAGGGCATTCCTAAATTAGTAAGAATATTTGCTGAAAATTCAAGAAGGCTTTCTAAATTTAGAATTTAGGAAGCATTTATAAATATTTAGAAACGATTCATACAAATTTAGGAACATTTTCCTAAATAATCAAGATAATAACTCTTTATCTTCAGCTACTTGTCGAGGCTACAATGAAAATAATTGTTTGTTTTAAAATGCATAAAAAGTAAACATTTTGTGTTTTCACCTAAAACCGCATATGATTATAACTTGGACTAAGTGTTTCTTTGTATAGTACTGAGACTTGAGTGTGCTATGAATTTGAAGTTGTAAATAGCTTGTCGTTGAGTCAGACTAAGAGTGTACATCGCGTGTACTGTAGGCTCACCATCTCTGCTTAAGATTTGAGTCTCGGTATCTTCCATATCAATTGTTATCTTAGATACTTCATTTTCTTTGCGCGCAACCACCTCAGTAACAGTTTTTATATTTCATAACATCAGTTTTATACGATACATATTGTATTAAAGAAGGCTTTAACCACTTTCCTAAACCTTTATGAAAGCTTCCTAAATATTTAGGAATCATTGAATTGGTGTATTTTTGTTAGTGGAATCCAGATTCACTAAATTCTGATCCAATCTATATTTTTAGTAAATCTAAAACCACGACTAAACTAAAAATACTCGTGTTTTGAAAGATTGCAAAGTAATTTTGTAAGACCGTCATAAAACTTTAAGAAAACTAAAAATACTTATATTGTGTGCAGTATCATCAGCAATTTTGGACATATCCTTACCTGGAATGAGATCCTTTGCATTAGCCTCTCTGTCGGCGGCACACATCATGGCGAATCATCTCTGCACCAAGACCAAAACTATATCAATACTCGATTTACACTAATTAACAAAGAAAAATANTGGTAAATAAATCTGCTGCGTTGTCACTTGAGCGAATATATCAGATATCCACTTGTTGATTTTTCTCGAGCTCTTGAGTGTCAGAATTTTTTTTTGGAGGGATGTGTTTTGTTCAGTCGCTCTTGATATAGCCTTCTTTTGTCTGGGCAACACATGCAGCGTTATCTTCATACAAGATTATTGGTTCTTTGCTGGTGATTATTCCGGTGGCTTCTTGAATGTGTTGAGTCATGGATCTGAGCCATACACATTCTCTACATACCTCATGAAGTGTTGAAGAAGTGGCAACCAAAGTTTGTTTTTGGGATCGCCATGAGATTGCAGTTCCTCCAATGGTGAAAACATACCCAATTTGCGATCGAGATTTATGCGGATCTGATAAATATCCTGCATCTGAAAAACCAACTAAACCAAATTTGGAATTTCGAGGATAAAATAATCTCAAATCAATCGTTCCTTGAAGATAATGAAATATATGTTTTATCCCATTCCAATGTTTGCGCGTAGGAGACGAACTATATATTGCAAGTAGATTTGTAGCAAATGCTATATCCGGTCGGGTACAATTTGCAAGATACATAAGTCCACCAATAACGCTCATATAAGGTACTTCAGGACCTAACTCTTCCTCGTTATCTTCACAAGGTCGGAATTGATCTTTTTCAGTATTGAGAGATCGATTAACCATTTAAATACTCAAAGGATTCGCTTTATCCATATAAAAACGTTGTAAGATCCTTTTGGTATAATTTGATTGATGCACAAGTACTCCATCTCGGAAGTGCTCTATTTGGAGTCCAAGACAAAATTTTGTTTGTCCGAGATCTTTCATTTCGAACTCTTCTTTCATATGAGTTCTTACATAATCAATTTCCTTTTGAGTTCCAATGATGTTCAGGTCATCAACATATACAACAATGATCATAAATCCTGNTTTTCAGTATTGAGAGATCGATTAACCATTTGAATACTTAAAGGATTCGCTTTATCCATATAAAAACGTTGTAAGATCCTTTTGGTATAATTTGATTGATGCACAAGTACTCCATCTCGGAAGTGCTCTATCTGGAGTCCAAGACAAAATTTTGTTTGTCCGAGATCTTTCATTTCGAACTCTTCTTTCATATGAGTTCTTACATAATCAATTTCCTTTTGAGTTCCAATGATGTTCAGGTCATCAACATATACAACAATGATCATAAATCCTGATGAGGATTTCTTAATAAAGACGCAAGGGCAAATTGCATTATTCACATACCCTTTCTTTTGATAAATATTCGCTTAAGCGATTATACCACATGCGCCCGGATTGTTTTAATCCGTAAAGTGATCGCTGTAATTTGATCACACATATCTCTGTGGATTTTAATTTTAATGCTGCATGCATTTTTAATCCTTCTGGGATCTTCATATATATATCATTATCAAGTGATCCATATAGATATGTTGTCACTACATCCATAAGATACATTTCTAAATTATTGGATGTTGCAAGGCTCATTAAAAATCTGAATGTAATTGCATCCATAACCGGGGAATATGTTTCTTCATAATCAATTCCCGGTCTTTGAGAAAATCTTTGTGCCACAAGTCGAGTTTTATATCTTGTGATTTCATTTTTCTCATTTCTTCTTCGCACAAAAACCCATTTGTACCCAACTGGTTTTACATCTTTGGGTGTAGTAACAATAGGTCCAAAAACATTTCTTTATTGAGGGAGAATAATTCATTTTTCATGGCCATTTGCCATTTCTCCCAATCAGGCCTTTTCTGGCACTCTGATACGGACCTTGGGTCTGGATCATCACTTTCATAATCAATGTCTTTGGATACAGAGAATGAGAAAATTCCATCATTATCTTCTATTTTATTTATATCCCATATTTTTCTGTCTTGGGCATAGTTAATGGAAATCTCATATTTTTCTATATCATGTTCATCTTCTAGATGAATCTCTTTATGTGGTTCTGTTTGAACATTTTCATGTATGTCTTCTGGATATTTTTCTTTATATGGTTCTTCGGGAACCTTTTCATTTTGTTATCCCAATTTATTTTTCTTTCGGGGATTTTTGTTTTTAGAACCAATTGGCCTCCCCCTTTTTAACTGAACTATGGGTTCATTTGCTCTATTCCCATCAATTTGTTCTTCAAGAACGTTAATTCTTGATGGAGCATTTGCAGCAGGGATATATGATTTTGTCACCCTTTTTGTATCAGTGAACGCATAGGGTAACTGACTTGCCATATTTTGTAAGTGTACAATTTTTTGAACTTTGAGTTCGTGTTGATTTTTAGGGGGATCTAGGTGCAACAAAGACGGTGTGCACCATGTAACGTCTTTTGGAATTTCTTTAATTCTTCATTAAAATGGCAATCGACAAAACGAGCTGTAAACACATCACCAGTTTGCGGTTCAAGGTACCGAATTATACTTGGTGATGTATAACCAATGTATATACCCAATCTCCTTTGTGGCCCCATTTTTGTTATTTGCGGTGGGGCTATAGGAACATAAACCACACAACCAAAAACACGGAGATGAGATACATTTGGCTCCTGGCCAGATGTTAATTGTAAAGGGGAATGTTTATTATATGCGATTGGTCTTATCTGGACCAATGACGCAGCATGCAAGATAGCATGACCCCATATAGAAATTGGGAGCTTTGTTCTCAATATCAATGGTCTAGCAATGAGGTGCAGACGCTTAATCAAAGATTCAGCCATGCCATTTTGTGTATGTACATGGGAGACCGGATGCTCAACATCGATTCTCATTGACATACAATAGTTATTAAAGGCTTGTGAAGTGAATTCACCAGCGTTATCAAGCCTAACTTTCTTTATGACGTAGTCATGGAATTGTGCTTTCAACATGATTATTTGGGCAATGAATTTTGCGAAAGCCGTATTTCGTGTTCTCAATAGACACACATGTGACCATCTACTGGATGTGTCAATCAATACCATAAAATATCGAAATGGTTCGCATGGTAGGTGGATAGGCCCACATATATCACCATGTATTCTTTTTAAGAATACTGGAGATTCATTCCAATTTTGGCTGGTGATGGCTGAATCATGAGTTTTCCTTGAGAACATGCATTACATTAAAACTCTCCCGATTGAAAAATCTTTTGGTTTTTCAATGGGTGGCCATTCGAATTTTGCACAATCTTTCTCATCATGACTGAACCAGGGTGGCAAAGTCTTTCATGCCACACTTTAAATGTACTAGTAAACTTCGGGTTTACTGTAACATATGATTTAACTATATGAATCTTTGTGGAATATAATCCGGAGGATAATGCTGGTAGTTCCTCTAATATAACTTTTATTTCCGGAATTAGTTATGTGATGCAAAGATATTCAATGCCATTCTTATTCATGGTTTCTATATGATATCCATTTCTGCGGATATCTCTGAAACTTATTAAGTTTCTCTGGGATTTAGGGGAATATAATGCATCATTTATTCCAAATTTATTTCCCCTTGGCATTGAAAAACAAGCTCTTCCAGAGCCCATAATAATCTTTGCATTACCATATATAGTATTCACGCTTCCGGTGGAATTTTTTAAATTTAGAGAGAAGAAATACTTTTTAGTAAGATCACGTATTTTTGGTGATCAAACCTATCTCTGAACGATTTCCAGAGATCTGCAGGATCTTCTTTTGTGATGTATTGATCTTTTAGACCATCATGGATGTGATGACACAAAAATATCATAGATTGTGCCTTTTTCTCGGATGTCATTTTTAACGTGTCGATGGTATCAAAGAGTTGTTTTCCTCTCAGATGCATTTTTACTGCTACTGCCCATGTCCTATAGTTTTTCCCAGAAAGATCAAAGGCAGTAATCTTAAGCTTTGCCAAGTTTGACATGATTATTTTTTCGATATATGAACGGATCGGAGAACGATCGTGCTGATAACGTATTATAAATTATAATATTTTATATAGGTGAATATATATGTATATGTATTATTATATATTGTTTCGTTGGTAAGAGAAGTGAGAGGGATGATGAGAGCGATGAGAGCGATGAGAGAGAAATGTGAGATAGAGTTATAATTTTCTTATTACTTCGTGTCCTTTATCATTTACAAAGCACAACATATATATATAGAAGGAGAGGTGGTGACTTATCGTAAGTGGGTTTGGCATATCAGTACTAAGGTGGGTAATTATCCTTTCTCATAAGTCTTATGATATCCAAGGATAATTCATTTCATAGTGGCCAAGGAAGCAACCGAGCTTGTCCAAAACATTTATGATACAAATAAATGCCCTAAACCATCAATTCAAACCGGAAAAATTACTTAACCCATTCGATATCATCATCCAATGATAAAATCGATCAGTTTATACTTCAACGCGTTACTCCAATAAATTTCAATAAAATCCACCGGTCCAAATTTCTACTCTAGTTTATAATCATAACTTTCAAAGCATTAACAAAGCACAATCAGAAGAGTATTGAAAATTCGGGCCGTAAAATTCAATCAAAATCCACCGGTCCAAATTTTCAACCATAATACCACTGGTCCAACCACTATCCAGACCGGTATTACTATTCATACCGCTCAAATCGAAAAGTACGTTTGCTACTTCGTTAAAACAGTCGGACCAAAATCAAAATTTGCAGCAAATTATTGATCTCATCTTCAATTCACACTCGATACTCGTTTGTTCTCTTCGTACATACAGAGATTCCAATTTCTCTAGGGTCCTTCGATTTTTTCGACTGGAATTGCAGTTGTATCTGAATTTCCCCAATTCATCAAGCTGGACAGGCACCGAGTGGATCGCCATGGGAGTGGCGGTTACGAGGACTCCTACCTTAACCACCGAACTCATCCCAGAGGACCTTCTCGTCTCTCAGATTCACCCTCCATGACACGCTTTGACGAGGATGATGAAGCTTTTAGCCACCGTCGTCGTCGGGGAAACAGCCCTAGCAGTTATCGAGTTGGAATTGAGGGCGGAGGAGGTGGTGGTCGACGCTGGGAAGGTGACAGCCCTACGGATCGTGATGTTTCCGGAGGTTTCCGGCCGATCAACGGTCCTTCAGGTAGATTAGATTTTCAGCCGATGGGTTTTGGCCTCGATGGAGGCGTTGGTGGATTTCGACCGATGGGTCCTGACGGAGCTGTCGGAGGCCGAGGAGGATTTCGGCCTAGCGGACCCGTGAAGTTTCCGCCATCGGAAAGTCCAGATGGAGGGGGATTTTCAGGCGGCAGGGGGTTTCAGGCAACGATGGGTAAAGTAATGGAGTCTGATTACTCTGTAAGATTGACTCCACCGACGGTCCAGCAGCCTCTTTCGGGTCAGAAAAGAGGGCGTCCCCTCTCGGAGCATGGCAGCTTTACTGGAACTGGTAAGCTTGGGCTCACTCAATCGTAATGTAATGTATTCTAGTTGTTATGTAACTCGAGTGTTGGAGGTGTTTCATGTGATCTTTCCATTTTTACTTGTATGTGATAATCAGAGCTATTTCCAAACTTCATATGTAAGCATCCTTTACTGGGTAATCTGTTTTGCAGATGTTTCTGATCGTAGTAGTATAGTCAAGCTTTTTGTTGGCTCCGTACCAAGGACAGCTATAGAAGAAGAAGTGAGTTAATCTGTAATTTTTTTCTAATTTGTTCTCTATATACGCTCATTGTTGAGACATTCTAGACCACGAATCTCCTAGAATCTTTTCATACCTAGACCGTTCGCCTTGAGATTTTACCTTTTCTAATTTCTATCTTTTGGTTTTTATATTCCAGGTCCGTCCCTTGTTCGAACAACATGGAAATGTACTTGAGGTTGCTTTGATCAAGGACAAGAGAACTGGACAGCAGCAAGGTATGTTTATCTCCATTTTACTAGGAAATAGTCGTGATTTATACTTTTTCAAATTTCAGGTCTCCTGAAAAGGCTGATGGGAAGCAACCCTAGTCTCATCATTGGCCTCCATTTGTTTGCAACAATTTTCGGGCTTATTGCTTGTGCTTGCGAGCGTCTTATCTGTGTTGGTTTGTCACAGAAGAAGGCTACCTGTGTAGCTGGCTAAGAAAGGGTGTATGTATAGACCTTGGGCAAATAAGTTATGCTACTTGTGTCTATTCTAGAACTTAAGATGTGTTTTAAAAGTGTAGCAGACTTTATTGAGGGTGTTTTAGAGTTGGAGTTAATGTACAAAAAATTGAACAGATGTTTTGCTGTTGCCTTTATAGTGGGTATTAGTTTAAAGAACATCGCTATTTTCCTTTCCTATTGAATTCCATCTTTCTTTCCTCTTCCTTTCGATAAATTGAAAATGTTGTGTATGGTCTTGACAGGATGAATGTATTTTTATTGGTAGTTTTACAAGGTTCAACAGATGGTTTGATTGATTTGCCACCTCTGCTGGTCAAGATTTGGCCGTTTCTTAGTAATTATATCATGTTGGTGTTTGGCATCTTCAATTTCTTTCATATCCACTTTTGGATGTTCTGTCTCTATTGGTTGATGATGGAATTCTTTTACCTTTTTGGATGCTTGATGCCAGAATGAATGCCTTTTTTCCTCTTTATTTTTGTGAATGGCCGAAGAACTATGATGACTGTTTTTCTTTTCCCTCTCTTTGAATGGCCCAAGTTGTGGATTTGCTTTGTTCTTCTTTCTCTATTGCTTGGACGGCTTGTGATGTGATATACTATCTCTCGTCATTGATTAATGAATGTTTCGTTGAGTAGCTCTTATGTTTCTGTATGGTGACCCATTGCTGATCTATATTTATGTGGAAGAGATGTCTGATATTTTTTTTTTTGTAAGTTCCCTTTTCGCCAACCAGCCTTTGAGCTCGGTTCTGTTTTTTTAGTAGTCTAATCCTCGTTATTGAGATTCCTCTTGTAAAATTCCATAAAGTTCTGTCTTTATTTTGTCAGTGTGAAGAATTACTAGATGATGAATGATGTGATTATATGTGTTGCATAGTTATTATTTATTAATTGTTGACTTTGCAAGAAGTTATTGTATGATTTGTATCTATAACTGCTACACCTTTGTGGGTGGCATAAGAAGTGCATTAGATTGTGGTGACATAAAACTTTTACTCTTCTTGTTATCACAGTTTGAATGCAATAGATTACACAACTCTTTCTTCAGTCCTGTAAAATGTTTGGTGCTACTAACAGATGGAATATGGTAAATACGTCTTGACTTTCACTCACTCTCCCTGCATCGATCAGCATCAAACAGGAGCCTAATTACATATTACATAAAGCAAGTGTAACTCTTTTCTAAATTGCAATTATTTCCAATAAAATACCATTGGATTATGGTTATCTTGCCCATAACTGTAGTTTATTTTTTGAAGTCTTCAAATGTGTGATGTATGGTGACGAAAATGTGATATATGGTTCTGGTTTTAAATATATTACCTGTTACTTAGCAATGATTGAGAATTCTTACATACTGAATCCTTTACCTTGGTCCTGTAGTCATGTTTTATGTTGGTACTAACTTGTACATTTTTCTAGAGTTTTTTTCCAATGTATGGATCTTACTTGCACAAACTCAGCCAACCTTTGTCTGAAAGTCCCTCTTGTAGATATGTTATGTGCAAATACCGACTGTGTTCTTTTTAATTATTTTGTTGGCATATGCTCCATTTGAAGACATTAATTTATTCTCTCCAACAACTTTACAACAATGATCTAAGTGGAGGCTGTCAGGACATGTCTTATGATTTTGCTAATTAACTTATGTGCTTTGAATATTTATTTCTTCAAGATCGTGGTTGTGTGGCTTGTACATTTGTAATGCAACTATTTACTAGTACCTCTTGATGTTGATAGAGGGAAAATTTGAACCTTGAACAGACAGCTTAAGTATCAGTCTTTAATGCAGGCTGTTGTTTTGTAAAATATGCAACTTCTGAAGATGCAGATAGAGCCATTAGAGCATTGCACAATCAGATCACTCTTCCTGGGGTAATTACCACTAATGCTTTCTCTTATCAAGGACAGGGAAAGATAGGTTGTTTCACCTTTTATATTTTGGTGATTCCTAGGGAACTGGCCCTGTTCAAGTTCGTTATGCTGATGGCGAGAGAGAACGCATAGGTAATCAACTACCATGTATATTATCTGAATGTGGCTTTCATTTTCTGGTGTACATAGGGATGACCATATGCTGTATAAATTCAACATTAGAAGAATTGAGATATTGTGGGAAATGATATGAGTTTTAAGGAAGTGGATCCTTTTTTTTCTATTGTCTTTGCCTCACTCTCAAGTCTCAACTGATTTAATTCCAATCTTCTGAAGGTGCGCTAGAGTTTAAGCTTTTCGTTGGTTCACTAAGCAAGCAAGCCACTGAAAAAGAAGTTGAGGAGGTATGTCTCATATCCTACCAGTTGATGAAAGTCGTTACTTATAATAGATTTACAGAACAGTGAAGAGTTCTGAATTTAGATATTACAGTGTCTCCTGTTGCCTCAGCTGATAATTTTAAATGATTTAGTGATAATTTTTACTAGTCTTCCCAAAGGGTCAGTGGCTTGAAAAATTGTGTCAATTATGCAAGCACGTACACATTTTACTAACTGTGTAATCTTTTTTTCCAAATGGATCTAACTCTTCGACTGTCAGGTTTCTTTTCTCTTTTAAATAAAATTGATAAAGATGTGAACGGCTACTTTCTGCATCAACTCATGTGTGTCAATTTTCCCAGTTCTCTTTTGATGAACTGTTTGATTGTTGTTGCTTTAACAGATCTTTTTGCAATTTGGTCGAGTGGAAGATGTCTATCTCATGCGTGATGAATATAGACAGAGTCGTGGTATGTCTTATTACTGCTACTAGTTTCTGTAAATTGTTTGATGCGTGATGGTGTGATATGGTCAAACTGTGTTTTTCATTCATGTAGGATGTGGGTTTGTTAAATATTCAAGCAAAGAGTCTGCAATGGCAGCTATTGATGGTCTCAATGGAACTTATACCATGAGAGTAAGCTGTGAATCACATAAGTATCTCAGTTTCTCTCATTATCACCTCTGGACCTATTTTGTTTACTGGCCTTAATCCATTCCCCAGGGTTGCAATCAGCCATTGATTGTTCGGTTTGCTGATCCAAAGAGGCCTAAACCTGGCGAGTCAAGGTATTGCCTCAGGAGACTACATTTTGATTCATTCTAATGCTCTTATCAGGAAAATGTGTATAACTTCATTCTCTGTTCTGTCTGAGTTACATTTGGGGAAGGGCCTGGGTGGAGAACTGGGAATCTTGTTCCTTCTCCAGTTATTACTGAAATTCCAAGCATTGCTTTCTATATATCCATAACTAGTTTCCGTTTCCAGGGACGTGGCACCTCCTGTTGGACTTGGTTCAGGGCCTCGTTTTCAAGCTTCAGGACCAAGGTAACTGGGGTGAAAGAGATCATTATGCTCATGTAATTATATATTTTAATTAAACCTGGTCTCCTCATCTCCATTTGTTAGGCCTACATCTGGCCTCGGTGACCTTAGTGGGGATGTAAGCCAAACAAATCCTTGGCATCCAAAGAATTCACCAAACATAGGCCCACCAAGTAACACTGGGATCCGTGGTTTCGGAAGTGACTTTTCTCCTAGACCAAGTCAAGCAACATTGCCTTCAAATCAGGTGAGAACAGCTTGATGATCATGTATATCATCGTAGATCTACACACCCATACAAGTAACCAAACATAAGGTTTGCATGTACTTTATCTACTGCATACATATGAGCTTATGGACTCATGGAAAGAAGCATGAAGTTCCGACCTTCCAGCTTTTCATATGATGCTACAAATATGATGTGTGTTGCAGTCAAATGATATGGCCTTGATTTGTAGTTTTTCAGTTTCTGAGGCGATTTTTTTCTTCAATAATTTCTACTTCTGATGTGAGCTTTTCTATATATGACATTCTATAATGTTAGGGCGGTCCATTGGGTGGTTATGGTGTTCCTCCCCTTAATCCTCTTCCAGTTTCTGGAGTTTCATCTTCTGCCACATCGCAACAGGTACTTTAGCTATAATTATCTAATCGAGGAAATGTGAAAACGTTGTGCTGATCAGTTTGGAGTTTCAACTTTTCTATTCCACAGCAAAACCGGGCAGCTGGCCAGCAAATATCACCATTACAAAAACCTCCACACCGTCCACAAGACATCCCCTTTCGGCCACAAACTAATTTCCCTGGGGTCCATGCATCCTTGCAGAATCCTTATGGTTATAGCAGCCAGCTGCCTACCTCTCAGCTGCCGTCACAGCAAAACGTCCCTCCTGCAACTGCTCCTCAAACTCCTTTGAACATCAATCTACGGCCAACACTTGTGTCTTCTGCAACTGATCAATTGCACCCTCGTGCTCAGCAGCCACCGCTACAAAAGATGCAACATCCTCCTTCTGAGCTAGCTCAGCTCTTGTCACAGCAAACTCAGACTCTACAAGCAACCTTCCAATCATCTCAGCAAGCATTTTCTCAGCTGCAGCAGCAGGTGCAGTCCATGCAGCAACCAAACCAAAGTTTACCAGTCTCACAAAATGGCCAAGCTGGTAAACAGCAGGTATGAATATACTCTCTCGGTTACGTCTGTCCAGCCGGGTTGCTCAGCTGTTGTTGTGCTGTTTTGACTTCAGATTATGTTCCTGATAGACATCTCAGTTTTCATTTCTTTTATGTGTTTTAGTATTCTCCCCTTCTTTTCTAATGTTCCTCCCGGCTGCTTCGTTATCAGTGGGCTGGATCTGCAATTCCAACAGTTGTTAGCACCACTGCTTCTACACCAGTTAGCTATGTGCAAACAGCTGCACCTGCAGTAAGTCAGAGCGTTGTTTCTGTCAAATGTAACTGGACCGAGCATACCTCGCCTGATGGATTTAAATATTATTACAATGGTCTAACGGGTGAAAGCAAGGTGAGAAACGTGATTCCTCTTTAATTATATATCTTGTGAGTTTCAGGAGAGTTCCTTCTATTTGTTGTCCTATTAATTATATGTGGATATTTTTATATTTGAAGTTCTTTAATATGTGTATAATTGACTTTTGCAGTGGGAAAAACCTGAGGAAATGGTAGTGTTCGAGCGACAGCAACAGCAACAGCATCAACAGAAGCCAACTATACAGCAGCCCCAGACCCAGTTACAGCAGGCTCTGCATTCCCAGCCGATGCAGCAACAACCACAACAGGGTCACCAGCAATATCAGAGCCAGCAATTTCAGCAGCCTTTTTATTCTTCACTGGTTGGTTTCATTTTCATGCTGGTTACATCCAAATAGTTTTCTAACATGGTCTCTAACTTGGATATTTACTCTTTCCATTTGGAGTTGCAGTATCCAACGCTAGGGTCCAGCCATAATGCTCAGGTGTATATCTCTCTGATCTGTTTACTTATTATTCATTTCAAGATTTGATTCTGGTATAAGGAGATGGACCACCTTATGTAATATTCAATAAGCCATGGTTTTGACAGCGTTTTGAATACAAATAAAAACATCTAACGTGAATGTCTGTTTTTCCTTTTTAAAATGCAGTATCCGTCATTGGCAGCCGGTCAAAATAGCCAGGTACATATCTAAATCTGAGGCATAGTTTCAGTGGCATTTTAGAAAGAAGAAAACGCTGTGCATATTCTCTATTTGAATATCTTCTTCTTTTTTTCCTGGAAAATGCAGTTTCCTATGTCAGGGACTGGTCAAAATACTCAGGTATATCTTATCATGTATAGACAAACTCTCATGTTTTCTGATTACTTTTGAATTTAAACAAAGAACATACATGAATACATGCATTTAATGACATTTCCAAAATAAACAAAATTGCTGACATTTTCTTGGTGGGAAATGGTAGAGGCAGAACTTATGTTCTAATCTGTTTGGATTGTCTAGGAATATGGTCGGACAAATATACCAGTGAGAGCCTCTTCAATGAATGATCTGTCCCGAACTCAACAGGTGGGTATGGTGTTTTTTATTCAGTGATACAAACTTCTCTGTTCATAATTCTTCCTTGGGTATTCGATTCTCTTACAATCATATCTCTGTTTCTAGAGCCGTCAATCTCCACAAGAACTCATGTGGAAGAATAAAGCTTCAGGTTCAGATCTTCCCTTTTCTCTCCTCTGTCTCGTATTTTTTCCATACCGAAACACATTCGGCCTGTATGAGGTTACTTTAGTTTGAAGTTGCATCTATCTCTCTGTGTTGGTACTGTGCAGGTAAATGAAACGAGGAGCTAAAATATTTCAGTAACTAGATAGAAACTTCCGAACTAATTATTAGTCAAGCAGAGGAAAGCATCAATGGCAGTGTTCTTGGTCTCTGATTTTTAGTTAACCCCCTCAGGTATAATAGATAGGCGATTCGCCGACCATCTGAATATCCTTTCTCGAATCAATGATTTTCTTCTCTTTCATTTCTATAGTTATCAAACAAGCAATCCGCCTGTTGTAACAGAGGTTGCGCAAGTCATGTCTCATGTTGTGTTAGTAGTAGTGTACTTAGCTGGTAAAACCAAACTTTGATCCAGATTTAGGAGTCATATACATAGAAGTGTACATTCATATATCATCTCTTAACCAAACCCAGATCAATTTTTTATTTTATTTTTCAGAGTTCCATCAATTCTCAGTTTCCCGATCTAACTTAATTGTTCATCCATCTCTGTGTTCGTTTCTTCATAGATTTCGTAAACCCAAAGTTCTATGTAGACTTATTTAATTTTTATATAAGATATCAATAAGTCTGGTCTTGGATATAAATGGTTACATCCTTCTCTATTTTTTTTAGTTAACCGTTCTACAATTCCTCCTAATCTCGCCCTCACTACCACCAGTTATCCCTCCCATTTTAACCATAGCATTCTTAAAATCTTTGAAGAAAACCGACTGATCCGCTGCGTAGGTCTCAACAATCTCCCTCGTCCCTGGGTCCTGAACCGCCAAAGCTTGGTCCGATGGAAGCAATCCCTCACCCGAGAGGAGGTTAACATAGTACTGGTTGTCAAATGTTGACGGTGTCACCAAGTCAAGCTGAGTGATACCTACAACAGGTTCCACGGTTGAGCACAGTTGCTGTAGCGACTCGAGGAACTCAAGGTTGTCCCCGTTGTTAGCCGGCTGTCCAGTTTGTAGTGGCAGCAACCGAGCTGTAAACGATGTGCACTTTGCCTTTCCCAATGTATGCCCACCTGGTTTACATTGGTTAAGTGTGATTATCCTCGGTTTCTGCCAAAACCGGTTGGTTTAGGTAAAGAGAAAGAAGCGTAGTAGAGACAGTGTACCGGAAAGAGCGACCATGTCGGTTTGCGAAAGGCCGAGATTTTGAAAGATAGAGATGAGAGTTGGTACGGTCGAGTTTGGTGATGGTAAGCTATTTGTTGCTGCCTGTTTACTCGCGGTTCTACCGTCTTTTCTTCCCACTTCCACCTCCCATGTTGGTCCACCCGACTTCAAATATCCGATTTAAAATGTTCAGTCAAAACCGGTTTAAATTAATTACATCCGGTTTATACATGAGTATGATTAGGAACGCTGAAATTAGTTACCACAACGACTGAATCTCTAGCAGCCATGGCAAGAATATCTGCGCATGAGACAGTCTCTGGACATACAGACTCAAGATCAGACTTTATCGAATCGATAACCTCGAATCCTCGGAGAGAATTAAGATTGGGAGGCGCCGTTTTTTCACCAACCAATCCTTCTGTGTCATCCAACAACACCGAAGCATCACATCCCTGCAATGCAATGCAAGTCAAAAACATATCCCGGTTCATACACCTGCTCTACTTAACCGGTACCTATTTGGATTTGTCACGTTTAACCGGCATGATTAATTGATTAATAATTTCCCGGTTCAATGGTTTGTAAAGGACGGGGATTATTTAACTAACCAAAACAATTAAAACAAAAAAAGATAAGGGGACTTGCATTGACAAAACAGTCGTGGAAATGAAGACGGAGAAGAGAAGCCGCCATTCTTGGATCCTGTAAAACCGCGGTCTCGACCGACGAGTAGACGATAGACTCTGCTTCCGGGCAGCTATTACGGTATAAACCGAAATCAAGAACCAAACCGAATCCTATACCGAAACCTGAACCGGTTGCTCCACTTCCGTCTTCACAAGTCTCGCTGAACTTGGTTGGATTCTCAGAGAGTGAGAGAATTGGCATTGAAGCGAAAAGCATAACGAACAAGTTAAAGAACATCTTCGTGGTTATATGATCTCTCTCCACTTTCTTCTCGAGTTTTAACATTCAATGGAGTTGGTACTGTTTTAGGAAGCTAGTGTAGTGTGTGTCCATATTTATAGAAACAATTAATTATATATAGACACACACACATACATGATACATAACACGTGTGTATATATATATATATGTATGTGTGAGCGCATGACTGCATGTGCATGTGCACTACAACAACCCAATTACGGATTATGTACTCGTAAATTTAATCATATGTATGTATGTTAATGCTGCGTGTGTATTAAATCAAAAGTAAAATTGTGATTTTGTCATAATACAATACAGTCATAAACCCAAGAAGGGATAAATTTGAAACCAAAATTGCAAAAGGTTGCTGGATATCTTTACTCTCTCCGTTTCATAATAAGTGTCGTTATTTTGACATTTTGCACATAAATTAATAAAACATATTAAAAATTCAATTATACTATTAAAATTAATAATAACTCTTGAAATTTTTCATTAGAACTAAGGTTAAATTATGTATTTTGTGTCAAAATTTGCATTGAAAATCTAGAGTAACACTTATTATGAAACAAGAAAAAAATTCTTATACGATACTTATTGTGAAATGGATGAAGTATTACTTATTAAAAATTAAAAAAATGAACAAAAGAATTCTAAACTGAAATTGTAATAAATGAAAAGGAAATCACAAATAAAACATGTTGCTTCTACAGACAACAGAGAGAGATGTGTCGGTGTACACTGTAGAGTCAGGAGTGGTTAAAAAGACAGACCAATTCAATACTTGGAATCTAAAAGAAGTAAAGTAGTAGTTTTTAAAATTTATCAATGTACAAATAATTACAGAATGAATGATATAAGGTGCATGTGGTTGTTACTGTTGAAAAAGTACATTACTCTTCAATGAAGAAAGGGTCAAA
Organism: Eutrema heterophyllum; assembly: GCA_002933915.1. Taxonomy (NCBI): domain Eukaryota; kingdom Viridiplantae; phylum Streptophyta; class Magnoliopsida; order Brassicales; family Brassicaceae; genus Eutrema; species Eutrema heterophyllum. Next base: position 307,933 of record PKMM01018184.1, read on the forward strand.
TTAATTTCGTGTGGTCCACTTGATTTTTCTCTAATTGATTACCAAATCTTAATGTTTCAAAATTAGTATTTCACATCTTAACACTCTAAAATTAGTTTTACACTTTTACCACATAATATTAATAATAAAAATAAAATTTTAATCGATTTCTAATTCTAAAATTAAAGTTACTTAACAAAAAGGAAAAACAGAAAATATAAATTTATCTTAAAAGCCAAAATTCATTAAAAAATTAAAAATTCAGAAAAATTTATAACCAATTTCTAATCCTAAGAGGTAAAATTACTAGACAAAAAGAAAAAAAAAATTAAAATTTATTCTAAAAGAAAAAGTGAATAAAAAAGGAAAATTTTTTTTCTCATTTTTCATCTAGATTAAGAAAATTAAACAATGAATTGCTAATCCTAAAAGAAAAAAAAATTCTTATCTCTATATAAACAATTTTACAGTGTCTCAATTACGCACTAAAAAAATTAAAAGTCCAACAATATTTTCCAAAGCTATTTACTGCATTTGTTCTAGCAAATTGTTCCTTGAAGGTTATATATTTGATGCATCGGAAAAACTATTTTACGACATATATCAGTAAGTCGATCAGATTTCACGTTAAAACGTTTTTTTTCGGGCGATCAAAATTTATTTTTACTTTTATTGTTTACAATTTTTTTCTACAGATAATAAAGTTTTAAATTATAAATCTGCGTACTCCGAGGGTGAGTTTATAAAGTCAAATTAACCTATGTAAATTAAAGTGTAGTAAACCTTGTATAGGCCGGCCCATGGGCTTTACAAAAGCTAGCTGTGTAAATGCCCAAAAAAGTATAAAATTACGTCCGATTGCCACTACTCAGCTTTTCGCTTAGAGCTTCACCTCTCTCGTGCGTCTCCGAGTGAACGATCCCGCCAAAGACACTGAGAAGAGCGAGTGTGAAAATCAGGAAGAACTCCAAGACTCGTCTGCTAAAGATTCAGCGAAGATGAGTACTATGAAGTTTTGTCGCGAATGGTCTGTTCTTTGCTCTTTTATACTAATTCTTGTGAAATTTAATATTTGGGTTTTCATCCCTTAGCTCGTCTGAATCCGTCTTGAATTCGGTATTGCAACCAGTTCGTCTAACTTCTGAATTTTGGCTCCAATTTTGTCAATTGGATAAAAGCTCTAATTTTTCCCCCAATTTTCGCTGGTTATGAACCTTTTAATTTCTTATGTTTCTTTTTTGAAAATTTCAGTAATAACATTCTATATCCGAAGGAAGACAAGGAGCAAGCGATCCTCCTCTACGCTTGCCGTAATTGTGATCACCAGGTAAACTTGGTTATGCTTTCTTTGATAAAATTAGGGTTCCATGGTGTTAATGGCACAATGTGATGCATGGCTGAAATCAAGAGACTTTAGTTGAAACTCCTTTCTTCACTTATAGATTTCTGTAGAGATTTTATATCTGATTGTTGTTTGGTAACCTGATGTTACTTTGCTCTTTATAAATCTCTTATACGGTTAAGAATCAAAGTAAGAAATTGAAATTAAACTGAGAAATGAGGGTTTAACGAGTTTAGATCCACAATCGAGGTCATTCTCCTTGTGTCAGATCATGAAACTAATTGGTAAAAGATAATGCTCTATCAGTAAAAGATAATCCTTTGAGACCTTCTGAACAAATGCAAGACTTTTAGACACTATAAAGCGTTTAGAGGGTTTCTACAACTTAGCCGTCGAAAACCATTTGAGTTTAAACAATATCCACTGGGTGCACAAGCTTTTTCTTGTTATGCAACTTTTTAGTGTTTCTGAGTTGATTTTTCTAGTGTTTGTGTTCTGTTTGTTGATACAATCATCAAGCTTTTGTTAGCTGCTGAAAGCCATGAGATCCCATATGAACGTGTGCAAGGCATCTTAAGCTTAATACTGGATTTTCGAAACCGAATTAATTATCAGCATATTGTTAGCTGAATCACTGTCCTGTCGCTATGAAATTACAAGATCTTAAATTTATGTTCTGAGCATTTGGCTTTGCAGGAAGCAGCGGATAACAATTGTGTTTACAGAAACGAGGTTCATCACTCTGTAAGTGAACAAACTCAAATCCTATCCGACGTTGCGTCTGACCCAACTCTTCCCCGTACCAAGGCGGTGCGCTGCGCCAAGTGTCAACACGGCGAGGCAGTCTTCTTCCAGGTGAATAATTACCTTAAAGCTTGGTCGTTTAATTCGTTGTCATTCAAGAAGCAAAGAAACATTTTTGTTTTCTTTTTCTCTGAACTAACTTGCGGATCAAAAGATATTTCTTTCTCTTGCTTTTTCATTTGGTTAATACACCGCCATATCTGGCTATTCGGTTTAATATTAGCTCGTGTGTGTAATTGAATTTGCAGGCTACGGCTAGAGGCGAAGAAGGAATGACTCTGTTTTTCGTTTGCTGCAACCCGAATTGTAGTCACCGTTGGAGAGAATAAAACTGTAGAAGATTACATTTTTCAAATGTAACGTGTTCTTGAGTTCCTCATTAAGAGTTTCATACATTCAGTTTGGAGTTTTCTGTGTACAAATATGAATACTGTGGGAGTGTTGTCGAGTTCTTGAATTTTCAGGATCTTTTATGATCATTTTGGTCTAAATTGGGTCTAATTATATATTTGCTGATTTCTGTGGGGCGGATCTGAAAATTCGCCGTTATCCATGGGTTGAAATTGACATTTTGAATACGTGGAAACTGGAAATTGGCATATTGGTAGCTTCTAGTCATAGCCGCCGGCTGCTGTTGTAACTTTGCTATAACGTGTGATATTATAAAAAGTTGATAAATCTAATCTTCTCATTATTAATTATTTTAATAATCTTGTGGTTACTACATTATCGTATTGAATTATATGATGAAAATGTCAAAACTATTTATGTTGAAGTTTATGTTCAAATGGATCATTGCCTTCCATAAGGATTTAAGGCATATAAAGCCTAGTTGGTGTAGTACCATATTGTTGGTTCTATATTTCCATATATCTTTTGGATAGACAATTTTGTCCTAAATATTTTACCATATTTTTTTTATCATATTTCTTTTCACATAATATAGAACCGATATTTTGAAACATAAATATATGTTTTCACCATTTAAAATAAAAATTAAATGTAGAATAAAACTAACCAAAACACATAGTTAATTATATATGATCTTTTTTGTATTATACAATTCAAACTGTGTAGTTAATTAGTTATATTTATATGGTTTTTTCAAATGTGTTTTAAATAGTATATATTAAATTATAAAAAAAAAATAGAAAAGCAAAACAAAAAATGAATAAATCAAGGCCACATACCAAGCCTCTTAAATATCTGGAACGGTACTGATCATTGTATAATACACGATTTGATGATTAGGTTTGGAAAATGGAGTCTCTATAAGAGGATTGAAACTTACGCATGGGCTGCTATCAAATATAATATATCAAGAATTTAAATGATAACATTATCTCAATTTTTTGAAGTTTTGATTTCCTTATGTAATCAAATAAGAAAAATTAACGTGCGCTAAAAAAAAAAAAAAAAATCAAAATTGGTCCACCACAAAAGTCAAATAATCAGTAATAACCTCATGAGTGGAATTATACTTGATTCAATGACACTGATTAGGAGCTTATCTAAATTTCAGAAGTTAGAAGTCGTTATACGTAAAACAAAATATCAAATGTTTGGTGAAGTTGTTTTTACGTCCGTTATTAATCGAGTAGGTTTCTCGTCATTCGTAGAACTCTTATAAACATTGATATAAACATAGAGTCAAGTAAATAAAATTTCGTAAAATCAAAAACCGAAAAATAGCCAAGTTGATTTGTCAATTGTGGAAAATATAAGCAATGTCCTAATTTCTCGAGTTGGGAGTTGGAAAGAGACATTTCTCTACCCATTTCTCATTAAAGATATTCTCTTTTGCATAGATTGATAAATAAATTCATTCTTATAATTTGCACTCAACTTGACCTTACGTACTCAATTACTTGACCCGTCTAATGACTTAAATTTGAATAAATAAACAAATATCACGGAATTCAACATACGAATACGTTATATACGCATCCATTTGTTAATTATAAAATAAATTAAGAAACTTAAGTACGTACCAATGTTTGCATATAAAAAGCTAAGCACAAACTCATATTAATTAGACAAAGAGTTATTGATAACCCACATTATCAATAGATTATAAGGAGCTTCTATATAAATCCTTTTCGATTTCGATGTCACAAATGATCCCATTGTTTTTCCTTCTTGCTCTCTTCACAACCATCCTCTATCCAACAAGTCTCTCTCTTTCCACATGATTTATTTATATATTCTCTTTACTAATTATGGATTATATATACATAATCACATGCATGGTTAAATTAAATGTTTAATGTAAAATGATGAATCCAGGTGGAGAACCAGTAGGCGTATGCTATGGAATGATGGGGAATAACCTTCCGTCTCAATCAGAGACAATCGGTCTCTTCAGACAAAACAACATCCGAAGAATCCGTCTCTACGACCCAAACCAAGCCGCTTTAAACGCTCTTAAAAACTCCGGCATCGAAGTCATCGTCGGCGTTCCAAACTCCGATCTCCGTTCACTCACTAACCCTTCCTCGGCTAGATCGTGGCTCCAAAACAACGTCCTTAACTACTACCCCGCCGTTAACTTCAAGTACATCGCCGTCGGTAACGAAGTCGTTCCGTCCAACGGTGGCGATCTTGTGCTCCCTGCGATGCGTAACGTTTATGATGCTTTACGTGGTGCGAATCTTCATGATCGGATTAAAGTCTCTACAGCCGTTGATATGACTCTGATCGGAAACTCTTTCCCTCCTTCCTCCGGAGAGTTTCGCGGCGACGTTCGCTCTTATATCGATCCCATCATCGGGTAATTCTATGCAATCTCTTCATATTATAACTATCGAACCAAACCAAAAATCGATAATCGAACCAAACCAAAAATAGAAATTGGTTCTAAACCGAATATGGTCATCATTCCCTTCAATAACTCGATTTTTTTCTGTTTGACTACTCAGGTTTCTGACGAGCACGAACTCGGCGTTACTCGCCAACATCTATCCCTACTTCAGCTATATCGGCAACCCACGAGACATCTCTCTCTCTTACGCTCTCTTCACTTCTCCTTCCGTCGTCGTCTGGGACGGATCTCGCGGCTACCAGAACCTATTCGACGCCTTGCTAGACGTCGTTTACTCCGCCGTCGAGCGATCGGGCGGTGGATCTCTCCCGGTGGTCGTTTCCGAGAGCGGCTGGCCTTCGAACGGCGGAAACGCCGCGAGTTTCGACAACGCGCGGGCGTATTACACGAATCTGGCGGCGCGCGTGAGGGAGAACAGAGGGACGCCGAAGAGACCTGGGAGAGGAGTGGAGACGTATTTGTTCGCCATGTTCGATGAGAATCAGAAGAGTCCTGAGATTGAGAAGAATTTCGGTTTGTTTTTTCCTAATAAACAGCCGAAGTTCCCGATCACATTCGCCGGCGTGAGAGACGGTACGGCGGTTGAGTGATGATTTGAAATGTAAAATCGATAAAATGTAATAAGTGAATTATCTGAGATTTTCTGTGAAATGTTTAAAGCAGTATCGATCTGGGAGAGATAATCCCATAAATAATTCGAAATAAGAAGAAACTTTCAGAATCATAAACTTAACTCGTCATAACGAATAACAAATTGATAGCAAAAGTATAATCCGTCGTTGAGGCATTCCTATTGGGCTGAATTTTTATGGGCTAAGGCCCATATCAGGATTGTAACTTGTCTTATGATCTCTCCGAACGATTATAGATCGTAGATGACGTGGCAAATTACGAGCCGTCAGATAATTGAATGACAATAATCATATCCTATTTTTCCGTCACTGTATGAACGAAATGCCAATCAGCGGTTGTCACGTGTAATCATTTTTGAAAGTTGATGACGTGGCGATCATTTGACTTCGATATTAACCTTACCCTCTTAGTAAGTAAAGAAAATCTGTTGAGATATCGGTCGTGCGGACTTTTTGGCGGTGGATTGGATTTACCAGGTCAGATCATCGGCGAGAACATGGCGGATGAGAGGTATAACCGGAAGAATTCGGCGGTGAAGAGGATATTGCAGAAGGTTAAGGAGATGCAAGCAAATCTGTATGACGATTTCATGTCTCTTCCTCTCGAGTTAGATTTCTCGAAACGGCGTACAATTCTTTTTATTCTCTGATCTTTCTCGATGTTTGGAGAGAAAATTCCCCTCTTGGAAAAAACTCATTGCTTCTATTTCAATTGGATGCACGAGATCATAGTTTTCACCTCTTTCGCATAATAAGAAAGGTGACCATTTACAAAGTCTTCTTTATACTATAAGAAATGTTTTACGTGAAAAATGTGAAAACTATTATTTCGTGCAAATTGTATTATGAAAACCTCATAGATGATAATTAATAGTGGAAAATCATGTGTTCAACTACAACGTAATATCTCATCGTAAAGTCTAACTACAAATACGCAAAAATCGGCAAAAAACAACTATGAAAATGAACGTATAACTGTACACTTAGGGACAACTTTCTGTATATCTCACACACACGTGAGATTTAAAACATTGAATACTTTTCTTTAAATATTATAAAAATAAAATCTAACACATTTCCTATAAATACTCATTATCTATTTTTTCTATTTTTCTCTCTCTTTTTTTCTGTTTTTGCTAAGCTTGCTTTGGAGTCAATTCGTGAGTCAATGAATCTAATTCGTGAGGAAATTTACGACCTTAAGGAACGCTTAGCCCAGAAAGAAGGCGAGATTGGTAGGCTGAAGGAGTCCAACAAGATGTAATCTTAGAGGAGCCAGATCTATAGAGGCAGAACTATTGCAATGCCACCTCACAACTATACCACTGCCATCTCTCTCTACGGTGAAGGATTCTTACAAATGGCGAGTTAATGAGTCTGACCTATGTTACTTCTCGGCAAAGCAGACTTGGAATTCTATAAGAGACCGAGCTCCACCACAACCATGGACATCCAATGTCTGGTTCAAGGGACACACACCGAGACACGCATTCACAATGTTGGTTGCTCACCTTGATAGACTTCCAACAAGAAGCAGGCTTTCAAGATGGAATATTGAAATCCCAAATACTTGCTGTCTATGTAATACTTATGACGAGAATCGTGACCACCTGTTTCTCAGATGTGAAGTGAGTGAGCAGATTTGAGACATGATCATCCACATGATGGGTTATCAACCCTTCTCATTTCACACCTGGACGGCTTTTTCCTCTTGGCTAGGACTAAAGGACAACACATCGCCGAGACTACTTCGAATAATAGCAGCGCAAGCACAATGTATAGTATATGGAGAGAGAGGAACGCTAGACTTCACACCAACATCTCTACTCCTGCTCAGGTAACTTTCAAGGCAATTGATGTCTTATTCGAGACACGATTCTAGCAAAAAGGAAACGCAAGAGTTTTAAGGACCTCATGCAAATTTGGCTCACTTTTGACTAGGACATTACCATAAATCGTGTATCAAGGCGAGATTGGTAGGCTGAAGGAGATCCAAGAAGATACTTTTAGTAACGATAAGAACCAGATGAACAACCAACCTGCTTCCACATGGGCTTACGTGTCCAACCTTCAGCTAGCTTGCACCTTCTTTGCAAGCTGTAACATTGGATGAACGTATCAAATAACATTGGATGAACGTATCAAATAACATTGGATGAACGTATCATATATGTGATCATTTTTTTTGGATTTGTGGCATTTGAGCAATTGTTCCTCATCACGCGTCTTTCATCAAATACTCACTCTCTTCATATTCCGATGATGGCTTCTTATCGTCACAACCCTTTTGAACGCAATTAAGAGAAGCGAAGAAACAATTTTGGAAGACGAAGAGATTAGGATGTAGGGAATCTGAAATGATTTTTAACAGTTAATTTCTAACGGCATATTAAACCGTGATTAGGATGATGGCTTCTTTTTTCTCTTTAAATGCAATGAATCGTCTGCAAAATTAAATTCACTTCATACGATTTTTTCACTCTAATTCGGAAAAGCCATTGTTTTTTCTTCGCCTTAATCGTCGGAATTTTAAACCCGATCATTCCTTCACTTAATACGCTCCAGATTTTGCAGAGAAGAGATAGGAGAAACCAGTATGAAACGATGCCGTATTGCAAAGTAGTAATCGAACAGGACGGCCCGGACACATCGCTTAACAAAAAAAGAATATATATATATTGTTACATCGCTTAACAAAAAAAAGAATATATATATATATATATGTATATATTGTTACAACTTACTTCTAGATTAAGGATTTGACGGTTGATTGCGTAAATGATATGCTAATAATACACATACAAAAAGGTTAAAAATGTAAGAAATACTTACCAAAAAAATTGAATAAAATCAAAAGTAAGTATACTTACCGGGGGTCCGTAAATATATTTAGAGCCGCTGTCTATCAAGGTTTTGTCACAGAATTGTGCTACAACAGTAAAAAATGAATATAAAAGCTATGCTAAAAACAAATGCCTAATTTTTAAGTAAAAAAAAAAAAACCTAGTTACTTAGGTGCCCCGCAACGGAAACCTCAGTCATATGGATCATCCACCTATAAGCATTGGCGACGAGACTATAGTAACGATGTTCGCCGTTGAAAAGCCTCCGATTAACCCCTCCGAATATTATCCGACCACCATCATTACCGCTAACATGATAGTTTTGCAAATAAAGCGAAAATACATTCTTTCGTAAACCATGATTCATCAACGTCATCCTAAAATAAAAATCAATTAATGATACCAATTGTTACATTGTTGTAGTGATACATTACTAAATAATTTACTTTAAAATGGTAATTATTAATTAAAAACAAAAGAACAACAAAAAATTTAGGTTCAACACTGGGTCCAAAAGTTGGAGGGAGAAGATTGGCTAGAATGGGTAATCCCAGTCTCACAAATCCATCAGGTTGCTGCTCATCGTAATAATCAGGCGGGACGGTGGCATCATATATAGATGACGAATTCGCAGGCACCAACTTGATAAGGAGGAGGATATCCTAACATGATGTTCTCCGTTCTTCTCATTCCAAATAGAGCTGTATTTTCATTTTGTAGTATGACTGCGCCTAAGGTTCCTAATATAGAGCAAAAAAAAATTATTAATTTTTTAGATGGAAAAGAGAACAAAAATTATATGGAAAAGAAAAATAATGAGACCTGGTTCTGGGATGAAAGTGGGTGAGAAATCATGATACGCTCTATCTTTAATCCAAATATCAAAAGGGATGCATGTGTACTTAATACTTGATCACCAACTCCTAACCTTTCAACATACATATGGTTGTTTATGTTCCTAGGACGTACAATAATTGGCTCCATTTTCTTTAGATCTGCCACAAAACCAAGTAAAAGAAACAAATAAGTAATAACCCATCAATGTTTTCGCAAAAGGGAAGAAGTTTCTTCAGATAGATATGATAGAATACCAAATAACTAATAAGTTTTTTCAGATCTGCAGAAAACACTCATACCCAAAAGAAAAAACTAAAGCAAATAACGAGTAAGATTTTTCAGATGGATATGACAGAAAACCAAATGTACAGAGACGAGTAAGGTTTTTCAGATATGACAGAAAACACCCATACCGAGAAGGAAAAAACTAAAGCATCAAGAAATTTTATCTGGATGCTACTGAGTGAGAAGAGAACATTATCCCGCAAAGGATGAATCAAAAGATGTAGAAGATTAGGAGGAGTAGATGGAAACATTGTGAATCTTACCTATAGAAGAGAAGAGAGTTAATACGAAGATTCTTCAGCTGCAAAGACACATCCACGAATTTTCTGAGAAAAGAAAAACGCGATAAGAAATGCACACTCGAGATCTATGAACTTGGAAGATTTGTGAGAGAGAAAATGCAGGAAAATGGAGAGTTTTCCAAGAAAACTTAAAGAAGAAGCGAGGCAATGGGAGGAAAAAGGTACCTCGTTTTTTTTTGTCCTTTTTCTCTTGGTGGATGTCTCTACTTAAGGCCCAAAGCGTAGGACGAAGAATCTTTTTTTTTTTTATTATTTGTTTTCGCTCTTTTTTTATTTGATAATTCAATATTTTGTCAATTTTATTTTCATCAAATAAATCTGTAATATTAGACTTTAATAATAACGCATGGAAATGACCAAACAAAAAACTAGGGGCATGGAAATTGCAGTAAAAATAATTTTAATTTTACTGCAATTATATTTTTATTCTTCCATCCCAAACTCAAGATACAAAACACTACAATTCTTTTAATTTAGCCAAGAACAAGATTTAGCGAAGGAATACAAAAATAGTTTCCACTTAAAGTTGCATTTACATCGCAAAATCATTGTTAGTTTAGTCGTTCGTGTAATATCAAGAAGACTAAATTAGTTTAAAAGTCATCACACACACTATACTAGTATACTAGACTTGCATCACATACTTGAATTGATTTATAATATATAGTTATAAGGGCTGTTATATAATGTGTTAGTTAGGCATCGCTATTACCCTTTATAACTTATGACATTTAGAAAGTTTAGATGGTTTCGATTTGAAAACATATTTATTTTTATCAAAAAACAATTATTTAAAAGAAACTTTTTTTTTGTTTTTCATATATATATTTGCAAAATATCAAATTCATATTGATTTTATTTTTTAAAAACCTCTATTTGTGAATCCACTCATATACACCCTATGTAGTTTAAGAAGATGGTTTCATCGAATTATTAAAACTACATGCATGCCTACAGGCTACATCAATGATCTATGTTACGTACTTCCCAACAACGGTAGGTTTTTTTAAAGATAAAACCCATTCGGTTTAATGGTCGAACCGGAGAGGCGTCCGTGAGGCATATATATATATATATATATATATATATATTGTTACAACTTACTTCTCGATTAAGGATTTGACGGTTGATTACGTAAATGATATGCTAATAATACACATACAAAAAGGTTAAAAATGTAAGAAATATTTACCAAAAAAATTGAATAAAATTGAAAGTAAGTATACTTATCGGGGGTCCGTAAATGTATTTAGAGCCGCTGTCTATCAAGGCTTTGTCACAGAATTGTACTACAACATTAAAAAATGAATATAAAAACTACGCTAAAAACAAATGCCTAATTTTTAAGTAAAAAAATAATAAAACGTAATTACCTAGGTGCCCTGCAACGGAAACCCCAGTCATATGGATCATCCACCTATAAGCATTGGCGACGAGACTATAGTAACGATGTTCGCCGTTGAAAAGCCTCCGATTAACCCCTCCGAATATTATCCGACCACCATCATTACCGCTAACATGATAGTTTTGCAGATAAAGCGAAAATACATTCCTTCGTAAACCATGATTCATCAACGTCATCCTAAAATAAAAATCAATTAATGATACCAATTGCTACATTGTTGTAGTGATACATTACTAAATAATTTACTTAAAAATGGTAATTATTAATTAAAAACAAAAGAACAACAAAAAATTTACCAAAGAAGTTCAGCACTGGGTCCGAAAGTTGGAGGGAGAAGATTGGCTGGAATGGGTAATCCCAGTCCCACAAATCCATCAGGTTGCTGCTCATCGTAATAATCAGGCGGGACGGTGGCATCATAGATGACGAATTCGCAGGCACCGACTTGATAAGGAGGAGGATATCCTAACTTGATGTTCTCCGTTCTTCTCATTCCAAATAGAGCTGTATTTTCATTTTGTAGTATGACTGCGCCTAAGGTTCCTAATATAGAGCAAAAAAAAATTATTATTTTTTTAGATGGAAAAGAGAACAAAAATTATATGGAAAAGAAAAATAATGAGACCTGGTTCAAATTTAGTGCAACATGTGTTATATCAGAAACATAGGTTGTACCAGTTGAGGATGTCTGATGATTCAGATTTAGTGCAACATGTCAACTTTTTCAATAAGATCATAGGAGATCTATGGCTCATGGATGTGAAAATTGAGGATGAGGATCAAGCCATGATCCTACTATGTTTGTTGGCTCCTTCTTATGAGACTCTAGTGACTGCACTTACGGTTGGAAAAGACACAATAAATGTAGAAACGGTCACTGCTGCATTGCACTCACATAATGATCGACGTCAGCACACCGCTGGTGAGAAGTCTATAAGTGATGGGTTGTATGTAAGTCAGAGCAAGAGAAGAACATGGAAAAGCAAGCATATGGTAGAAGAAGAAATCAGTTTGTTATAGGTCTGGAAAAACATGACACTATATATAAAAGAGACTGCACACAGAAAATGCAGAACGGTGGAGGAGACTCTGCGAGATTTACAAACATGGCAGAGAGTGACGGTTCAGAAGGTGGAGATTCAGACATATAATGTGTCACGTGAGGACGTAATCATAAATATTCTTTTCTGTATAGAGGTTGTTCATACCATATGACTCCAAACAAGGGATGGTTTGAAACCTATAAGGCTAAAATGAGTTATGTCCAATTGGAAAACGATTATGTATGCAACATCGTTGGTAATGAACAGATCATGCCTGATGGCATCATCAGGACTTTGAATGATGTGGGGCATATTCCAGTAATGGGTAAGAATCTGATCTCCATGGATATTTTGCATAAAACCGGGTTTAGGTTTCAGTCTAGTGATGACAGTGTTAAGGTATGCAAAGGAGATGAGACATGGATGCATGGTAGCTTACAAGAGGAACCACATATTTTCTGGTGTGAAGTACAATTGTAGGTGGAGCTGCAGGTGCATTGTCTGAATCAAACAATACAATTCTATGGCATATGCGGTTAGGACATATTAGAGAGAACATATTGAGTGAGCTACATAAGAGAGGTCTTCTACAGGGCCTGAAAAGCTGCAAGATGGAGTTATATAAGTTTTGTGTGATGGGGAAGTAGTCCAAGGAATCTTCTAATACTGCCAACACACCGCAAAGAGTATTTTGGACTATGTGCATTATGATGTGTGGGGGCCAACATGAGAACAATCACCGAGAGGATGGACGTACTTTGTCATATTTTATGATGACTATTCCAAGAAGGTATGCGTTTACTTCATGAGGCACAAATCTGAGGTGTTCGAAAAGTTCAAGATTTGGAAAGATGAAGTTGAGAAGCAGGTCAAGAGGAAGGTGAAGTATTTAAGACCAAATAATATGGCACAGTGTATACTGATGGAGAGTTGCAAAAGTTCTGTGAGAAACAAAGTATTCAGAGGCACTTAACAGTGCAAAAAACACCACAACAAAACGGTGTCAGTGAGAGGATGAAACGTTCGATTGCTGAGAAAGCGAGGTGTTTGAGGTTGAACGCAAGGCTTCCTAAGTAGTTATGGGCTGAGGCAGTAAGCATGGCGGTATATGTCATCAATACATCATCAAGAAGTTCTTTGGAGGGATCGAAAAGTAGCCGAAAAGGTATGGACTGGGATAGACATGAGTTTGATTCCAACAAGCTATGTGGAAGGCTTCAAGTTATTGGATCATGTGGCAAAGAAGAGAGTGGTGAGTAAATATGTAGTATTTTATGAGCTACACATGTTGCAACATGCGAGGTTAGAATAGATGCATGTACTCATTGAGACCAGCACATGATCTGCAACAACACATGAGAAGCCTAGTTAGACTAGACCAGAAGAAGCAGTTTATGAGAAGCATATTGGAATGGAGGAAAGTGATGGTTAGAAGCAGCAAGAGGAGAACATTTTTTCAACTTTAAATATTATTGAAAATAGGATGTGAACTTGAGTCTAAAATAAACCCAGCTAAAGACAATTGAAAAACAAAGAAAAAATAACCTTAAAGCTCAACATAACTCCGGCTATCCTCTCAATTTAACACTCTTTCTTTTAAGATCGATAGCAACCAGTACGTGTAACCACATACGATTGAAATCTTCCTTCTTTCACCACACTGTCAGCTAACTTCTTCCCTCCTCTATTTCCTTATACTCTCTCCAAAGAGATTTTCCAATCCTCTTTCCCAGCTATGCGATCCTCCAAATCGCTAATTTGTACAATAAGGGCTAGCCATTTTCTAGGGAATATTATTTCGTTGACAATGGTCTTTGATGTTGACAATGGTGTGAAGATGAAGTTACATGGGATTTTTCGTCAAGGTGGAAATTGTTGTCATAATGACTGAAAAATCTAAGTGTTTTATAATAAGATGTCTAGGGTCAGGTTTTGGGGAGTAAAATACATTTTTATTAGGAAAATAAAAATTTATTATAGGTTTCCTATTAGGATCGAGTTTTTTGAAGACTTATATAAAGGGGTATATGGGGTTCGTAATATTCATTCACATAGTTAAAAGGAAATCCAAACAAAAGGTATTAGCATCAATTTCGATTCTCTCTTAGTTTTGTCTAAAATTCATCACGTTTTTCACACAGATTTACAACATTTACCATATATCTAAACGTGTTCGATGTAGTCCCAAATATCTAAATGAGTTCGAATGAATAACATTTAATTCATATATTCATAATATGTATCCGTTATTCTATATTTAATTCTGAAACTTATTTACGCATTTAATTAATTCTTATATATAAAATTATAAATACTATCCTAAATACTAAACTTTTTTTTTAAAGCAAAAAATTGTTGATAGAAATTATAGTGCGCATAAAAAAATTGCGTGTAACAAAGATTATGAGTAAAGAAGAGCAGTTTCGCTCTCTTCTCTCTCATGCGATTGAGAGAGCGATTCGATGAAGGAGAAGAAATTTGGATAAATCGCAGAGGAATTCTAATTTTTTTGTTCAATATATGATGAATCTTTCGATGCTGGACTTGTCTTTGTTTCATTTTCATCGCGTGTCAAGAGTGGAGAAGAAAGAGATGTTGCGATTCAGAACTGGAAAGGATGTGGGTCGGTTCTCTAACGTCACCCAAGTCGAACACGTCATCTCTGTGAAGGGTTATGTGCCCTTTCATGATGCTTGACATCTCTGATACCAATATGGTGAAGGAAGTGAGTATAAAATCCAACGAGTTCGTTGGTGTCTTGGTCGGCGAATTTGAGATCCTGGAAAATCAGATGTTTCCGTTGGTTCTAGTTTATTTTTTCATGTACTATGGAAACAACCACCATGGAGGAGACGGCAGTTCGGAGTCGAAGGTGCACTTTTTTTTGTTGTATGGCGATGTTCGTATAATCGTTGAAAATTGGCAATCTCAAATCTTATCTCTATCAGGAGAATTAATAAATTGGATTTTTAATCGTAGAACATTACTAGATCTAAATAGGGAATTGGCCAATGTAATACAACAAAGAAAAATGATGTTGAAAATGTTTGTGTTACGACATAGACTTTGGAGTTTCACAGTATAGGTGATAGTGAAAGATGAAAATCGTATTAAATCGAAAACGAATATGAGGATGGAAAATAACATAGTTGATACTATGTTAGCCTTTGTTTTATCTCCTTCTCATAATATTAATTATGTAATTGGTTATATTTTTATTAATTTTTGTATTTTTCATGTAATCTTGAATTTTATATAAATAAAGATAGAGGTTAAAAAAAAGAAATTTTAGTGCAGACACATCAACAAGAAGAAACAAAACGAAAGGGTAAAGCAGGGGCAAATGTTCGTAAATAAAAATGAAAAGTAAGGGTACGGGAGAGCATGGAAGTGTCAGGTTGTAAACGACAATCAAATTCTTCCTCTTGTTTGCATTTGTGAGTGTACTGTAGGACGCGTGTCGAATTTGTATCTGCCAACAATTGTAATGACAAAAATCATTTTATCTATAATTTTCAAATTTCCGTAGACTGAAAACAGAAAAGGTCTGAATTTTTTACAAGACAGAAATAAATTTGGTTTTGGTAAAATTATTTATGATCCAAACAACTTAAATGACTGAGATGCGGCCGATAAGTCTATGCACGGTTTTATACAAAATCGTTTCAAAACTTTTGGTGGCAAGGTTACAACCATGGCTGCCGCACATAGTATCTCCGACACAGTCAGCCTTTGTAGCGGATAGGCTCATCTCCGATAATATCCTGATTGCGCATGAGATGGTTCATGGGCTGAGAACACACCCTCGGATTTCAGAAGAATATATGGCGATCAAAACTGATATGTCCAAAGCTTATGACAGAATTGAATGGGATTATCTTCAATATCTTTTAAAGGCGATGGGTTTTCATGAGAAGCTAATACTGTGGATCATGTTCTGTGTGAAGTCTGTGACGTTCACAGTGCTTATAAATGGTGAGGGGCATGGCTTGATCACTCCAGAGAGAGGACTTCGACATGGGGATCCCCTTTCCCCTTTTCTTTTCGATTTGTGCACAGAAGGACTTTCCCATCTCTTAAATAAAGCTGAGCGAAATGGAGACCTTACTGGGATCATGTTCAACGAAAATGGGCCAGCTATTCACCACCTTCTTTTCGCATATGATTTCTTGCTGATGTGTAAGGCGATTGACTTTGAATGTGATGCGATTTACTCTATTCTCAAGGAGTACGAGAGAGTTTCAGGTCAAATGATTAATTTTGCGAAATCGTCAATCACTTTTGGATGTAAAATTAGCGAAAATGTGAAGAAGAAAGTGAAAGAAAGGCTGGGCATTGAGAGTGAAGGAGGGGCTGGAAAATATCTTGGGTTGCCGGAGTGCTTTANGAATCATATAGACAAGCTTATGAATGAACAAGGCCAGAGTGTTACATCGACAGCCTCGATGGGAGAGGTAGCATGTGACTATTTTCGTAATTTATTTTGAAAATCAGATGGGGGAGACATTTGGTGTTTTTTTGATGATTTTGTTCCCCGAGTTACAGAGCATATGAACGATTGTCTCACTCGCAATGTCACGGCAAAGGAGGTCAAGACAGTAGTTTTCTCTATCAAAGCGACGAGTGCACCTGGTGTTGATGGAATGAATGGTCTATTTTTTCAACAATACTGGAATGAAATTGGGGCTGAAGTTACGAAGGAGATACAAGCTTTTTTGACAAAGAATCTTTCCCAGTAGAATGGAATTATACAATGGTATGCCTAATCCCAAACGTGGAAAAGCCTACAAAAATGACTGAGATGCGGCCGATAAGTCTATGCACGGTTTTATACAAAATCGTTTCAAAAATTTTGGTGGCAAGGTTACAACCATGGCTGCCGCACATAGTATCTCCGACACAGTCAGCCTTTATAGCGGATAGGCTCATCTCTGATAATATCCTGATTGCGCATGAGATGGTTCATGGGCTGAGAACACACCCTCAAATTTCAGAAGAATATATGGCGATCAAAACTGATATGTCCAAAGCTTATGACAGAATTGAATGGGATTATCTTCAACATCTTTTAAAGGCGATGGGTTTTCATGAGAAGCTAATACAGTGGATCATGTTCTGTGTGAAGTCTGTGATGTTCACAGTGCTTATAAATGGTGAGGGGCATGGCTTGATCACTCCAGAGAGAGGACTTCGACAGGGGGATCCCCTTTCCCCTTTTCTTTTCGATTTGTGCACAGAAGAACTTTCCCATCTCTTAAATAAAGCTGAGCGAAATAGAGACCTTACTGGGATCAGGTTCGACGAAAATGGGCCAGCTATTCACCACCTTCTTTTCGCAGATGATTCCTTGCTGATGTGTAAAGCGAATGTCTCTGAATGTGATGCGATTTACTCTATTCTCAAGGAGTACGAGAGAGTTTCAGGTCAAATGATTAATTTTGCGAAATCGTCAATCACTTTTGGATGTAAAATTAGCGAAAATGTGAAGAAGAAAGTGAAAGAAAGGCTGGGCATTGAGAGTGAAGGAGGGGCTGGAAAATATCTTGGGTTGCCGGAGTGCTTTAGTGGCTCAAAGAAGGATTTGCTTAACTAAATTAAAGAACAGATGAAAGGACGCTTTCATGGCTGGTGTGGACGATTTTTATCTCAGGGAGGGAAGGAAGTTTTATTGAAATCCGTGGCAATGGCGATGCCCGTATTCGCTATGTCTGTTTTCAAGCTCCCAAAAGGAACCATTGATAATCTTACAAGTGCGATGACTAACTTTTGGTGGAATGCCCAAGGGGAAAAAAAGAAAATGCATTGGGTATCATGGGAGAAGATGTGCCTGCAGAAAGAAGATGGGGGTCTAGGATTTCGAGATTTAGAGAGGTTCAATCAAGCTCTCTTGGCGAAACAAGCTTGGCGCTTAATCCATTCTCCGGAGAGCTTATGTTCAAGGGTAATAAAGAGTAGATACTTTGCAAAAATTGATTTCCTTAAGGCGCCTCTAGGGACAAGACCCTCGTATGGATGGCGCAACATCCTCCATGGGAGAGACTTGCTGGAAAAAGGTTTAAAGAGGTCGGTTGGCTCGGGGGAGGATCTATATGTGTGGGTGGATCCTTGGGTTTTTTATGAAACTCCAAGAGCCCCTTTTCGCAAACCATTGTTCTATGATTTGAGATTACGAGTGAGCAAGCTAATAAATCCTCAAACAAGAACTTGGGATCGGGGGAAACTGAATGAGCTTTTCTGTAAACAAGACATCGATCTAATTCTGAAATCTAGACCGGCGGTGAACCGCAAAGATGGTTTTGAATGGGTCTATAACCGCAGTGGTGATTACTCGGTTAAGTCGGGTTATTGGTTGAGTGGAAGGATAGCGCAATCAGAAGTGTCGAAGGCGGCTATGGTAAGTTCGTCTTTAAACCCTCTCCGAGCAAAGATTTGGGGAACATAAACAGTTCCGAAAATTAAGATTTTTATGTGGAAAGCTATGATGGATGCGCTTGGGGTAGTTGATGGTCTAAAAAGGAGAGGAATGATTATTGAATCTGAATGTCAGACTTGTGACATGGAGGGTGAATCAATCAACCATGTGCTGTTCCAATGCTCGGCATCGAGGATTGTATGGGCTCAAACAAATTTCCCTTTTCCTTGCGAAGGATTTGAGAATCGACCCTATATGAAAATTTCAGTTATTTGTTCAATTGCTCCAAGAACAGAACATACCCGAAAAGGTAAGAAGAAGTTTCCCATGGATTCTTTGGAGGATTTGGAAAAACAGGAATCTAAGAGCTTTTGAAGCTAAGGAATTTACAGCCCAGGAAATGGCGGAGAAAGTTTGGGAAGATGCAAACCAATGGTTTGAGGTTCAGGAAAAAATTGACTTTGAGCGGAATAGAGAGGAAGATCAAACGATTTTGGGTAGTAATTGGGAAGCCCCGAGCTTGGGAAGATTAAAGTGTAACATTGGGGTCGCATGGAAAAAGAAAAACAAACTGTGTGGTGCGGCTTGGATCGTCTGAGAATTTGAAGGTAGAGTTCTAGCACACAGCAAAAGAGCGTTCAAGGCAGTGCAAAGTCTAAATGACGCAAAATTTCTAGTGCATTTGTGGGCGGTGGAGAGCATGAGAAGCCACCATCTAAACATGATAGATTTCGCAACTGAAGTTTCGGAAGTAGCAGGTGCAGTGAAAAGCCCCAATTCGTGGCCTGTTTTTAGAGCCCAGTCAGATGATCTGTTGCAAGCTTTGAATGGAATTGTGGATTGGAGATTTGATGTGGAGCCCCATCGATCGAATAAATGTGCAACTCGAATTGCACAAAGTGTAACAATGAACGAGAGAACTCAATCGTATGTGGCGACGGGAGAACCGTCTTGGATGAGAGAACTTGTGGAATCGGAGATGACAACTACCTCTGTGTAATTGTTATGCTGATTTTCATTTATATCCTTGCTATCTTCCTGCTTCTGAAACTATGTGTTTAAAACAACATGTGCTTTTGTTTAATAATATCGTAAACTTTCAGTGGAAAAAAAAAAATTTGGTTTTGGCTAAAATTAGCAAGTATGCAGCTTTATAGTACAACCCCTAAATGCATGATATCAGATTTAGTAATGGACCGTTGGCACTTAGGGCTATGCATGCATGATATCCTTAGGTTTGAACGGGCCCACATATTGGATGTAAGCCTACTTCACTAACTAATTTAAAACCGTCCATTAGACCGAATGACCAAAGAAATCCTCTCTTTGGTTTACGCCAATCTTTTTTAAAACCGGACCGCAAGCCCTTGGGAACATTTTTACTTGTAAAGAGTAGGGTGGCCAAAGCATCGTAACCCAATCCAACTCAATCAAATCCAAAAAACTTCAATAAGTTTGGATATGAGTTTTTATAAAAATCTAATATTTTTTACTAATTTGGGTTTGAGTTATTTGGATTGGTCTTTAAATAACTAAAAAACATAAATAAAATCCAATCTTGTTTTTGTTGGACTTCCAAGTCTTTTACAATATCAAGAATAATGGTTTTGTTTTATTTCTAGATATTTATAAATTATTTTATTTATTACAATTGACGTTAAAAATTTATTTTAGATGTTATTGTAATTTTTAATTTTTATAAACATTCAATAACCAAACCTAATACAATATCTAAACAATCCAAATAAAATTAGATATAAAGTTATTTTGGTAAAATTATTTATGATCTAAACAACTTAAACCTAATTTAAAACCTAAAAAATTTGATCCAAATTTTATGAAGATCGAATTTGATCAAATAATTCTCAAACCAAATAAAGAGAAACCTAACCCAAAACATGGATCGGCCAACCCTAGAACTAAAGAGAAACAGTTTTCCTCTATCAAAAGCGGAAGAACGGAGTAACAGTAAGTCCTTGTATTGTCTCACTCAACTCAATTCAAGGTTACTGAAATCTCGTCTAAGATGTGTACTGAAATAAACCAACGAGAAATTGCATCGAGGGGGCATAAAAGTAGCCTTGCCTGTTGTCTTCCAAACAAGCTAGTGCATCTATTTGGTTGAAGAAGTCCTTGGCATCACCAGGAATTCCAACACCAAGTAAGAACTTGACCAAACCAATTATCTTATCACCTGGAAGCTGCATGATAGCATAGGAAAGCGAAGGTGAATTATCAACACATCTGGCAGAATACAGAGAAATATGGTTTATTACATTACATACGTCCAATCCTATGAATTATGAAGCCGCATATGACGTGATCCCTCTAATTACTGATGCAGTTGTTGAGATAGGGCCATGACTTTCATCGAAGTAAAATGTCCCATTGTCTAAGAGCCCACAAAAAAATATGAAGTGACTAAGACAATCTCATGTCGTACACATAAGACAGCAAGTAGTTTACTGCATACCATGTTTTTCGATACTGTCAAAAAGCTTCAGGATACCCGTCTTCAATGTCTGGATCTACAAGATGACAAACATGAATGATGAAATCATCACATGACCAAGTAATATCAACCAAACTACCAGATAAAATGGCAAAAAGGCATAACCAGATTAAAAAAAAGCCAGGTAGACATGCATAACCTTTCCTGTAGCCACGATTTGGAATTTAAAATGATCAAAACACAGTTGTTTATTTTAGTTACCAAGACATTACAGAACCAAAAGTATATCTGCACTAAACCAAGATATCGTAGTGATGTCTCATCATAAATATTTCTAAGAAAATCAGTAGTATAATGCACCAAAGATCTCACTTACCAATGATTGATCAATCTCTGTAGGTGCTAATGAAATCACTCCAGCATGCGTTTCGAAGGCTAAGCCAGAAGGGGGCAAAAAATCTTATGTCTAGAAGAATGGAAAAAAAAATATAACTGAGCAAAAGAAGTGAACAAGTTGAAGCAAGAAAGGAGGGGACAAATAATCTAAAAGGTTCATCATTAACGTCTAGCATCGTGAAGATGCATACCAGGTTAATCCAATAAGTAATACTTACCCGCAGCAAAGGAAACGCCACAGGTCTGCAAGAGAGTTTTGCATTTCTCGACCATGGGAAGTAGCAGAACAGAGATTTCTGAGAATGGCGGCATTTTGCTCTGTTTCGTGTGGGCATTGTCGTCAATTGCACTAGTATCAAGACGATTTCCATTATCATTATCATAATTAACGTTTTAGCATCGTGAGGTAGGACGGTTAATCAATTAAGTAATACTTACCAGCAGAAAAGTTGCTTAATTCTGGATTGTTGGAGCTGTAGCGCCATCTTCCATCACTTTGGCTAAGAGCCTGATACAAATATACTACATGAGCCAAATAAAACTCGGAAAATAACCTAAGTAGTGTGTAATATAGTAACTGAGTATCGGTAACATGTCAACGCTATATACACTTGTACCAGAGTCTATAATTGATAGTTCAATAAAACAGTGTACAATGTAACATCTGATAGTTCAACAACAACAAAATCGGTAGCTAAACAAGTCAAACCATGATGGAACGAAAAATGGATTCAGCATCTCCAAGACTTGCAGAAAATTGCTCCATCATATATGGAAAGGCGAGGTCAAACCTGAAGCCAACAAAACGGAAAAGCCCGAAGCCGAAGCTATGAAATTGAATAAAAATAAAATTACCAAGATATTTTCATACTTCCGCAAAAAACTTTTGGGGATATAGAAGTCGAAGAGATGCATACAAACCTCATAAGCGCCTCGCACCACAACGGTAGCCCCTCGGCTGTCACTTGTTGCAGATTTCTGCTGATTATTGCAATATTGCTTACCGTAGGATGATTATCATAGAGAAGCCTTACTACAAGCCTCACCAGCTTGAAAATTGATGCAAAGCAACATAGGAAATGCAAAAACAAATTGATAAAGGCTCTGCTTGAACATATATATGAAGATTCTGGACAAAACGTATCACTAGGTGTGTGATTGGATAGAAACGATCACAGGTACATTCTGCCAAGATATTTTTATACTTCCGCGAAAAACTAAGAAACTCACTTAGAAGTAGTCTATGGAAAAAGTAGTCAATCTCACTCAAGATGTCCACCACAAGTTTAATTCGTATTACCTTAACAAGCACCAAGCCTCTGACAGAATAGTAAGCAATGACTTCGCATCTTTAATGCCAGCTTGAAGTTGAGAGACAATGTCCTTCAAAAGAGGAAGGGAAAGAACAGATGAAGCTACTCTAGCCGCTTAAAAGGTAGAAGACTTTTGTGGTACTGGGAGGAGACAATTGTTTACCTTAGGAACATCTTCTCCAGTTTTGCATTTTAGAATTCCATTAACGTTCAAAGCATATAATGCATCCTTTAGGGTAAAAGAAGGCGACCCAAGAACTTCAACCACATGCTCACAAGTCACAATTCGTTGAGCTTAGATCAGACTTTTTTATCAATTCCAAGAATTTCCAAAGTCTTTAATGCTTCATATTCTATAACAATTCCAAGCTGATTATAACAAACCGAAAATTAATTGGACCCGTACAGAAATCATATTCTATTGGTAAAAATCCTAAATCAAGTTAACCAAAGAAGTAGGAACACTACAATATGTAACAAAACGAAATAAAATTGTGGATTTTTCGAGAAACCAACCTTTTGTAAGGATCTATCGACTGGTACGAAGACATCCACACTCTATCAGGGAAAACACTCCGGTTCAGTCAGCTTCTCTCCTAAACGACATCACCTTGTCGCAGGACTCAAAAATGGGCATTTGCAATTCTGAAACTGTTGTTACAAAGCCCATTAGTAAGCCCAATACACATCACCAACGGTTATCTTCATCTTCACTCTGCGACAAAACCAGAAACGGTGCAGAGCAAAGGATAACGACGAGCTGCGCAAGGACATGGAATCAAATCCAAATTCAAAACATATTTGACGCAATGACTGATCCTAGGACTGACATATGTCAGTAGATTACAGTCTAGGGTTTTGCACAGATCCTCTATAAATGTAAAATGCTATGTTCTGTAATCGACAAGTGAAATAATAAGAAAAACTTCACATTTCTTGAAATCTCTTTATGGTATCAGAGCAGCAGTTTGTCGATGGAACCATGGCTGGACGCTCATTACCACATAAACCAATCTCTACTCCGACACCTACACCGGCTCCGATTCCGACGGTTGTTCCTCGAGATTCATCGATCCCGGTTCTAGCTCCGACGTCTACTAATCGATTTCCAGTTGTGCCGAACACGCCAGCTCCACCACCTCTACACCCTCCAATGTTCACTCAGCCGTCACAGCAAATCCTCAGGTCATTGACGCGACACCGCTAATTCTTTCTCACTGTGTCACTCTTTGGTTGAACGCTTCAAACTATCTCCTTTGGAAAACCCAGTTCGAACACTGGTTATCAAGTCAGAAGCTGGTGGGTCACATAACTGGTGGCACACCATGTCCGTCTTCGACAGTGCTAATCCGCAATGGTCCCTCTTACATAGAAGTCCCAAATCCGGATCTCTTTATTTGGCTTCAAAATGATTTCTTGCTTGGCTATTTGGTTCTATGTCTGAAGACGCTCTTCGCTCGGTCTATGGGTTGCAAACAACCTCTGAGGTTTGGCTTGCTCTCGCCAAGAAGTACAATCGCATCTCTGCCTCCAGACGCTTTGCTCTTCAACGATGCCTACATACAGTCTCCAAACAAGGTAAATCCATAGCCGAATATCTCAATGAAGTGAAGCAGATATGTGATCAACTTGATTATATAGGTTGCCATGTTGATGAAAAAGAAAAAATTTATGGTATTCTCAATGGATTGGGTCAAGAATATGAATCTATCTCTGCTGTTATTGAGAATGCTATGAAATCTTATCCTGCTCCTAGCTTTGATGATGTGGTTGTCAAACTCACGAACTTTGATGATAATATCCAGTCTTACTCCAATAGTTCTGCTGTCTCTCCTTATATGGCCTTCAATACGGTTCGTTCTGATGGTTTTTACTACAACAATAATCGAGGCTGAGGGAACATCTTTGGCAGAGGAAACAACAGGGAACGTGGCTCTTTCTCAACATGAGGAAAAGGCTTTCATCAGCAGATCTCTTCGTTCTCTGGATCTGTCTTTTCTTCCAGCTCAGAAACAACCAAAATCACATGTCAGATTTGTGGGAAACCAGGACATCCGACACTCAAATGTTGGCACATGTTTAATAATGCTTATCAACATGAGGATACACCTACTACTCTAGCGGCAATGAGAATCACTGATGTCACTGAGCATGTTGGCCTTGAATGGTATCCAGACACAGGTGCATTAGCTCACATCACCAGTTCTCCGCATAACCTGCAGCAATCTCAGCCTTACTTTGGATCCGATTTAGTTATGGTTGGTAACGGAGAGTTTCTGCCTATCACCCACACTGGATCAACCACGTTACCTTCCACTTCATGTAAATTTCCTTTAAAAGATGTGATTGTTTGTCCAAACATTGCTAAGTCTTTATTATCTGTTTCAAAAATCACCAAGGATTATCCATGTTCCTTTGAATTTGATTGTGATGGGGTACTTGTAAAGGACAAGAAAACCAGGAAGTTGCTCACCTTGGGAAGAAACAGTGATGGTCTCTACAGTTCGAAGGATCCGCATGTTTAAGCTTACTTCTCCTCTAGACAACATTCAGCAACAGATGAAGTTTGGCATAGGAGACTTGGACATTAAACAAGTTCTTCAGTTCATGTCTTCAAGCAAAGCAATCACAATAAGCAAGAGTACCAACAAGATGTGTGAGGCATGTCAACTTGGGAAAAGCAGTAGATTATCTTTCTCAACTTCTTCTTTTTCTTCTACTAGGCCTCTAGAAAGAGTACACTCTGTCCTTTGGGGACCAGCACCAACTGTCTCGGGTCAAGGATTTAGATATTATGTAATTTTCATTGATCATTGGTCTAGATTCTGTTGGCTTTATCCTCTCAAGAATAAATCAGATTTCTACTCTACATTCTGTGTCTTTCAAAATCTGGTCGAAAATCAATTCAATTGCAAGATTGGAACTTTCCAATGTGATGGAGGAGGAGAGTTTACAAGTACAAAGTTTTTAAAACATTTACAACACTCTAGCATTCAATAGCATATCTCATGTCCTTATACACCACAAAATGGGCTAGCAGAGAGAAAACACATGAGCATTACTGAATTGGGACCGTCTATGCTATTTGAGGGAAAGGTACCTCTGCAATTTTGGGTTGAATCTTTTTTTACTGCAACTTTCCTGAGTAATCTGCTTCACACGTTTGCTCTTGACAGTCAGCTTAGTCCATATCAAAAATTATACGGGAAAGCACATGATTACTCTTCATTACGAGTGTTTGGCTGCACCTGCTATCCAACACTGCGTGATTACGATCAAAACAAGTTTGATCCTCGGGCTTTAAAGTGTGTATTTCTCGGTTATAATGATAGGTACAAAGGATATCGGTGTCTACTCCCTACAACAGGCCAGGTATACATCAGCCGTCATGTGCTCTTTGATGAAAGTGAATATCCCTTTGCATCCACTTACCATCAGTTTCATCCCACAACGGCCACACCTCTCATCACAGCGTGGCAAAAAAGTTTTCTCCCTGCATCACCTGCAATTTCAGACGCTTCTCCGTTATTCACTGATCAAGATTTTCCTCCACTCAACTCTACTGCTCAGCTCAACTCCACAACAACAACCACCGGTTCACGTGAGATGTCTACTGTTAATGTTGAAAGGAATTCCGAGTGTACGACAGGTATCGATCCTGATCCTATTGGCAACAGTTCCTTCACTTCATTTAACATGCCAGACAACTCCGGTTCACCTCAGTAAGCTTCTTCTGTAGTTCCCTCTAATACATCCTCTGCATAAGTCAGTTACAAGACGACTCCCATGGAAAGTCCTGCTCTTCTAAATTTTGAACCTGCAGCAACTCAATCATCAAAAACATCTTCAGATTCCTCTCCTCTTAATATCGCCTCTACATCTTCTGCTCCAGCTGCACAATTACCCTATACTTCTCCTGGTCATAAGATGATTACAAGATCCAAAGCATGCATCACTAAGCCTAATCCTCGATATGCACTTCTCACTCATAAAGTTGCGTATCCAGAGCCCAAAACAGTGACTGCAGCTTTGCAACATCCTGGCTGAAACAATGCCATGAATGAAGAAATGGAAAATTGCAGGGAAACAAATACTTTTACTTTGGTTCCTTACTCACCAGGCATGCATGTTCTAGGAAGCAAATGGGTCTTTAGAACTAGACTCAATGCATACGGTTTTCTTGACAAGCTAAAAGCAAGGCTTGTTGCAAAAGGCTTCAATCAACAAGAGGGAGTTGATTACCTTGAAACATACAGTCCAGTAATCCGTACTGATATAGTAAGATCCATTCTTCATGTTGCAACAATCATGGATTGGGACATCAAGCAAATGGACGTTAAAAATGCGTTTCTCCATGGTGATTTAACCGAAACTATGTACATGACACAACCTGCTGGTTTTGAAGATAAGGCGAGACCAGACTATGTATGTTATCTACACAAGTCACTCTACTGATTAAAGCAATCCCCTCGAGCTTGGTTTGACAAGTTCAACACCTATCTTCTTGAATTTGGGTTCGTTTGCAGTAAGAAGGATCCCTCTCTGTTTATTTACACCAAAGGCAAGGATATTACTATGCTCCTTCTCTACGTTGATGACATGATCATCACTGGGAACAGCTCTAGTACTTTAACAAATCTACTAGATGCGCTTAACAAGCAGTTTAGGATGAAAGACATGGGGAAATTGTATTACTTCTTAGATATACAAGCACAATTCCATTCAGAGGGGCTCTTCCTTTCACAACAGAAATATGCTGAGGATCTTCTAACTGTTGCAACTATGAGTGATTGTTCCCCAATGCCTACTCCAATGCCCTTGCAACCAGACATAGTTTCAGATAAGGCTGAACCATTTCCGAATCCCACTTATTTTAGAATTCTTGCTGGGAAACTCCAATATCTTACATTGACGAGACCCGATATTCAATTTGCGGTAAACTACGTCTGCCAAAAGATGCACTCACCTACTGTCTCTGATTTTACTCTTCTCAAGAGAATTCTTCGTTATATCAAGGGAACTATAACAATGGGAATCAACTTCAACAAGGAATTAGATTGTACTCTTCGTGCTTACTCCGACAGTGATTGGGCAGGATGCAAGATTACAAGAAGGTCTACAGGAGGCTTCTGTACCTACTTAGGCAACAACATTATCTCATGGTCCTCAAAGAAGCAGCCAACAGTCTCTAAAAGCTCCATGAAAGCAGAGTACATGACAATGTCAGAAACTGCATCTGAAATTGCTTGGCTCAGTTCACTGCTCAGGGAACTGGTGTACCACTTCCTGTTACACCGGAGCTACACTGTGACAACCTCTCAGCTGTCAAGCTTTCAGCAAATCCAGCCTTCCACCCTAGAAC
The DNA here is from genome assembly GCA_002933915.1 of Eutrema heterophyllum. Taxonomy (NCBI): domain Eukaryota; kingdom Viridiplantae; phylum Streptophyta; class Magnoliopsida; order Brassicales; family Brassicaceae; genus Eutrema; species Eutrema heterophyllum. The sequence goes on from PKMM01018184.1 coordinate 336,161, forward strand.
AAAACACTTCGAGTTGGATCATCACTATGTCCGTGAACGGGTTGCGCTTGGCTCTCTTGTTGGTACTCACATCTCTGCGCATCAACAAATCGCAGACATCTTCACAAAATAATTGCCATGTGAAGTTTTATGCTCTCTTAGGTTCAAACTCAGTGTACTCCTTCCGCCAACACCTAGTTTGAGAGGGGCTATAAGGGAAAACACTCCGATTCAGTCAGCTTCTCTCCTAAACGACATCACCTTATCGCATGACTCCAAAATGGGCATTGGCAATTCTGAAACTGTTGTTACAAAGTCCATCGGTAAGCCCAGTACACATCACCAACGGTCATCTTCATCTTCATTCTGCGAAAAAACCAGAAACCATGCAGAGAAAAGGATAACGACGAGCTGCGCAAGGACATGGAATCAAATCCAAATTCAAAACAGATTTGACGCATTGACTGATCATAGGATTGACATGTGCAGTAGATGACAGTCTAGGGTTATGCACAAATCCTCTATAAATATAAAATGCTCTGTTCTGTAATCGACAAGTGAAATAATAAGAAAAACTTCACATTTTTTGAAATCTCTTTACACTCCACAGCTGCAGATCGGTGAAAGTCTGAAATCGACTGAAAATTGCTACAACGGATATCAGAACCAGAAAACTCAAAAAAAGAAATCCAAACAATCACTACGACAGACATATCGAAAAGCTTAAGCTTTTAAGGATCGGAAGTAGATCCGTTTCGGGAAAAGAAGTTTACTAAAAGTCGGCGAGTCTCAGTAGTCAACGGAGATTGAGGGAGGGAGGAGGGAGAAGAAGAACAATGCTAAAAAATGAGTGTGGAGTTTGACGACGGTAACCGATAAGACTGATTTACCCTCGCTTTCAACTTAAGTTACTCTCCAGTCAAATCTGTCTGTTAAAGTTTAAATCTGTCAATTAAAAATTTATTCTTTGGGATTCATGTAACAATATCATTAACATTTAAATAATATTTCTAAATTTTTTTTATCTATATGCTTTCGATGATAAATTTTATATAATTTATATATGTTAAAACTTAATAAATTTGTACTGCCGTTTTTTTATATGTAGATTTTGACAGCGATGAAAATTTATAAAGCGCTGGAATATATTCAAGTTTTGGCTTTACTACCTAGATTTCAAGTGTTCTTATTTATGTTTTATTTTATATGAGTTTTATACAAATTATTTAGATTTTTTTTTATTTTGACGAATTAACAAATTTTATAGATATAATTGTGAAGATACATAGTCTCGTTGAAGAAAATGAGTTAACCAAACAGGTGGTTGTATACAAATTGAATAAAATAAAGAATTTGATGGACCCTTTATAGCCAATAAATTTGCCGGTTCATTAAAATACCTCTTTGTGTGGATAAATCGAACCTCCTTGAAACCTAATGCCCAAAAATGAATATCTCTGCAAAGATTATAAATTGAGACATCGAGTCGTTGGTCATTTAAAACATCAACCAGTATTGCACAGTCTTCCTCAAAGACTATCGATTCGAAACCTATGAATTTAAGTTGTTGAATAAGATGTTAACAAAGCTTTTCCTTCAGCTTCTAAAGGTGAGACAGCAAGTCCTAAGTTTATTTACCCCCAATAACGTGTGTGTCCATCATGATCTCTGACAATCCATCCACTCCTCGCCATTCTTGTTTCCGGATCAAAAGATGCATTAAAGTTGCATTTAACAAAACCGAGTTGTGGTCACTGCCATGATTTATTTAGTTTTAAACTATTGCTTTTAAATTAATATGGATTTGGTAAAAAAAAATATTGGTGTTGTTTAAATTTGAATATGTTTGGTGCTATAAAACCTTATAAACATTTTTTCAAGAATTGTTTTGATAGTCTCGTACAAACTCTATGTAAATGTATAGTGAAGTAATAATTGTTATGATACACCGTTTGTGAATATATACAGGGAAAGAGCTAGGGTATTACAGAGATAATTAATGACAATATATTTGTTAACATAAATAGATCAATGATTGTATCAATCGTAGATATGATTGATCCTTAATATGCCCCTTCAAGATGGAGGGACTCTTGAGACTCCAATCTTGCTTGTGAACGGTACGAATGTTGCCCGTGGAAGTGGTTTTGTAAGAGCATCAGCCAGTTGATCTTTCGTTGAGACATAAACAACACGTACTGCTCCTGACTGAACCTGATTCCGTATGAAGTGGTAGTCCAAAGCCACATGTTTCATACGGGAGTGAAACACTGGATTTGCGCACAAGTACGTTGCTCCTACATTGTTACAATATATAACCGGAGTTTTGGGAAGACGAATGCCGAGTTCTTCAAGTAGTGAGCATATCCATTTGAGTTCGGAAGACGTGTTTGCTACTGACCCATATTCGGCTTCGGTAGATGACCTGGCAACACTCTTTTGTTTCTTCGACGACCACGAGATAGGATGTTTCCCGAGATAGACAACGTACCCATTCGTGGAGACAAAGTCATCTGAATCGCCAGCCCAGTCCGCATCAGATAAAGCGTGAAGAGACATTGTATTGCCACGACTAAGTAGAATCCTATGATTTGAAGTACCTGCCATGTAACGAAGCACGCGTTTTAATGCATTCCAGCGATTTGTTGTTGGAGCGTGCATGAACTGTGAGAGTCGATTAACCGCGTACATAGATCTGGTCGAGTAAACGCTAGATACTGAAGGCTGCCGACGACGCCTCTGTATTCTGTGGGATCCGATAGTCTCGTGCCTGAGTGGAGAGATAATTTTGGTGACGTTGCCATTGGTGTTGTAACCGGTTTTGCACCAATCATACCCGTCCGAGCTAGAAGATCAATGATGTATTTTCTCTGACATAAGTGTAAACCAGACGATCCTCTTTTCACTTCGATGCCCAAGAAATAGTGGAGTTCTTCATGATCCTTCACTGAAAACCGATTTGCAAGAGCATCCAAAGTTTGTTATAGCACAACTTTATCATTTCCAGTCACCAAAATATCGTCAACATACACAAGCATGTAGACAATAGATTTTCCAGCCTTCAAGATGAACAACAATGTGTCCGAAACAGAATTGGTGAAGCCGACACTAAGGAGATAGGTTCATAATTCAACATACCATGCTCTCGGGGCCTGTTTTAAACCGTAGATAGCTTTTCTTAGATGACAGACATGGTGCAGGCGGTCTGCATCAATGAAGCCAAGTGGTTGTGACATGTAGACTTCATCAGTTAACGTTCCCTGGAGAAAAGCATTATTCACATCCAACTGCCGAATTGACCAATTACAGTCAACTGCCACACCAAAAATAATACGAATTGTAGTTGATTTTACCACCGGACTAAACGTTTCTGCGTAGTCAAGACCATACCTTTGATTATATCCCTTGGCGACAAGACGGGCCTTATAGCGATTCACCGAGCCGTCGGGATTATGCTTCTTCGTAAAAATCCACCTACATCCAACAATAGTAACATTCTTCGGTGGTGGTGGTACGAGATCCCAACTATGATTTCCAACTTGGGCATTGAATTCGGATGTCACAGCCTTTCGCCATTTTTCATCTTGGAGTGCATGTAGAGCTGTTCTCGGTTCTGAATCCGACTCGAGGGAGAGGTGTAAAAGATATTTGGTGTTTGGTTTTGCGATTCCGGCTTTAGCACGAGTTGACATGGGATGATTATTTTGAGGATTGATTCGGGTGTTGATTTCTGGAGGAGGAGGCGCAACGGAGGAAGATGACGACGATGTGTTATGTTGGGATTGTGTTTGTGATTGTGATTGTGTTTGTGATGGGCTTTTGGTGGTGGTTTGTGTTTGGGCCGAGTTGTGTGAGGCTTGAGGGGAATTGGCTTGGTTACTTTGGGCCGAAGGTGAGGATATTTGTGATGGTGAGTTCTATGCCGTGGGTTGCAGCCCATTTTCATTTGGAGCAGTAGGCTCAGAGGAGGGAGAAACATAATGCGAGAGAGAGGGAAGAGAGGACGATACCTGCGCAGAAGGAGGGGTTGCCGGCGGCTCGATAAGAGGCGGAGGTGTAGTGTGGTGAGGATCTGAGCGTAGGGGTGCTGGCGGCAAAACTGTGGAGGGTATTGGAAGAGAAGAGTGAGTCGACCATTGGAGCGTAGTCCGTGAATCCATGTCTTCAACCCTTGAAGGAGCATTTCTTGATTTAGAGAATGGAAATGTCGATTCATCAAACTGTACATGTCTGGAGATGTACAATCGACCAGAGGAGATGTGATAGCAGAGATATGCCCTTTGTGAAGCTGAATACCCAAAGAAGACGCACTATAGTGATCGATCCTCTAACTTATGTCGATTGTACGGTCTCAGCCACGGAAAACACGCACATCCAAACACGCGTAATTTATCATAATCGGGAGACTTCCCAAATAATTTCTGAAATGGTGATTGCAACGCAAGAGTTGGCGTTAGAAGACGGTTGATGAGGTTGATTGTGGTAACGTTACGTGATTGTTACGTCCTCCACGCCCCCTGTTTTTGTATCCCCTGCCATGCTGGCCCTGAGATTGATTGTGGTAACGTTGAGGTGGTTGTTCTTGTTCAGAGTTGGTGTAAAGAACAGTTGGAGACGATGAGTGTTGCGTATGAACCGGTTGAGGTTTGATCTGCTTTGGCAAACGTTTTTCTTCCATGTCAAGCATTGATTGAGCTTTTGCAAATGTGGGAAACGGGGACTGATGCTTGACAACGTTGATGATGCTGTCAAATTTTTCGGAGAGGCCATTAAGGAGGAACTTAACTAGTGTACGCTCAGAGACCGACGCATCAACGTTAGCGAGAAGATCTGATGTCTTCTTCACCTTTCGACAATATATGGCGAGGTCAAGATCGCCCATGGTTAGGGTGCGAAGTTCATGGTCGAGCTCCAGCGCGCGAGCTTCTTTGTTATCACGGAACAGATTCTCGAGAGACAGCCATAGCTCACGGGATTGCACTTTGTTTTCAACACAGTGTCGAGAATTGCTTCGGAAACTGTGCCGTACATCCACATCTTAACGAGTCCGTCTCGTTCTTTCCATTCCTTTTCGGTTTGCGGAGTGGGAGATGAGGTGCCGTCGAGGTGACCAGCAACGCCAAAGGTGAGACAATGAGTCTCGAAGAGCTCCCTCCAGATGTCGTAATTGAGTTTGTTAAGAGCAAGGATAATGGGTATGTAGGCCCTGATTTGTGAAATCCCAAAGGGTTTGTCGTTGGATCCCGTAGCAGCCATTGATTAAGAGAGATGAAAGGGAGTTTGGTGAGAAAAGAGAAGTAGAGGAAAAGACAGAAATAATAGAAGACGTGAAATAGGAAGAAGAAGAAGTGGAGAAGAGATGCAGAAGTCGAGAATTTATGGCAGCTAGGGTTTTAAAATAGGCTATGATACCATGTAAGATTGTATTAATGTGGTAGAGCTCGATGCCCTCCATATCTTATTAAGGACTCTATATATAGATTTACATAGGAAACCCTAATCATATACATGGGTATATTCGTACATATTTATATATAGTCTAACAAAATGCAGACAACTTTCACAATTTGGATGGCTCAATTTTCGGAGAGTATCTTCTGTCTTTCCTTGATTCTTTTTCTGCTTCTTGGCCTCCCAGTACCTGCATTAAAGTAGGAAATAATTTCATCCAGAGTTTGAAAAGGTAGACAATCATCTCAAAATTCATTTAACTAAAACACAATTCATTAAGAGATTGAAAAGCTAGACAGAGTCGTCCACGAAGTTGCAATCCACAATCTGAAATCCAATTCTTAATACGCTGCGAGAGACAATGACTAATGAACTATCCATAACAAACCATCCATAACTTTGCAATCCACAATCACAATCTGAAATCGGAGACAAACCACTGCAACTTGAGAAGGGGCCACACACCGTCGACCGCCGGACCACCGAGCATCGCCGAAACCCAGGAACACTTAACCCATCGCCGTCTAACCTTAGAGGAGAGCTCACCCGCGAGATTGAGCAAAGGAGGAAATAGCCGAGAGGGAGATCGAGAAGGAGATTTGAAATCGAGATCGAGAATGGAGGCGAGAGGGAGATCGAGATCGAGAATAGAGGCGATTTGAAATCCGACCGTCGGAGAGGAAAATGGAGATCGAGAAGGAAGTTTAACGCCGGCGGCATAGAGAGAAAGACAGGAACGATTAGGAAGGAGAGTAACAAATTTTTTTTTCATTAGGAAGGAGAGCAAAATTACGCTGGTTTCTCTCATTTTAACCCAGGAACATAATGAGGTTTACACACTCAAAAGAAGGATAAGAAATACCCAATAGTTAGAAATGTCATTTTTGTTATAAAACGTGCAAAATGTGTTTATAGAAGTAAATCACTCAAATTTTAGAAACCACATAGGAAAAGGAAAATTGTGAGGCGGACGAGGTCTATGTGACACATAATGGTGACCTAACTTATATGTCTATATATATAGAGAGTAGAGAGAGAGAGGAGGCAATTTAGAAAAGCCAATTTCTCTCTGAGACAATGACGATTATCTCTGACCTTTCGCAGGTTTTGGTAGAGAAGATACTCTCTAGGGTTCCGATAACTTGTATCGGAGCGGTGAGATCCACTTGCAAACGATGGAACGCTTTATCGAAAGATGGGATTTTGTGTAAAGCAAAAGCAAGGCGGCATGAGTTTCTGGGGTTCATGACGAAGGACTATAGGATTTGTTCAGTGAGATTCGATCTCCATGGAATTCTCAACGAAGAAGGTGAAGAGTTTGTGGATCCATCTATAAAGGAGATTGGTAATTTACTTAATCAAGTGGAGATATCTAAAGTCTTTCATTGCGACGGTTTATTGTTATGCGTCACCAAGGACACTAGGCTCGTGGTTTGGAACCCGTATTTGGGACAAACCAGGTGGATCGAACCCAGAAACACTTACCACAGATTAGACAGGTATGCTCTCGGATTCGATAACAACAACCGTGAACACAAAATCTTGAGGTTTTTGGATGATGACCTCGGTGTCGGAAACCACGTTTTTGGGTACGAAATCTACGATTTTAGCTCTAATTCATGGAGGGTTCTTGATATCACTCCGGACTGGGATATAAAGTTTTATCAACGCGGCGTGTCTTTGAAGGGAAATTCTTACTTTTTTGCTAAAGAAAAATTGCTAGTGGAAGATGTAGGACCGTTAAAGATACTAGAGCCCCATGATTTCTTACTCTGTTTTGATTTTACAAGAGAGAGATTTGGACAGTTTCTTCCTCTGCCGTTTCAGCAGTATATATTCGATACTGGAGCTCTGTCTTCTCTCAGAGACTAGAAACTCGCGGCTTTATATCAGTGCTTGGATACAACTGAGGTGGAGATTTGGGTTACAACTAAGATTGAGCCCAATGCAGTGTCATGGATCCCCTTCTTAAAAGCTGATATGGAACCACTCACTGGTTTTGGTTTTCAGTTTTGGTTTGACGGTGGCAGTTTCTTCATTGACGAGGACAAGAAACTCGCCGTGGTTTTTGATTTACACATATCTGATGAAAATCCCCACACCCGCTGCTATGACACAGCTTACATCATTGGAGAGAATGAATACTTGGAAAAAGTGGATCTTGGAGAACCTGTGCGTCGCCAACCATATATCAACTTCAAAGAATATGCCGATTGTTGCCCACTTGTGTGCTCTTATGTTCCAAGTTTAGTCCAAATTACAAGAGGCAAAATGAAAAGTGAAGAAGAGGAAACGAACCAACAACCGATAGAAGAAGACTAACTATTATGAGAATGGCTTCCTATTTCTTTCTTGCATCTCTTTTCATTCGTTTTTGTTTCTCTTTGTTTTGCAATGTCCTTTGGACAAGACTAATAATATATTTTAGCTGATCAGAGAAACTTGATTGTAGAATAATACTTGTTTTGCTCGCTTATCTTCATAGAAAACATTAAGTAGCCATTCCTGTAGCATTACGATCATATTACTACATTTTGAAACAACTGGTGTTCTCTGAATTCAATTCACCGAGTATGGTGTATGTATTAGGTGCACAGACTTGAGTAGTGGACTTTTGGTGTTGGCAAGAACACAGACGGCTGCAGAGGTACATCTGGTCATTAATGTTAATTGCTTTTGTTTTTTTTTTGTGATTCAGTTCTTAGTTCAAAAGAAAAGAGCAGCAGAGGAGGAAAGGCTAGCCAGACAGACAAAACGATATGAAGATTTTAAGAGGATGTTAGAGGTAAGTTAAGTTGCAGATCTGCTGCTTCATGATATTTCTGCCTTTCCTTTTTAAGTTTTTAGGCAATTTTAGGCTGTGACTATGTTGGAAGACGATGAGCGTTTCAAAGATGTTGAACGAGAAAAAGACCGTTTTTGAAGATCATGTCAGTGATCTAAAGGAGAAGGTATTATATGGTGTATACATTAATGACTCTTGTGTTGTTTGAAAAGTAACTGCTTTTTGTTTCTCCCATCTCTTTTTTTGTAAATATGCAAGTATTATTGACATTAGTTTCCATCGAGTGGTCATTTGAGAATTCTTAATTCGAATCCTAACTTGATCATTCATTTGCGAGGACCAAATATCACATTGTTTTAATTTGTTCAAAGTTTTGACACGGACTTAGATTTGGGTTCCATTGTTTTAAATGTGGTTATATCTATAAGGATGTGAAACTCTCGAGGACCGCAAGCGAAACATAATTGAATACGGGAGATTCTTGCAATTTCATCAAGGTGATTGCCCCTCTTTATTTCTTATTTTCCTCACTATCTTGTGCTAATTCATTCTGACTCCATATTTTCTATCTTCAGCCTAATAGTCAATGGCGCAAAGTTCAGGACAGCTTAGAAGTGGATGAAAGATGTTCACGTCTTGAGAAAATTGATCAGCTAGAAATCTTTAAGGTTGATCAGGAACTATCTTCCAATTCCACACTCGACTAATTTAAAGTGTTGTATCTGCGCGATCTGGAGAGAGAATAAGAGGAGAGAAAGAAGATACAAAAGGTACTTAATTAGGTACCAGGCCTCTTTCGTATTTGACATATCTATTTGTTTGTTTTATTGGACATTACCTCATTAAATTCTTAGCTGAAACAAATGTGGAATGTCTGAGTAGGTTGTTATGGATGATGGAAAATCTGATCGTATCACAGTTAATGACAATGGAGAACTCGTTTCCACTCAGCACGCTATCACCGAATACCGAGTTATTGAATCTTCACCACATGGTTAGTGTGAAAAATGACTTCGTTTTCTTTTCAGTTAAACAAACTTAAATCAAATGATTTGGAGTTGAATTTTTAGCACATTGTTGTTGATTTGTAGGATACACATGGCTTGAGCTTCGCCCTTTAACCGGGAGAAATCATCAGGTCTCTATAAATTTTCACTTTCTGTTTCAACTTTCTCTCTTTTCATCTTCTCTTTAAACCATCTGTTCTTCAATTGCAACAGCTTCGTGTACACTGCGCAGAAGTTCTAGGAACACCGATACTTGGGGACTATAAATACGGTTGGCAAGCTCATATAACCGGGGCACTTTTTGTCTCTTCCGGACACACCCCGACGAAGCCATCATCATCTCCTTTTGGCTTGGAGCTGGAAGGTGGAGATGTATCTTCAAAAGAGCCACACCTTCATCTCCATTCAAAGCAAATCGATCTGCCAAACATCTCTCAGCTCTTGGAGAATATGCAGGTTTCTTCAGATTCTGATCTCTCGGAGCTCGATAGCCTTAAATTTGATGCTCCGTTACCTACTCATATGCAGCTAAGCTTCAACTTGTTGAAATCTAGAGTCGAGACTTGTGACAATTGTTAAGCTGTTTTTTTTTTCTTACCAACCTTTATTCTTTGTGGCCCCTTTGGACCTGAATATTTTCACACAAAGATAAATCATTCACATGTACTTGCTTAATTATTATTCTCATTGTTAACACAATCAGTGTGACTAATGACATAAAAAACACAATCAGCGTGTTTTAGATTCGATTCCCCTTTTACTTATCACTATGGTTTGACTCCAGATGAGCAGCTAACTTTTGGTAGATACTTTTAAGGGATTTTAATGAAAAATATCCCCAAGTATCATCATATCCATTTAAAGATTTTTATTGAAATTAACCATGCACATATAAAAAATCATAATTGACTTCCGTTTAATAAAAATGCATCACTTTGATTTGTTAAAAAATAATACATGTTTGTGTTTTGGTAGTAAAACAACATAATTTCTTTTAATAACATTGTGTTTGATGTAGATACAAAAATATGCACGATATAGAAAGAAATCGATATCCAAAATTGTATATGTACCATAAAATTTGATGATGTTTTTTTAAAAGAAATCATGTAGTTTTACCTCCAATATGTAGAATCATAGGTTTGTTTTCCAAGCTTACCAATCACCAAGATCAAAGAGAGTAGTAGAAAGACAAGTTGATATGATACCTCTGGTCTTAGACCAGTTATTTTCGAGTTTTGGGCGTCAAAGGGAGACAAAAGTTAGGTGAAATAGTACAAAACATGTTTTACACTATTTCCAGCAGGTGGATCGATTGATCCAGGAGGGGGATCGATCGATCCAAAAACTTGACCGATCGATCCTCGATCGACGTTCGATCTGGCAAAACCTCGGCTTTGTGGATCGATCGATCCAGGAGGTGGATCGATCGATCCCATCTTTTTTCTTAGATCGGTCGGTCTGGATCAGTCAATGCTCGATCCAGCAAATGGGCGGCTTTATGGATCGATCGATCCAGGAGGTGGATCGATCGATCCCATCTTTTTTGGCTCGGTTTCGCCGTTTTTCCGTTCTAGGTCTCCGGATTCCGTCCCAAAATGATTTTAGACCTGAAATGACTCATAAAATACTAAAACACTCAAGAAAGACTCGATTATGTACAAAAAGCACGAGTTGGAAAACGTCAAAAACGCAACACATCATCCATCAATGCGACGTTGCTTGCCTTGATTCCCAAGAGATTGGATGGTACTTGTTTGAGTATGAAGGACTATAGACTAGTGGCTTGGTGCAACATGATGTATAAGGTAATATCCAAAATCCTAGCAAATCGGCTTAAGCTTACTCTTCCGGATTTTATTGAGCCAAACCAGAGTGCTTTCGTTAAGGGACGAGTTATGTTGGAGAATGTTTGGTTGGCTTCAGAACTAGTAAAGGACTACCATAAAGACTCAATCTCACCTCGCAGTGCTATAAAATTTGATATTTCCAAGGCGTTTGACACGGTTCAATGGTCCTTTATTATTTTCAGGGCTTTAAATTTCCCAGAGATGTTCATTCATTAGGTTTATCTTTGCATTTCCACGGCATCTTTCTCTGTAGTTGTGAATGGAGAGCTGGAAATTTTTTTTGGTAGTACTCGTGGTATACGTCAGGGCTAGCTGTTCCTTGTCACCATACATGTTCGTCATGGTGCAAATTGTTCTCTCTCGGATACTAAACCGAGCTTCTAGATAATGGAAGAATTGGCAGGCACCCGCGATGTAATCTGGTCCGTGTCACTCACTTGAGCTTCGCCGACAACATTCTTGTGTTCACAGATGGTTCTTCCTCATCGTTGAGAGAGACCTTTACAGTCTTGGAGGAGTTCGAGCGATTATCTGGTCTAAGTATAAATGCCAACAAATCGGCTCTGTTTGTTGGGGGTCGTGACAATCAAGCCATTATACTTACTGCTGCTGAGTTGGGGATTCCCATTGAGACTCTTCTTATACGTTACTTGGGACTTCCATTGACAACCAAAACAACACGAAGCACGATTACGCTCCACTAATTGATAAAGTCAAATCTCGACTTCTTTCATGGACTAGTAAGCAGCTATCATATGCGGGTCGCCTTCAACTAATTGCTTCGGTCATTATGAGCATATCTAATTTCTGGTGCTCCGTCTTTCGCTTACCATCTAGCTTATGTGGACCCTTCCTATGGTCTGGGAATCCTAACACATCGACAAGCGCTAAAGTATCATGGGATGTTGTATGTAAGCCGAAGGCAGAACCCTTCGTCGTCTGCGAGAGGTTTCTAGAGTCTTTGCACTGGGTCTGATCTGGAGACTCTGGGTTGCTTGGACAAAGAGAAATATCATGAAAACTAGTAGGTTTTGGACTGCACCCGACATCACAATGGGTTTGGCGAAAACTTCTAAAATTGCGGGATTTTGTAGGACAATTTTTTAAGGGTGTGGTTTGCAATGGTGAAGCTATCTCATTCTGGTATGATACTTGGTTGCTGCAGGGACGTGTCATTGATATCACGGGTTCTCGAGGACCTCGAATTGGGAATTCCGTTATCGGCAACGGTTAAGGAGGCTGCTGGTACAAATGGTTGGAACTTTAGGCGAAACAGATCTCAACGTTTGGAGACCTTACTAGAGCAAATTCGATCACACCCTCTACCACGCCCTGAGCAAGGACCTGGCTATTACCTATGGAGGCATGACACATGCTTTTATAAAGACCATTTTTCAACCAAGCAAACTTGGCTTCAGATTAGAACAACACAACCAACAGTCCCTTGGTCTCGTCTTCTTTGTTTTACCGAGGGAATTCCAAGATGTCGTTTTATCATTTGGCTGGCTCTGCTCAATCGACTTTCCACGGGGGAACGAATGAGAAGATGGGGAGCACACTTGTCTTGTGTTTTGTGCGGGGAACAAGACGAAACAAGACAACATTTATTTTTTGCTTGTCCGAATTCGTTTACGGTTTGGTCGGCAATTGCAGGGAATTTGCTACACCAAAGACAGGATCCAGATTGGGGAGAAACGGTTCGAGCTATTACAAATTTTCGGAGGGATCGACAACACTCACTCCTCCTACGATTATGCTCTCGCCAACTCAAGAATCCACCACTCGTCCTACAACACGGCCCAACAGTTGGTTCGAGCAATCGACAAGCTGATTCAAAACAGAATTACATCCATAGACTATCACACAAACCCTCGCCTTCACGGTATCCTTCAGCGATGATTCGCGGTATTTCCCCGGAGAGCCATTGTCCTTTTGGCATTTTTAACTGTTTTCCTGGCTTGTAACAGGTGTACATTCGTCTGTGCTATGTTTTTTTTTCTCTCTCCCTTCTGCTCTGTTTCTATTTCGCTGCTTAGCCGATTGTACATACATCTTTTGACTTTGATCAATTAATTAAACATTCAAAAAAAAAAAAAATACTCGTAAATTTTTAGCAATGGAAGCTAAAATAAAGGAAACCAGAGAAATGGAAGTAGTGGATCATTTACGAATTTGACCACAATCAATCATCATCATGCTTTTGTTTTGCAGTCTTTATGAATAAACTTTCCATGAGTTTTTTGTTGTTGCTGTTTCAGCTGCTTTCTTGTATCAATACTTAATGAGGAAATGAAATTTGGGGTTTTTAAAACAAAAAAACTTGTAAATGGAATCTAGTCCAACCATTTTGTTTAAACCTTTTGTCTGCTTCGACAAAGTATAGAAGCTTTGAGGATATTGGTGTAGATGATTAGATTCCCAAATAAATGAAAATTGTGTTTGGATTGCAGGATATTGAGGAGGATATGGAGGGGATACCGTACCACTTCTACCTCTCAGATTTTACTTCAGTCACACCAAGTATACAGAGCCTTGCAAGATATCAACGAGGTGTGATGTTGCCAATACGGTGGCTATGTTAGAGAATAGAGAGTTTGCTTTCAGTGTCAAGAGAATAAATGGTTTAATCGAGTATGTTTCTCGTCATTCGTAGAACTCTTATAAACATTGATATAAACATAGAGTCAAGTAAATAAAATTTCGTAAAATCAAAAACCGAAAAATAGCCAAGTTGATTTGTCAATTGTGGAAAATATAAGCAATGTCCTAATTTCTCGAGTTGGAAAGAGACATTTCTCTACCCATTTCTCGTTAAGATATTCTCTTTTGCAGATAAATAATTGGGAAAATGGCTATTTAAATAACAAACAAAATGAAAAAAAAAAACATACGAAAAACGAACCAAAACAAATATGAACTAATGTTGACTGAGCCAATTCAGATAAATGTTGAGTAGCTACTCCAGTAAGATATGTAAATTCTCCACATTGAATAAATTAACAACACAACAAAAAAACAGATTATGAACCTTGACTCGCCGGCTCAACTTTGTCGGAATAGATAGAGGGGAGGAACGACAAAATTTGCCGGCGAAGACAGCGACAGACAATCTTAATAGAGGAAGACGACGCCGGGTAATCGGAGATGAGGCGGAGAGGAGAGGAGAATCGAAGAACTCGATTTCACGATTTAGGGATTTTGCTTTGGAGAATTGGGAGTTTTGTCCAATTTGTTTTTTTTTTTAACATAACGCTAAACGACGTCGTGTCATAGAGTAAACGGTGATTAACGCTAACTAAATTTCGTTAACGTTGACTAACATCGGTGTTAAATTGGCTCAGTCAACATTAGTTCGTATTTGTTTTGGCTCGTTTCACAGTTCGTGTGTTTTTTTTGTTTCAAACGAAGAATTTGTTATTTAAATAACCATTTTCCATAAATAAATTCATTCTTATAATTTGCACTCAACTTGACCTTACGTACTCAATTACTTGACCCGTCTAATGACTTAAATTTGAATAAATAAACAAATATCACGGAATTCAACATACGAATACGTTATATACGCATCCATTTGTTAATTATAAAATAAATTAAGAAACTTAAGTACGTACCAATGTTTGCATATAAAAAGCTAAGCACAAACTCATATTAATTAGACAAAGAGTTATTGATAACCCACATTATCAATAGATTATAAGGAGCTTCTATATAAATCCTTTTCGATTTCGATGTCACAAATGATCCCATTGTTTTTCCTTCTTGCTCTCTTCACAACCATCCTCTATCCAACAAGTCTCTCTCTTTCCACATGATTTATTTATATATTCTCTTTACTAATTATGGATTATATATACATAATCACATGCATGGTTAAATTAAATGTTTAATGTAAAATGATGAATCCAGGTGGAGAACCAGTAGGCGTATGCTATGGAATGATGGGGAATAACCTTCCGTCTCAATCAGAGACAATCGGTCTCTTCAGACAAAACAACATCCGAAGAATCCGTCTCTACGACCCAAACCAAGCCGCTTTAAACGCTCTTAAAAACTCCGGCATCGAAGTCATCGTCGGCGTTCCAAACTCCGATCTCCGTTCACTCACTAACCCTTCCTCGGCTAGATCGTGGCTCCAAAACAACGTCCTTAACTACTACCCCGCCGTTAACTTCAAGTACATCGCCGTCGGTAACGAAGTCGTTCCGTCCAACGGTGGCGATCTTGTGCTCCCTGCGATGCGTAACGTTTATGATGCTTTGCGTGGTGCGAATCTTCATGATCGGATTAAAGTCTCTACAGCCGTTGATATGACTCTGATCGGAAACTCTTTCCCTCCTTCCTCCGGAGAGTTTCGCGGCGACGTTAGGTCGTATATCGATCCCATCATCGGGTAATTCTATGCAATCTCTTCATATTATAACTATCGAACCAAACCAAAAATTAAAATTGGTTCTAAACCGAATAAGGTCATTCTCTTCAATGACTCGATTTTTTTTCTGTTTGACTAATCAGGTTTCTGATGAGCACGAACTCGGCGTTGCTCGCCAACATCTATCCCTACTTCAGCTACATCGGCAACCCACGAGACATCTCTCTCTCTTACGCTCTCTTCACTTCTACTTCACTCCTCACTTCCTTACATCGGCAACTCGGCGTTGCTCGCCAACATTTTTCCTAACAAACAGCTGAAGTTTCCGATCACATTCGCCGGCGTGAGAGACGGTACGGCGGTTGAGTGATGATTTGAAATGTAAAATCGAGGAAATGTAATAAGCGAATTATCTGAGATTTTTCTGTGAAATGTTTAAAGCAGTATCGATCTGGGAGAGATAATCCCATGCATAAATAATTCTAAATAAGAAAAAACTTTTAGGAAAACGGTCGATTCCCTAATGAAGTATTTATGTGCTGATTATTAAGTTTTAAACCACGTCAAAACCTCCACAAACTACCTAATATTTTGAATTCCCTACGTGAACTTATGAATTGTGGTCAATTTCATCAGAATCGGTGTGAATTTCACGGATGCTGACGTGTGTATGTGTTCACGACTTAATTCGTCATAAGAAAAACAAATTGATAGCAAAAGTATAATCTATCGTTGAGGCATTCCTATTGGGCTGAATTTTTATGGGCTAAGGCTCATTAAAATCTAAGCAGGATTTTAAACTTGTGTTATGAGCTCTCTGAACATTATAGATAGCAGATGACGTGGCAAAGTATGGGTCGTCCGATATTTGAAAGACAATAAATCATATCCTCTTTTTTTCGTCACTGTATAAACGAAATGCCAATCAGCGGTTGTCACGTGTAATCAATTTTGAAAGTTGATGACGTGGCGATCATTTGACTTCGATATTTACCTTACCCACTTAATCTGTGTATTTAGTAAAGAATATCTGTTGAAATATCGGTCGTGCGGACTTTTTGGCGGTGGATTGGATTTTCCAGGTCAGATCATCGGCGAGAACATGGCGGATGAGAGGTATAACCGGAAGAATCCGGCGGTGAAGAGGATTTTGCAGGAGGTTAAGGAGATGCAAGCAAATCCGTCTGACGATTTCATGTCTCTTCCCCTCGAGGTAGATTTCTCGAAACGGCGTACAATTCTTTTTGATTCTCTCATCTTTCTCGATGTTTGGAGAGAAAATTCCCCTCTTGGAAAAAACTCCTTGCTTCTATTTCAATTAGGGTTAATTGGATGTTCGATTTCGAATTTTTCAATTCCTTTCTGTTTCTCCTGATGGGTACTCTGGATTGTTTTGGGATCATTTTGAGTCATTTGGTGGAAGATTGTGAAACCGTTCCATTGATCCATTCCAGTTTTCATGCTACCTTCGTGTATTCGTTTACAATCCCTTGCTTTTAAGATTTTTATGGCAAGCTCCTTGATTTGGCATGCTTTCACTGGTTTGTGTACTATGTTATAGTTACTTGATTGATCATTCTGTTATAACTTCAGGAGAATATCTTTGAGTGGCAATTCGCAATCAGAGGTCCTAGTGACACTGAATTCGAAGGTGGGATTTATCATGGGAGGATTCAGTTGCCTGCAGACTATCCTTTCAAACCTCCTTCATTCATGTTATTGACCGTAAGGATTCTTAACCTTCTCTTGTATCACGCACACCAAGACGACACATACAAACGCACATGATGAATCTTTCTGCTCTTGTTTCAGCCTAGTGGTCGTTTTGAAACCAACACCAAGATTTGCTTGAGCATTTCTAATTACCATCCTGAGCATTGGCAACCATCATGGAGTGGTAATAATGTCACAGACTTTTATATCGCCTTTTTCCCTTACAATATCCAAATATTTCATCGAAAGGCTAAACTAAACAATTATAACTAACAACTAATTGAGAAGTTAACATTTCTAGCTTTAGTATTATCAGCAACTTTACTCATGAGTTTGTTCTTGCTCATTTGTAGTTCGGACTGCTTTGATGGCTCTCATTGCGTTCATGCCTTCAAACCCCAATGGAGCAATAGGCTCGGTAGATTACCCAAAGGAGGAGAGACGTGCACTAGCCACTAAATCACACGAGACACCACCCAAATATGGTTCTCCCGAGCGTCAAAAACTTATTGACGAGGTACTCCACTAGACCACCCTTCCTTTGAAGCAATGTTTGAACTTCTGATCCACATTGTACATTATTCCGATGGAGACATATGAAAATGGTTATTTTTTTTATGATGTTTTTGTTTTGGCTATGTTTTTTTTTTCCGTAATAAGCGACATAAATAGCTCTTGGTCAGCGCAAGTAACAAATTGCTATGCAGATTACTCATCTTAAATGGGTTAAGTTTATGTATGATGTGTTTGGAATGAAAACTTGTTATGCTCATTTCTTATTTGAAATTTGTTAGATATTAATACTTAGATGCTACAGTAAGTATTGTTGATCGTGAAGCAAAATGAACATATAGCAAGGAATCTTTGAAAGTTGGTAACTTGAAAAACACAATATTGTGATTGTTAACCAAAAGTTGTGTTAAAAATCTCGTTGGATTTAAAAAAAATTTTGACAGACATATTGGACATGGGTTAAAGTATGGTTTATTTACTATCCGGGCATAACTTTATTTTATTATGTATGCAGATTCATCAATACATGCTCAGCAAGACACCTTCTCCTAAACCTAATCCTCAGGAATGTAACAAAACGCCTTTCGCTGATTCAGACGGCCAGTCCCAAACCAAGCCGCAGGACGCTGCAACTGCTCTATCAGAACCTGATACAGCGGCAGAAGAGAATCTAGCTGATCAGATCGCTGAAGAGGCAGCTCAGACCGTTCTTCCAGGAGCGAATGCAGCAGTAGGGGTTGCTGAGGGAGAGAGCGGAAACGGTTTGGTGAGGCGGCGGGAGCAAGGAACGGTTGTTGTGAGGACGGCTCAGAAACCGAGTGATGATAGGCTGTTCACGTGGGCTGCAGTTGGACTCACGATTGCGATTGTGGTTCTTTTGCTGAAGAAGTTGGTAAGGTCAAGTGGTCATGGCGCTGTGTTTATGGACGAGTCGTGAAGGCTAAACTCTGGTATTGGGAGATGGTCGAAGGAAGGCGCAAAAGTGGAAGGAAGTGTTCATTTAAGTAATTAATTTAATCATACTATATTAGGGTGTTTGATGATGTGTTGCAAGCTCTTTCTTTCCGAACATCCCTTCAAAATGATTTATTAGAATGCTTTGCTGGCAAAATCATATAGATTCTTTATTTATTTTTGACATCAAGTAACGAAGCCAGACAACTCGGCTGCAGTTTGGTCAACGTTATGTAACTTGGTAGACCCATCCAAAGGTTTCACTTCACCGTAAATACAAAAAAAAAAATCTTTATAAAGTAATTTACAATGATTATCAGAAGATTATGTGCTATCCCAGTAGAAAAAACAAAAAAAAAAATTCAAAATTTTCGATAGTTACAAATTTACACCGCCCTTGGGACTCCCACGCCCTATGGCCCACATGTGACAGGCCCATAGGCCCACCAATATCGCCTTTCTATTTTCCTACCCTCGTGCACCCCCCCTACCCGGAATAATCCACAACCGCACGTGAAATCGGTCCCTCAGAAAACAAACAAAATGAGAGTTTGATTTGATAACAACATAAGTTTTCTCTTCTTCAGTACCTCTGCTTCGTTCATTTGGATTCGGGAGCCCAAACGTTTCTCATTTCAATCCCTTTCTCAGACTCTCTCCGATTCCAGTTTTCCATCTATTCGTAGAAATTTTCGATTTCAAAATTCGTTTCTGTTTCTCAACTTCGCCGTCGAGCTATCTCCGATGAAATTTCTTTGGCTCCGACTCCGATGATTGACGTGGAATTTTCCGTCTCTCACTGTAATTCTTCGAAATTCCCGTTTCGGAAAACGAGTTAAAAACATGGTCTCAGGAGGCGGTTGTGAAACCAACGGTAGAGGTCGCAATGGAGAGGCAGCTTCGTCAAGCCATCGCGTCGATCAGAGCCGTCACACGACTAATCACCTCCAAGAACCAGCTCAGTCGTCGGCAAGTAAACCCCTAAGATCACAGAATAAGCCGCAAAACCACGGCGGCGACGGCACGGAGTCCATGAGCAAAGCTATCCAGCAGTTCACTGTCGACGCCAGACTTCACGCCGTCTTTGAGCAGTCCGGAGAGTCCGGCAAGTCGTTCGACTACTCTCAGTCCCTTAAAACGACGACGTACGGTTCCTCCGTACCGGAGCAGCAGATTACGGCTTATCTCTCGCGGATCCAGCGCGGCGGCTATATCCAGCCTTTCGGCTGCTTGATCGCCGTCGACGAATCCACCTTCACCATCATCGGCTACAGTGAAAATGCACGGGATATGCTAGGGATCATGTCCCAATCTGTCCCTAGCATCGAGGAGAGGTCAGAAATTCTAGCGATTGGCACGGACTTGCACTCCCTCTTCAAGCCATCGAGCATCGTTCTCCTCGAACGCACCTTCGTGGCCCGAGAAATCACGCTCCTAAACCCAGTTTGGATTCACTCTAAGAACACTGGCAAACCTTTTTATGCGATTCTGCACAGGGTCGATGTAGGAATTGTCATCGATTTAGAACCGGCTAGAACCGAAGACCCGGCGCTTTCAATCGCCGGTGCGGTCCAATCGCAGAAACTCGCAGTCCGGGCGATTTCTCATTTGCAATCGCTTCCCGGCGGCGACATCAAGCTCCTCTGTGACACTGTCGTGGAAAGGGTTAGAGATCTCACTGGTTACGACCGCGTCATGGTGTACAAGTTTCATGAAGACGAACACGGCGAGGTTGTCGCGGAGAGTAAACGGGACGATTTAGAACCCTATATTGGCCTGCATTATCCCGCTACTGATATTCCTCAGGCATCTCGGTTCTTGTTCAAGCAGAACCGTGTTAGGATGATCGTAGATTGCCATGCGTCACCGGTTCGTGTGGTCCAAGACGATAGGCTCACGCAGTCTATATGCTTGGTTGGTTCGACTCTACGAGCTCCTCACGGCTGTCACGCTCAATACATGGCTAACATGGGCTCTATTGCGTCGTTGGCCTTGGCCGTGATTATAAATGGAAACGAAGAAGACGGGAACGGTATTAACTGCGGCGGAAGAAACTCGATGAGGCTTTGGGGTTTAGTCGTTTGCCATCACACATCGGCTCGTTGCATACCTTTTCCTCTGAGGTACGCTTGCGAGTTTCTAATGCAGGCCTTTGGCTTACAGCTAAACATGGAGTTGCAGTTAGCCTTGCAGGTGTCTGAAAAACGCGTTCTGAGAATGCAGACTTTGTTATGCGATATGCTTCTGCGTGATTCCCCTACCGGGATTGTCACGCAGAGGCCGAATATCATGGATTTAGTAAAATGTAACGGCGCAGCGTTTCTTTACCAAGGGAAGTATTATTCGTTGGGTGTGGCTCCGACTGAGGCTCAGATAAAAGAAATTGTGGAGTGGTTGCTTGCTAACCATTCTGATTCGACTGGGCTAAGCACAGATAGTTTAGGCGATGCGGGTTATCCTCGGGCAGCTGCTTTAGGTGATGCTGTTTGCGGTATGGCGGTCGCGTATATCACTAAAAGAGACTTCCTTTTCTGGTTCCGGTCTCATACCGAGAAAGAGATCAAATGGGGAGGGGCTAAGCACCATCCCGAGGATAAGGATGATGGCCAGCGGATGCATCCACGTTCTTCATTCAAGGCTTTTCTCGAAGTTGTTAAGAGCCGATGTCAGCCATGGGAAACTGCTGAAATGGATGCGATTCACTCGCTCCAGCTTATTCTAAGGGATTCTTTCAAGGAGTCTGAAGTGATGGATTCTAAAGCCGCTGCTGCTGGTGTGGTTCAGCCACATGGAGAGGATAGGTTAGGTCAAGGGATGGAGGAGTTAGGTGCAGTTGCGAGAGAGATGGTTAGGCTCATTGAGACTGCGACGGTCCCTATATTTGCTGTGGACATCGACGGCTGCATCAATGGGTGGAACGCCAAGATCGCAGAGCTGACCGGTCTTTCTGTTGAAGAAGCTATGGGAAAGTCTTTGGTTCACGATTTGATACACAAAGAGTACGAAGAAGCAGTTGATAGGCTTCTTTCTTGTGCTCTCAAAGGTATACGCAATTCTTTAACTTTCAACTTGTGCAGATTCTGATAATGTATTGCATTTTACAATTATGCAGGGGACGAAGGCAAGAATGTGGAGGTCAAGCTAAAAACTTTCGGTCCCCAGCTTCAAGGGAAAGCAGTGTTTTTGGTTGTCAACACATGCTCGAGCAAGGACTACTTAAACAACATTGCTGGTGTCTGCTTTATTGGACAAGATGTAACTGGTCATAAAACTGTTATGGACAAGTTCATCAACATACAAGGCGACTACAAGGCCATCATCCATAGCCCAAACCCTCTGATCCCTCCAATATTTGCATCGGATGAGAACACGTGCTGCCTGGAATGGAACACCGCAATGGAAAATATCACAGGCTGGCCTCGCAGCGAAGTGATTGGTAAATTGCTTGTTAAAGAAGTGTTTGGGACCTGTTGCAGGCTAAAGGGTCCTGATGCGTTGACTAAGTTCATGATCGTTTTGCATAATGCGATTGGTGGCCAAGACACGGATAAATTCCCTTTCCCGTTCTTCGACCGCAGAGGGAAATTCATTCAGGCTCTCCTGACTTTAAACAAACGGGTCAGCCCCGATGGTCAGGTCACTGGAGCTTTCTGTTTCTTGCAGATACCGAGTCCTGAGCTGCAACAAGCTCTAGAGATCCAGCGAAGGCAGGAGAGTGAGTGCTTCTCGAGGGGTAAAGAGTTGGCTTACATTTTCCAAGTTATAAAGAATCCATTAAGCGGTTTGCGTTTCACAAGTTCATTGCTGGAAGCCACGGATTTAAGCGAGGAGCAGAAGCAGTATCTTGAAATAAGTGTTTCATGCGAGAAGCAGATCTCAAAGATTGTAAGAAACATGGACGCCAAAAGCATTGAAGACGGGTGAGAGTTTAAATTCTTCTTTACACACACACACACTTACATCTTATAAAGCTTCATTCACACTACTAAACAAACACTCTATGTTTTTGCTCATCAGTTCATTTGAGTTAGAGAGAACAGAGTTCTTCATTGGCAGCGTCATAAACGCAGTGGTAAGCCAAGCCATGTTAGTGGTAAAAGAGAGAAATCTTCAGCTTATTCACAACATCCCCATGGAGATCAAATCCATGGCTGTCTATGGTGACCAGATAAGGATCCAACAAGTCCTGGCGGAATTTCTGCTAAGTATCGTCCGTTATGCACCCACTGCAGGCTCTGTGGAACTCCATCTACACCCAGTTTTGAAACAAATGGCTGATGGGTTCTCCGCTATACGCATGGAGTTCAGGTAACCTTTCATCAGATTTCCGGTTCTGTCTCTCCAATTCCATGTTTAGCCGGTGGAAAGTTGAGATCAAAGATAACAACCATAGACTCAGGATGCAGAATATATGGCTATTTGTCTGATATCTCTTTCTCATGAATCTGTCTGCTGCGGATAAATTCATCTTTTTGTTTGCTATTCGCATTGAGAAACTTGTGAATGATAACTAAAACGCTTTTGCCACCATACAAATTTGTAAAACCTTAAGGGTTAATTTAGCAGACAGCCAACACTCGGAATCGTTTTTTCAATGTTTGTTGGTGTTGTTTGAACAGGATGGCGTGTGCAGGGGAAGGTGTGCCGCCGGAGAAAGTACAAGATATGTTCCACAGTAGCCGATGGACTAGTCCAGAAGGATTGGGGCTAAGCGTTTGCAGGAAGATTCTGAAGCTAATGAACGGAGAGGTTCAATACATAAGGGAATTCGAACGCTCTTATTTCCTAATCCTTATCGAACTCCCGGTTCCTCTGATGCCCTCTTAGTGAATGGCCGTGAAAGTTTTGATTCCGGTGCATGTAGGTTTAGGAGGAAGGGGAAAATGTAAAGAGTAGTGTTATAGTCCGAGTTTTTTTTGGTTGGTCTACGTACACTGTAGATTGTAATAGTCTCATAGAAAGAAAGAAGAAATATCTTTCTACAAATGTTATATGTTTTTATTTTCTTTTGCTTTTGAACCAATGTTGTATATGTTACTTTGATCTCTGATGATGCTTATAAAAGGTAAAAGAAAAGTAGATCAATGGTAGTAAAAAATTGTTTTTTCGTCCAGTGGATAGCCTGCAAAGTATTAAGTTATTGCATCAAATATAAAGTTGAAACTCAAAGAGTGTTGCATTTCTGTGTAAAATGTTAAAGGAACTCAATAAATAATTAACTGTGTAAATGATATGAAAGATGGATGTGGCAGCAGGTGGAAGTATCCTCGGGATATCTACGACTGTGCTCAAATATATTGCTGTCTTGGTGGAAGTTGCTTAGTTTTATTCCATGTCATCCATTTAACCATTGGTGAAGCAATAAGAAAAGTGAACACAATATTTCTCTTCGGAGAGCAACTTGAGCAACATACATTTACTTGAGCAGCTTCTTTTACAACGGTTGAAACAATTTAGTATGATATATGTCATCACTTTGTTGCAGGGTGTTTTGAAAGTGAAACCAATTAAGTGAAGGTATTGTTGGCAAAGTTGAGCTTGGAAACCCAAAATGCAATCCAATTCACTCCCGTATAACTTCACTCTATTCCGAACAGAACGAACTTCACTTCAGTTTGCTGTGCCGGGAGGTCTAATTGGAGTTGGGACAACCATGGACCCTACACTAACGTGTGCTGAGAGGTTGGTTGATCAAGTCCTTGGTGAATTAGCTTCTCTCCCTGAGGTCTTTGTGATATGTACACGTAACACAGTTGTTCAGTATCATATGTCATAGTTCTATAATAGTCCTCCTCTTCGAAATAAACATGAATTGTTTAATCGATGGCATGCATCATTATGTTCTGTTATTGAGATGATATTTGGAGTTTGGAAGAAAAAATGGAGGATTCTTTGTGAATAATATTCATGTACAAAAAAATATGGTAATGGATACAATGGGACCGCATAATTTTATCAGAATTTCAAAAATTTGAGATGAAGATCTTGCAGAAATAATGGGACATACTAAGATTAGCAACACAAATTCTAAACCTGATCTAGGTGACATGGAAGCATCAGAGATAGCCGATGGAGATTTTATGGTGAACATCACAGAACATATTGCAAATATGTTATGAGCAAATCAAAATACTTAGATCTTAATTTTTTTGTTATCCATGTATTGTATTTAAATTTATTTTATGTATAAATATATTAATACATACTAAGACTTAATCCGCGCTGTGCGCGAGGTATTGTTTTCTTAAAAATTGTTTTGAAATTTAATTTTTAAATTTTGGTTAAGTTAAAATTGGTTGCCACATAGATAAATATTTATATATTAACATCACACAACTAAATTCGACGTATATAGTATCCGTCAATTAGGAATTGGAATTAGTTTCGTTGTGCAGTTATATATAAGTAAATATTAGTTGTGAAAGTGATGTGATTTTAATATATACCAAAATGAATTAGAACCTAGATATGTATATCCGTAAAATAGGAATTCGGTTGTGAATTTTTTTATTTGAGATCAGACTATCACAAATGAATTCTATAATATGATTTACTAATGATTATAAATAGAGTTATCAAAACAGGCTAACCCGCCTACTTAATTTGTTTCTCAGTGGACAAAAATATTTTTTGGACTAACCCGCAAAGAAGTACAATCTTGAAAGCACCAACTCTAATATGCACTGTTTAATGACTGTGGATTTTGTGGTCGGTCTACGAACTCCTGAAAAATCAATTTTTTTGTGTCTAACTCAAAATAGTAAAATATTTTACCAAATTTAGTTTTGATATATACTCAATTAATATAACAAACTATTGTTAATTTTTAAAGAAAGTTTCATATTGTTTAGCAAAAGTGACTATAACATATATCTTTAAAACTAAAAACTAATATTTTGACTCGTAAGATCCGCTTTTATGGGCATTTCAATATTAGAGCTCTAACCCGCCAAATGACAAAGCAGTTTATGTCTAATCCACATGACATTAGTCCGAATTGACACTCTTAATTATATAATATAAATTAGTTATAAAAAATAAATAAAATATTACAAATTTTTTAATAAATTTACATAGTAGATTGTTTTTGGAAATAAATAATAATAAATATTGATAACATTCTAATAGAAGCCATGAAAAGTATTTTTAAAACACATTTTGATTTAATTATTATTTTTCAAAAAATAATTGGATTGCTTTTTGAATAGAATAAAAAAATAGTTATAAAAATACTAATGAAAAATATTGCAAAATCTTGAATAGATATTGTTTTTGAATATCTATGGATTGATTATTATTTAAAAAAATATAACATATTTTAATATCTTAATAAGCAAAGAAACTAAATACAATATTGAATGCATATTGAAGGAAAAAACAATTTTTTATATTCTTTTCAATAATTTTAAAAGACAGTTATATCCTTTTCTATTTCAATTATCCTTTCTACCGACGATGAGTTGGCCTAGTGGTTAAGCCATTGGGTTGGGTTTACCGAAAACGTAGGGACCTTGGAGGTCACGGGTTCGATTCACGTTGGGAGGGGTCTGCTCTCCAAAGGAGAGTTAAATTACATGGTTTGGGCCTCGTCCTGGGGGGATGTACGAGCCTACGGGCCCTGAACCTCCTAGTCATCAAAAAAAAAAAATCAGTTGTTATATGTAATGGTATTTAATGTAATAATTTACAAAATAAAATTCAGTTTTTTTAATGACTCCTTAAAAAAAGAATAGAGATTTATGACCTTAACAATATTCATCACATTTATATTTAATATAACTTATCATACATAATATATTGGAACATTTTTCCCATTTAACCATATATTTTGAACCGCTTGTTCCGCATGATCCGCCTAATCCACACTTGATCCGCCTGAATCTCTTGATCTGCACCGCTTGATCCCAACTGGATCGACAAGGGAAGGAGAAGAGATTGAAGGGGTGATTGTCTCCATATATGCACCAGCCGAAGAAGTCAAAGGTTCATCACTCTCAATCTCCTTATCTGGCAAGTTACCCTCACGATCATAAGGCGTAAGATCCAAAGTGCTAGTGAGACCAATAGGTGGCTGCGACCCTGCATCAGCAGAGGCTGGCTGGGCAGGAGACGCAGTCTTAATCTTTCTCCTCACAGAATGTACTGAAGTACGAGTCGGAGTGGATCCACATTCAGCATGAGAAGTCGAAAGAGATGCAGAATAAGTTTTCCTCTTCCAAGTGTCTGTAGAAGAGGAACCGCACTTCATCTCTACGATTAACAATGGCTTAGTGACCTAAATGAGAACGGTACATGATATGCTACCTCTATTATGAAGCTCAAATACTAATCTTTCCGAGAATAGTGAGTCTTCTTGTAGGGACGCTGTTCCTCGTGAGAGTATCCACGAAAGCAGGCAATGGGGTCATCCTCTCAACCATAGACAAAATCTCCAATCCTCAGCGGCACGATTTCGCAAGAAGGAAATTAAGAAGACTTTGAAAACGAGCAGTCGAGTCCAGCGACATGTTCTTAACTGTAAAAGATGGAGTCAAGTTCGGAAATTGTTTGGAAAAAAGATGAAAGTCATGCAAAGGGAAAAACCTTGTCGTATAGCAATTGAAATGGAGGCGAAACGGTAAAGGCAACCGAAGCAAGGCTAACTTTAAAGAAGAAATACGAAGAAGTCCAATCGGGATCCTTCGATGGAAGACACTCAATGACCCAGCGATTAAGGGCACGTACTGACAAAGAAAAGTGTCCCACAAAGGCTCGACATGTTCTTATTCCATGAACCCAGGCGGTAGAAATCATGAAGATAGAAGGTAATACTGGAGTCCCGAGACAATACCAGAAGACCAAGAATTTGCCGTAGTGAGTTCGGTGTCATTTAAGACAAGCAAATTCCTAAATCCACGAGATACTGAATCAAGATTTCGGGAAGGGGAAAGCGAAGCCCGCAAGAAACAAAATAAGCTTTGTAAGCACAGCAGAAGCCTTGAGGAAGATTCTCCAGAGTCTCGCCTCCATGTGGAATCCTGATTTCCACCTCATCAGGAACATTGCACTGCCGACGAAACAAGGCGAGATATCCGGGTTCCGAGTTAAAAGTAGTCTTGGACCAAGTGTTGAAGAAACGAGCTGAAGAATCTTGGGAAGCCATCAACAAATCAAAGATTGAAGGTGAAATCGAATAAGATGATGAAGTCAGCAACAAATGATTTTTCGTCTCAGGAAGTGAAGGAGATGTGAAATTCTTTAAATGAGACATGAACACTGCGTTTAACGAATTGGGGGGGCTAACTGTGGGGGTCAAAATCACGGTCCAGTAAATTGTGCCCAATAAACTTATGGTAAAAATGCTCGGTGAAGTCAAAGAAGCAAAACAAGGTCAAATGAGTAACGAGGTGACATGCCGAGCTGAAAGGCCCATCGGAGTGAACATCTACGGTTAAAAAGGATTAAATGCAGAACTGTTAGTCAACCCCGCCGAGACCAAAGACTCGTTCAAACCGGTGAGTTAAGCCGCCTAAACATAACAGCTAGAGCCTCAGACTTAAAGACCATTCATGGTAAATCAGACGGAGTAAACAAAGACGTTAAACACGATCTCAGAGTATAAAACAAGGACAATTAAGGGCAATGAGCCAATGACCAGATTCCAACTCTCTACACCACTCTCAACTATAATTTTGCTCTAGACTCAAACACTTGTTCTTTCTCTGTTCTTGTAAATCTCTCATGAGAATCGAAATACTAATCCAATTTACTTCCCAAAAACCTTGTCCAAAATGTTCTCGAATCCTGTTTGTTCTCATCGAGCAACAAACTCTCTGTTTATTGCTCGATAGTTTTTCGGTTCTTTTTTTTTAATGATAAACCAAAGACCTTTCTATTATTATTATTTACAAATTGTGACCGTTGTATTTCCAGCTACAACACCAAAATCAAATGCTAAGAACAACTATATAATGTATCAACATGCTAAAGCCAACTACACTAAAATGGCATATCAATATATCATAAATTAAATTAAACAAATTAATTAGATATTTAGATCAAAATGCAACCGGTCCAACTACATGTAGATGGTTTTTTTTTTTTTTTTTGCAACGGTCCAAGTGTTTAGCTTGTTGTGATTAGCGAGTTGCCGGATATTGATCGGAAGAATATCGGAGGTGTCGCCGGAGCCTCATTACTTTCTTTTTTCATTTTTTTTTTCTGTTAGTCATATAATTACATCATAACATTATATTTATGCTAGTTTCAAACAGCACAAAAAACAAATTATGCTATTTATAAGAAATAGAGAAAACGTAAACTATGATTGAGTTTAGCAAGTTACATGATATCGATGAGTAAAACCATCCAAAAGATTTAAGCCTCTTCCTTGGACACAACATTTTTTATATTCTTTTTTTTTTAAGGATAACATTTTTTTTATTCTCACAATGGAAGACACACGCATAAATGTAAAGACATGCTTGGTCAAGACTAAGTCATAAGGTAACGCCAAAGAGGAAAGTCTGATAAGAGCTCAACACTTTATTGATCAAGAAAAGAGAATTACAACTATAGAATCTGGGTTTATTCAAGAGTCCCTCTCTCTCCTATAGCACAAAGCTATCCAAGCAGCGGCGGAGGCAAATGAAGGGTAGGGGTCAACTAACCCCTATAAATTTTAATTATTAGTTTTTGAAATTTTGTTTTATTGACCCCATTAAAATATTTTTACTGATCCCCATAAATCTAAACCAAACACAAATCCACGTTACACCAATTAAAAATATTTATTTGAAGCTTTTAAATCTAACCCAAATCCAAATTAGTAATCTAGACCACAAAAAATAGGCTTATAACTAAAATAAAATAAAAACAGTATATCACTTATATAAGTTCTATAACCGATAATAGTTTATTGAGTGCTTTTTCTTTAGAATTTTACTTTCCCGTTTTGTATAATTTTCTATAAATTGTTTTTATGTTTTTTCAGATATACTTATATAACTAGTACAAGTTAAATTTTTTTTTGTTACAAGTTAATTTCTACTTTTTTTTGTTACAAGTTAATTTCTACTTAGCATGCAAAATGGATAACACAATAACCTATAGAGAAGTCGCTACACAATATATACGTAAAATTTTAAATTAAATGAAGAATTATAATTGTAATATTTTAAGTACAAGCTACTTTTAAAAAATGGCAAACAAATACAAAAGAAAAATCTTTAATAATTTTTAAAGTTTATGATATAAGAAAAAATGTTCAAAAACTATATACGATATACTTTGTAGTATTGTTTTCGCATTTTTAATGTTTTATATATTGATCCAGGTAGAAAAAATTTCTAGCTCCGCCACTGTATCCAAGATACATCACACACAATGCATAACCTCAATATTCCTCTCATACTATTTATATTGTTTCTCTCTTTCTTCCTCTGTTACAATTCTGTTATTCTTCTCTTGATCTTATCTTATCTTCATTAACAGCTTGATGCTTGCCCATCCATGCACGTCATTGTTCAGTCTCTCCTCCCACAAGCTTCTAAGCCACTGCAACCTATCAAAGTCTTGTTGAAGTTATCTCTTTAGAAACTATATATGTGTTGTTACAACCAAATGGTGGGTGCTGATCTTTACATGTCACCTATGATTCAATGCATGAGACATATATAGAAGATATAACAATAAATAGTAAAACTGAAACTACTGGTCTTAAACTAGTATACCGGGTAGCGGACGATTCGTAGGGTTAGATTGGTTAAGGGAACTTGAGTATTGCCACCTATTTTCCTTGTTGTTTGTGCTAGCTGGCCGACACGTATGGGTGAAACCGTTTATTTGCAGAGTTTATACATGTCTTCTCTTATGCATTTTGTCTTCTCAATGACTACGAATTAGCTAGAATCGTTTCTTCTCAATGACTACGAAACCACCAACGGTTTCTCTCGGCGGTGGCTCTAGGCGGGTGGCACAGCGGCGGTTTTTCTCGATTCGTTTTGTTGGAGAAGCTCCGGTGCCGTCTTCTCACCGTTGTGGCTCGGGTTTCGCGATAGGTTTGTGTTCTCGTTCTCGGCAAGTTCAACAGGTTCGTAGTTTGGTCTTGGTCTCGGTTAGTGAGGGCTCCGATTAAGTGGTTCGGTGCAGATGGTGGAGCGTCTCAAGACGTGTATTGTTGAGGTGCCGGTCTATTGTCCGGTTAGGTTGTAATTGTGGAGGTTGGTCCCATTGGAGACTTTGGTTTCTATGGGAATGGTGGTCGGAAGTGGCTTCTCCGATTACCGCTCGGACTTCCTTGTCACCAGTTGCAATTTAGTCTGTTATGTATTTCAGAGTTCGCGTCATTTCTCGGAGAAGCTGTACGCATCTCCTTCCGGCGGTTAGGGGACATGCCTCGGAAAGTTGGGATGCTCGTGCCAACTATGATGTGAACTCCAGTTCTTTGAGCTGCGGCAAATTCGTGATGGTCCGTGCCTTGGCACATGATTGTTGCTTTCTCGTCTTGGTTTGCTTCGGTTTTAGCTTTTTTGTCTCACTTCCAATTCCTTAGGCTTTTTTTGTGTTTTTGTTGCTTCTTTGTCGTTTTTTGTCTTTCCCTTTCACCTTCCTGGTTCATTCTCGAAGACTCGCTGTAATGGCTTTTTTTTTTTCTTACTATGTATTGTATCGTTCCCTTAAGTGAAATACTACCAGATTTTTTTATAAAAAAAAAAAGCTAGAACCGATCTTATCATCTTCTGGCACGTGTGAAAAAAGATAAAATTGATTCATAATGTAAAATGTTTATACCTGAGTATGTGCGAACGCATAAAGCGTGGAAACTTTTCCTTTAAGAATTAAGATTACCCTAGAACTTCTAAGAGTGAGAATGGCATACTTGACAGAGACTGATCAGGAAGTGGGCAACATGCTCGAATTAGACTAATTTCTTTTAGTCTCATGATAGTTCATCCGTAAATTAAATGCTTCTTGTATCAAATAACGTTGCCACACTATCTAATTTCAAGGGGCCAAGTAGAATGTAGCCTCACCCATCAAGTTATCTATCATCTATACTTTTGGTAGCCACGGATCCAAAAATTTCTAGACCCGGCAAAAAAAACCAAAAGTTAAAAAATACCACTTAATGATTTGTCTAAACTAAATTACACATAGTACCATAAGTTTCACAAAAAATATATATATATCCGCAAATAAAAGCATGTCAATTCTCTTTCAATCATCTTTCTACATGTTAAAGCCGATGGCTACCTTCTCTTCCCAAACTCAAGAGCATTACACTTCTTTGTAAAATGTTAAGCAATTCAATAGTTAACTGATTAATATATGAGGGGAAAACAGTATTTTGATTTCTCTCAAACTAAATTACTCAACAGTTGGAACCAACCCAAATAAAAAGTAAAATTCTTTATTTCAATGTTTTTTTAAGAAACAAAGAAATTTGTTACGCGCAATCAAAAAGCTAGAGGCACACGAAAAAAAAATAATTTGGCTAAAACTCTTCCTGATTTTTAGTCTGTACTCAAAATAAATATTAAATTTGTCGGCAGATCATATAATGATAACGATTTGTGGATGGATATAAAGTGTATTATAAAGAAGATCAAATGTATATAAACCAAGTGGTAAAGTAGTTGAGACGCTGAAAAAAAGAGAAGAATCTTAATTAATTTGTTTTCAAACCCATGTTGAATTTCTCATCACCTTCTTGTCACAATGAGATGCTCTTTTGATTCATTTTCTACTACTCAAATATTATGTACAATTTCTATCCCTCCAGCTCTCGTAGAAAAATCGTAAATTAAATTTGGATAATAACATTAAAAAACAACCAAAGTATAATGTATTTTTAATTAATATTTATGTTATCACTTTTGTTGTTCTTAGAATCTTAGTTTTCATCATGTATAAAACTACTCCATGCATGCTTGGATTGTAAACGCTTTCTTAACAAATTATTTAATTAGCATCTGTCTCAACTTAGAGATTCGTGCGTAAATAAGCTTGGTGATTTATTTTTGTGTTGGTTATATAACATTATATTGCATTAACATAATTAAATAAGCTTAGATCTTGAAAACATCATGGAAAACATATTTAACTTTTATTTTTGAACCTTAACATGTTTAACTTTCTGCATATGAAAACGATATAAATCAAGTTATATATAGTCATGATTCTCAAGATGAATTACTCTATTTTGTAAAATTTTGAAATAAAAGTTCGTAAGACATTCCCCTTCATTAGGCTTTTGACTTAGTCGGTGATAAAAATAGGTACTCTAGACACACTAAAAATATACTGATAAGATTAATTCAAGAAAATGGTAGGGTTGAAAATACACAATTTGAAAAAGGAACACTTGCTCATTACTCATTAATTACCCTGAAGAAAATTGTAGCATCAAAGATTGCGATATTAGGATAAAAGATTGCGAGATTAGGAAAATTGTAGCATCATTAGTAGTTGAGACGCTGAAAAAATAGAGTAATCTTAATTAATTCCACCACCTGCCCTTACCCTACTGTTGAATTGGTCTTCACCTTTTTTTCACAATGAGATGCTCTTTTCATTCGTTTCCTACAGTCACATATCGATGCAACCACACATCATATCATTGCTCTTTTTCACAATGAAATGTATATCATACAATATCCTTTTATTTCCATCTATATATGCAACCACGCATCATAAAAAAGTCGTAGATTAAATTTGGATAATAATATGAAAACAACTGAAATACAAATCCTGAGTACTGCCTTTTACTTAATATTTATTTTATGTTCTTTGTTGTTCTCAAAATCTTATTGTTTTCATATCAATATATCATATGATCATGTTTGGACTGTAAACGCTTTCTGAACAAATTATTTAGCACTCCTGATTTTTTCATGTTATAACTTTGGTTTGGTTGATAAGAAATCATTTGTGAAATTAAACTGTACTTAAAATAATTATCATATTTTATCTTAATAGAAATAAACATAAATGAACGTTTTAATCGATATTTAAAATGTATATTGCGAACCATTATGGTTAAATTTGGATATGATGATATGGTTTCTTTAAAAAATATAATTAAACTTGACTAGGACATGAGGTTAAAAAACCCTGACTAGGACATGTAGCAAAAGTTTTGTGTTAGTACTTATCATCCATATTCAAACTTCCCTGATGTAGGTTGTTGACAAAACAAGAATATTAAACTTACAGATTCATTCATAATGAAATAAGCTTTGTGAAATTTGTTGAGTTTTATGAAATTAAATTGGATCAACATAAATAAGCTTAGATCTATAAACACATATTGGAAAACATATTTATACATATAGTCATTAGTTAATTACTCTATTTATGTTGCAAATTTGTTTTGAAATCAAAGTTCGTAAAACATTTCACATGTCAAACTCTTTCTTTGGGCTATTGACTTATTTGTCGGTGATAAAATTACTCGACACCAACATTTTTTTGCTATAATTAAAGAAAACTATAGGGTTGAAAAGTAAGCTCGGAATACAATTGAATAAAGGAACACTTGCTCAGCACCATTAATGACCCTGAAGAAAATTGTAGCATCACAGATTGCGAAATGAGGAATTGTATGAGAAATTCAAACTAGTCTGTGATGATTGATGAAGGCCTCAACCAATTCTCATTAATGCTCCTCTCTTGTTTGCTCCTATAAATAAAATTAGTAAGTAGTAAGCTGAGTAACCAATTGCACTGACCTAAGAACAACACTTTGAAAAATAAAAGAAGAGATAAAAGAATGGGGAAAGTTTCTAAACGATTAGGGTTCTTGGGTTTGATGCTTGTGGTGCTCATTATTGGAGTTGCGGAATGTAGGAGACTTGAGAAGGAGACTTTGGGAGGCGGTGGTTTTGGAGGAGGTGGCGGATTTGGTGGTGGAAAAGGCGCTGGTGGTGGTGTTGGAGGAGGAGCTGGTGGCGGTGCTGGTGGAGGGTTTGGTGGTGGTGCAGGCGGAGGCCATGGCGGCGGTGCTGGTGGAGGATTCGGTGGTGGTGCTGGTGGAGGCAAAGGTGGTGGTTTAGGTGGTGGTGGAGGTCACGGAGGAGGATTTGGTGGCGGTGCGGGAGGAGGAATCGGTGGTGGTGCTGGTGGAGGTCACGGTGCTGGTGCTGGAGGAGGATTTGGCGGAGGTGCTGGAGGAGGCCACGGTGGAGGTGCCGGTGGAGGATTTGGTGGTGGAGCTGGAGTAGGGCACGGTGGTGGAGCTGGAGGGGGCTTTGGCGGTGGTGCAGGAGGAGGAGGAGGCCATGGTGGTGGAGCTGGTGGAGGATTTGGTGGTGGAGCCGGAGGAGGACACGGTGGTGGAGCTGGAGGCGGTGCAGGAGGAGGAGGAGGAATCGGTGGTGGAGCTGGTGGAGGATTTGGTGGTGGAGCTGGAGGAGGACACGGCGGTGGAGCTGGTGGAGGTTTTGGTGGAGGTGCAGGAGGAGGAGGAGGCCATGGTGGTGGAGCTGGTGGAGGACACGGCGGTGGAGCTGGTGGAGGTTTTGGTGGCGGTGCAGGAGGAGGAGGAGGCCATGGTGGTGGAGCTGGTGGAGGATTTGGTGGTGGAGCTGGAGGAGGACACGGCGGTGGTGCAGGAGGAGGATTTGGTGGTGGTGCAGGAGGAGGAGGAGGCCATGGCGGTGGAGCTGGTGGAGGGTTTGGCGGTGGTGGTGGATTTTGAATTTAGCTTTATTGGTTTACTTGTGTACCACGCCAGAAAGAAAGGAAAAAAAAAATATGAATGAAATAAATGATACTTCAAAAATATTATAGTGTTCATGACTTCACTCTAACGAACACATCTCATAGACTCATACCAATAAGATGAATGAACAAAATATTGGTTAAAAAGCTACTCCATTAATTAAAATGATGTGATGTGACCAGTGTTAATAACAACAGTCACCGGAGTAATGTTAGTTTCCGTTTTAAATTAAAAAAAATATATATTCCAAATTCTAAACCCTAATTAATTATTGTTTGTGAGAGCATCATTATCCCTAAGCAATTCAATGGGTGCTTAAAAAATATTTTAATAATTAAAACTTTAGACAAAATAAACAAAAGAAAGTCGACAAACTCCTTTACCTTTAGATACGTGTTCCATAAACACCGTCGCTTAGAATGGTAAAAATAAACAACGGTTCTTAAGTTAAGTATTTCTTTTTCATTTAATTAAATCACTTTTAATTTTAAACACCCCATAAGAAACCTGCGATAACGATGCTCTGAAACGCCGAAGCTGAGTCGTAATGAACCATTCACACTTGGATGCCTTTAAAGCTTACACTATTCATGAAGTACATAGCCCGTGTCTATGAGAGGTAAATGCTTCACCATTTTAATCATTCTACTCTTGCATTTCCTTGAATCTTTTCTTTTTCTCCAATGTAGTTCTATTTTGGTTTTGTTTCTTGAGATGGTTGTTTATTTATTTTCTTCGATTTACAGGTTTGCGTGTGTGGGAGTCATCATCAAGATCAATGGGGAATAAAGATGAGAACTTTACTTTACGTGTGTGATTAAGAATTTCTCCTCCTTGCAATACAAGAAACTTTATTCTGATCAATTCGTGGTCAGTGGCTACCAAATGGTAATTAAGAAGAGATGGAACATGTTTTCGTCCGATTAAGGTTTATGTGATATCCTTTCTTTCAATGGTTTCTGCTTTAGCAACTGTTTACAAAGTATGGTATTTAAAACTTTAGTGAGATTGTATGAAAGTTTTTTTTTCTGGCCAAAAAGAAATTATTTTGTTGTTGTTGTTGTTTTTGTATTTTCCCCATACTTGTTGCAAAAGTATGACCGACAACTTACAAGATCACGAATCTAAACTAAGTATTACAAGAAGCATTAAAACTTAAAAGTTTTTTGTTCTTGTCACAGGCGTATTATTTATGGATCGTAAATGGAATTAGTATAAAAAAAGTATGATGCTACCCAGGATCGAACTGGAGACCTTTTGCGTGTAAGGCAAACGTGATAACCACTACACCACAGCACCTTATATGCTATTTATGATTATGTGTAATCTAAATCATCTTATTTTAGAAAAGGTCTTCTCTGCCTTTGTTTTTTAAAAATCCTTATTACATTCAAAAGTGATGAAATAAAAAATGACATATTAGATTCACTAATGCATTTAAGTTGACCTCGAATCACTATATGTAGTTAAAAATGATTTTCAAATGAAGATAGGTAGATTTTTATGGAAACTAGATTAGCATTCTCTTCTCCTCTGCTGTGTTCTTCTCTTCTCTTTTTTTTTTTTTTTTTTTTAACTCCGACCAACGGAGGGAGGCTCCCTCAGCTCCGATGTCGGTTGGGTTTCATGTAATTTGTCTTCTATCTTTGTTTTCTCTTTCGTTTCTTTGTTTTGTGATTGAATTTTGTTGATTTTGTTTTAGATCTTGGTTTTTGGTTTTGCGTTTTTTTTATTTTCTTGGTCGGAGGTGTTGGTCCTTCCGTCTCTGGTTTTGGTGATGGAGTGCACCGGAGGTCTTGGTGGTTTTGGGTTGACGGCGGTGACATCGTGGTGGTGTCGGCTTGGATGAGTAATGGGGCAAGTCCGCCGTGTACGAACACCGACGCCTGTGCCCGTCATTATTGTTCCAGCGCTTGTGATGAATAGCCTTGCGGTGGTGGTTCCTGTAGCTCCGGCCACCAGTGGGAGGCTTCCATAGCTCCTTTGTTGGTCCGGTTTGTGTATTATAGTTTTGGTTCTAGATTTCCTTTTGGATCTAGATTTTCTTATGTGGTTTGGGTTAGGTATCTCTCCCTCGGTTAATTGGTCATGTTCTTAGCCGGAGTTGGAGTGTGTGAGAATACATTGAGATACATGTTTTTGGGTTCCATGTTTGGAACATTGACGAGACGGTCTTTGCGTTTTGTGGTTATTTAGGATTGAATTTTAGCATATTTTAATCCTTATTATTAGACTTTGATACTAATTATCCTTGTAATTCTATGTATTTCTCTTTGTGTTTCATGATTACCTCAATAAAAATCTCAAACGTTTAAGAAAAAAAAAATGAAGATAGGTACTTGCATAGTTGCATTTATATATCGTTTATTTTCCTTGGTGCGTGTCTATAACCATATAAAATGCTAGGAAAATTAAATGTCTTAACATTGTAAACCCAGCTACATTAAACTTTTCTAAATTCTTTGAGAGACTACGAAAAAAAAATTTAACTAGATCAAAGTGCAAACGCCAATAGCCAACCGGCCCAACACCATGTAGATGGGCTTTTATTTCCACGGTTCATGATTTTAGCTTAAGGTTAGCGAGTTGCCGGATATTGATCGGGAAAATATCGGAGGTGTCGCCGGAGAGGAGACGCCGGGCGATGATGACGTTAGCAGCTTCCGTAGGATGGTAAGGATCCCAAAATACGTATTTGGAACGGTCCGTACATACTTTTGAAGATGGGCCACATGGAATCAGCCCACCTACTTTTCCAACTAACGAACAACACGGAATCTTCTCACTCTCAAAATATGCAATTTTTATTTTTATTTTCATTTAAAATTACATAATTTAATACGCTAAAATCTGAAAATAATCATCATAATTCATAACATTTGTTAAGACAATGGTTACCGTAAGATGCATAATTTTGGAGAATATCATAAACAATGCGGAAAACGTCACCGTAGACGAATCTCGAGCCTTCTAGATTAGCATTTAAATCCTCTACGACAGTTTTAAGCTGGAGATATACATCTGTGCCACCTCATTGGGTTCGATCGAACATTCGTCCCCAGCCGTCGGATCAGACTCCCTCGAAAACGGTATGAAACCAACGGCCCAATTGGTACAGTGCCGTCTTAAACCTTTTTTTTCGACGGGTTCTTTTCCTGGTTTCTTGCACTGTAACCGGTTCACTAAAGCATGACGGTGGAGTTATCGCGGAAGTCAACACCCTCGCTAACCCAAATTCCGGTTTGCCGGATGTGGCGTTGCCCGTTTCATAATGACGTAATGACGTTCTTTCTGGACTGCACTTAGAAATCTAGTTTCTTTATCTTCGGTTCGTTTCTCCACAATGATCCGTTGAAGTAACGCACATGTCATCTCGTTTGACCATGTAACTTTCTGGAAAAAAAAATTCAAACGAACTAATTTTGTAAATTGTAATCTAATAAGTTATATATATAATTTCTTACTTTAAAAGTGGAAGCAGAACGATCATGCTGTGAAGCCATACATTAGGGTTTGATAAGATTTTTTTATTTCTTTTACGTGATCCATTAGTTTTTTTTTCCTTCTCTTTACATGATCGAAGAGTTTTTTTTTGTTTTTTTTATTTACCCACCCGCTACCGCAAACGTTTGCGGGAAAGAGCTTTTGATTTTCAGCGGTAAAAACGATACAGAGCGGTATGTAGCGATTTCTATAATTGTAATCAAACGCCACCAACCGCTATCACTTGCAAACGTAACGTTTGCAAGTGATAGCGGGTGAACCAATCAACACCTAAGTTAGTTAATTAGTCTTCACTTTGTTTCTTTGTGATTGGTGCGCATCCTTAAACCACTGTTTTCTTTCTCCCACCCACCACAAATAGACGGAACATTATCAATATTTACATCGAATTATATTCTGAATGTGCATTGTTTATTAAAAACAGTGGTAATAAATTGAAAAAGCTAATGTTCGTGGAGACAACGAGTCGGTGTTAACTGATGTAATCGAATTCAATTATTATTATTTGGCATGTCAAACTGGACCAATTATTATTATTAGTTATTATTCAAGTTATTTCACATGTCAACTAGACCAGTCATGAGATCAGCAAGCAAAACATAAAGCAAAGAAGTCAACAACACCTAGTTTCGATCGATACGATACTTCTTGGTACACAGTTAATGGGGACTCTCATCTCACATAAAAACACTTGAAGCACTTGGCTTCAAGGGAAAAACACTCGAACCCTGGACTTCCAACCCTTGTTCTCCTTATGATACCATTGAAGACATCCCCCCAGAAGGTTTTGAAGCTGATGTAGAAGATTGCATTCTCAGCCTTCAGTACCATCTTCTTCTTTGACTCGAAACCTTGTCTGGTTTGCACAATTATTACCTTCACCAGCTTAAATGGCTCTTTCATCTGTCAACAAATAACACAAACACCAAGAGATCATTAATTAATATCTACACAAGTTCCCCTCTTGTGTGTAGTGTTTGAATCTACACAAGTCTTTTTCCTCACCTCGTAATCTGGTACCTTGGACAACAAGGCGAGTTCAGCGTATAGTCGAAGCCATTCTTTGTCTTCTTCTTCCACCTCGGATTCTTTCATCTGCGAATCATGTCAACAACATCATATTTTCAATTAAGAGAGAGCTTTAGACTAAAAGGGAGGGCTCACCTCGTAGTATTGCAGCTTATTAGTACTGGCCGTTAGCGCATCCTCAGGCAACCAATCGGGCATATCACCTTTGAAGGAATCATCCATATCACCTTTGAAGGAATCATCCATATCACCTTTGAAGGAATCATCTAAGGCAAGATTGCTAAAGTCACATCGGTAGCCTTCTTCCTCTGAGTTATACACAAGTAGGCTATAAGGGTCAAAAGTGTAAGCCCCCCGATATGCATCATATGACAGTGGTGCATCGTAGTAAGCGCTAGGCGACATGGAAGGTAGATCAACATCGAGTCCCTTTAAAAGAAAAAAAACGATTTAATTTGCAAATATCGAAAGAGGCCAACTACAATTCACAAAAACAAAATCCAATGAGATTACCGTAACACTGAAGCTGTCACTGGCTTCTTCCATGGCCATTTCACCGAACCCTAAAANCTTCCTCTGAGTTATACACAAGTAGACATGACCAATAAAGATTAGACACATTTATACAACAAATATAAGGTTTTAACAAACAAGGAAAAAAAGATATTGTCAAATGGACAACAAAATTAAGGTGCATTATCCATTGGCATTTTACCTGGAGCTGGCGGAACCATTGTGCAGAATTCTGTAGTTACAGTGAAGGAACC
Source organism: Eutrema heterophyllum (assembly GCA_002933915.1). Lineage (NCBI taxonomy): Eukaryota > Viridiplantae > Streptophyta > Magnoliopsida > Brassicales > Brassicaceae > Eutrema > Eutrema heterophyllum. Next base: position 376,787 of record PKMM01018184.1, read on the forward strand.
TTTATGCTTAGGCGCATAAAGAGCATGCGTTTCAAACCTGTGGGTGCAACTCCGTATTGGATCCTCTGCTATAAGGGTCAAAAGTGTAAGCCCCCCGATATGCATCATATGACAGTGGTGCATCGTAGTAAGCGCTAGGCGACATGGAAGGTAGATCAACATCGAGTCCCTTTAAAAGAAAAAAAACGATTTAATTTGCAAATATCGAAAGAGGCCAACTACAATTCACAAAAACAAAATCCAATGAGATTACCGTAACACTGAAGCTGTCACTGGCTTCTTCCATGGCCATTTCACCGAACCCTAAAAAAAAATCAATTCTAGAGGGTTAGATTCAATTCAATCCACAAAACGAACCCTAATTTCGGATTCGCCGTTTTCTCAAAAAAAAAAAGATTTCAGCAGAAAAGATTCGATCGATGAAACAAGAGATCCGATAAAACAATATTCGATGCAGGACAAGGAACCAGAATGAACGAGAATGCGATACGAACGTACCTTTTCTCTCTATCCCAGAAATAAAATTAAGTGTCCCCAACACATTATTTATTTTTATATCCCCCCATATTCAAACCGACAAAGTTATCGGGCTTTTTCTAACCGACAAAGTTATTGGACTTTTTCTAAACTCAAAAAAGCCCAATTAATCGGGTATCAGTTTTTCCTACTCGGCACTTACAATTCATCAACCGAGACGACCAAATAATTGCAATCAATTTTTAATATTTTCTATATTGTTATCTCAATATCAATTATATTTAAAATTATAAAAATAATTATTATTTGTTGTCAAAAACAATACAAAAATATATTTTTTATTAGATTAGGCTCCGCGTATCACGCGCGTAAAAAATAAATTATTTTAGATTTTAAAATTGATAATCTCCAATATTTACGTACAATTAGATTCTAAACTTAAACTCTTGTACGTTATTCAGAAATTATGTTTTGTAATTCGCAATTAAAAAGATTCAAAATTGATCCATATTACCCGTGAACAACTTTCTAAATGAATGACCGTGCTCGAAAATCAAATTTTAAATCTTAGATATATTAAAGAATCTAACTTTATATATTATGAATCGTATATCGATTTAATAGTTTACGTTTTTTGATTTATTATTTCTATTTTTTTTCTCCTATTTTACTTAACAGTTTCCATTTTTTAAACACAATTTCTTTCTTTTTTATTATTTTGTCTATTTAAAAATAAATAGCTAAAAATTGAAAATCTATTATATTAAAACATATGCATTTTTAGTATCTGCATCCGAACACTCCATATATAAAAAAACAATTGTTTGAAAACTATCTTAACATTATCTCAGTTGATTTAACAAATATAAATATATATTTTGTTGTTCCAGGCTAGAAGAAACAATTTCTTTGGTTGAGCCTGTAGTCGTGAAAAATAGAGGAAGATGGTTGGTTCTACTAATTGTAAGTGATCCTACCTGATTCATGTTTTACTCTGGCTATGGGAGTGGTCTGTTTACCTTACTCTGAATTCACAGAATGATGTGTGGGTCTTACCTGTTTTTTTTTTCCTTTGTCTCCTGCGTTTGGCAGTTCGCCTTCACCTTTTGGTCGTAAGTACCATTTCATTACGTGGTTTTTGGCAACCATTTCTTTGATTTATTGCTTGAGTATGTCTGGAATGTACTATATGTCTTCATATCATGTGATGGAATAGGAAACTACTTTCTCTCAGTAGGACTGGGATTGTAAAATTACACTTTTGCTACAGGTTTCTGATTTTTTCAAGTGTTTGATTATCTGTTAGTTTAGCAATAATGGTGACGACAAGGACAATTTTATCCATTTGTTGGTTTGTCTGATGATGAGCATAAGAGTATTCTTGAAATCAAGGAGAAGCTTGAAGATCCTGATCTGGTTCCTTCTAAGATTCTTTCCCCTAAATCATATATTCGTTGTCTCTACGGCAAGACGCATTAGTCTCATAAGTGTCCATTGTAGGTGCTACTTGCGGCAAGCAGTTACAAATCTTTCCTTCAGGACATTGGCCGCCGAGGCAATTCACTTCTTCTTTCACCATCTCTCTGGCATCACCCAAATATGAACCTTCGTCAAAAACACACAACAAAACATCAAAAAAAGAAAAGACCAAAGCAAAATCTATTTCAGTAAATGCCTCTACTCCGGGACCATCTGCGTGAAAAGGCGGCTCTTTTTCCCCAGCATAAGGTCCATTTCTGTGGAACTTATTTCCCGCTGAGCATTGATTCACTCTCAGTTTTTCATTTTCCTTCGCCAAAGAATGTAGCTGCAAAAAGACATTAATGGTTGGCTTGTGTCCCTTTGCTTGTACAAAGAAAACAATTAGGCACATAGCCAAAAGTACCTATTCTTGTATACGTTCCCTTTCACTGGATAATTGCATCACCATATCCATCAAAAGCGTGTTCCTCATAGTTATTTCTTGTGCATTTTTCTCTTTTTCATCGTTTGCTAGATCCAATGATGCTTCCAAGGATTTGGCTCTTTGCCTCAAAAAGGCCACTTCTTTGTTAAGTACAGAGTTGGTGGTAGAAGGGACAATGCATTGCTCCTCAACTGTCTCAGTACTACTCTCAGCTTTAGAGGCTTTAGATTTGAGATCTTCGATCAAGGTCTCCATGTCCCATATTGCTGAATCCAACATGTTATGCCGTTCTTGACTTGCTTCTGATGATACCTTGGAGTTTTGTAATTTTTGATACTTGTTAACATGTTATCCGATATTTGTTAGCGTGCTAACAATAATATCTGATACATGTAACGTGTTAACATAGTATGTTAGTTTGCTAACGATAATATATGATAATTGTTTTCTGTCCTCCGGCGACTCTATCACTGTTTTCTGTGCTCCGACGACTCCATCACCGTTCTCCGTCCTCCGACGACTCCATCACCGTTCTCCGCCTCCATCACCGACGACTCCGTCACCTTTCTCCATCCTCCGGCGATTCCGCCACTGTTCTCCGTCTCCCGGCATCTCCGCCACCAAACTTTGTATTCACCGATTCCACTTCCAATTAGTCAAACTCAGATTGCATAGTGAAACAGAGATGAGATTGCACAATGAAAGAAAAAACATTTTTTAATTAAAGAAAATTGTGTTGAAACACACTAAGCTTTTTATTGTAAATCATGTTCAACCCCATCGTTGAGTCGGTGCAATAGCAATTTCTTTGTGCTTTCTAATTTGATAACAATGTTGAGTCGAAACCCGGACTAATCTTTGAGGTTCGTAGAAAGTTGGATATTTGTGTCACTTAATTAAGATGTCTACAATATCCAAGAAGAACCCCAACGTTTATAGTTAAGATTATGGTTCTTTTTTTTCAGTTTAGAGAGAATATAGAGTGCACGTATGCACAGTTCATTATTTTATATCACATATACAGATGATTTTGATTGAACTGTAATTGCATTAACATGATGTGAGTTGAACTTAAATTCTTCAAATGTAGCCCAGTCAAAAACAAATTAAATCTTTTAAAATGTCACAGTTGAAAAATAGGCATATCTGATTTTGTTGTCAGATAACTTACTGTGACAGCTAATCAAGGCCCAGCCCGTAGATAGCTTTGGAGTTTTGGGCCTCGCCTAATCATTTTTCATTTTTGGGCTTACTAATTTATTTTAAAAAATAAACAAAATTTGGGTTTGGTCGGCCCATTAAAAATTAAACTCAGGTGGACCGCTGATTTGGACGCTTCAGACACGCGGGCAACGCCACATCAGCACAGTTGACGGTCAAGTAGACGGGCGTTAGCACGATGCTGATTTAGGCCGGAACACTGTTTTTTTGTGGTGGCGTGTGACGTTTTTATACTCCCGATGTCGTTTTAGGTGGAATCTCACACCTGATATAGGAATACGTACAAGACCCTACTTCTGTATATTTATAATATATAAAATCAAAAATAGCTGAGTAATCTGTAAAATAGCATATCTCTGTTCCACATTTGAATTCTGATGTTCTTCCTTTTTTTATTTTATATATTATGAATCTATATAAATTTTATAGTTTATATTTTTTGATTTTATATATTATGAAATTTTGTTTAGTGTATTAATAAAGGGTTAAATAGAATTTTTAATAATTTTTTTAATTTGTGTGAAATATGTCAAAATGACACTTCATAGAGAATATAAGACATATGGTCGACCAAAAAAAAAAGTAAAAACTAACTAAGACCAATAATTGTCGAATTTATTATCTATTTGATTATACATCGATATGTTTCATGGATCGTTATTTTCTCTTCGAGCAATTTTTGTTTGTCTAAATATTCTGTCATGTCAAGTACTCTCATTATTAACACAAGATTTAAGAGTTAATATTACAAACCCAAGCAAATATATATGTTTTGAACTCTGAAGTCGTGATCAAAGATGTGCAAAAACGCATAATGGCGATATTATCAATTATGGCTCATTAAGAAGCCTACATTAGAATAAATAAATAAAAACATATAAAAAAGAAGTAAACCAATCATTACCAAAAGACTATACTTACATGTCCTAGAAGGTTTTAACTTACTAGTCAATCAGATTAAACATAAATTAGGAACACGAAAGAGACGAACTAACGATGATATGATATCGAGCAATTACATGTCCTTGTAGAATTTATCTCTCTCTCTCTCTCTCTCTCTATATATATATATATATATCTCTAGATTCATAATTTAGATCTCCCTTGGTTCTTCGTCAAAAATCTCTAGCATGTTTTTCTTCTTTTCATTCATGAAAGATAAATTTCACAATGGTTTAGTCTTGTCTCCTTCCCTCTTTTGTTCTCTTAATTTTAATTATTCGTTCTCCCTAGTCGGAACCCTCTCCCCGTTTTACGGAAATTGTCTTTCTTTCTTGTCGGTTCTTATCTTTCTCGCAAACGCGGACACAAAACCATAATATCAGAACGTAGGTAAACAATCCATTTGGTAGTTTTGATATCATGTTAAGTTTCAACTCTAAAGTAGTCATTATTTGTATACATTAAGTTTATGGATTATTTTAATTCTTCATCCTCCCTAGCCGAAAATCTCTCCTTGTTTTATCAGAATCGTCTCTCCTTCTGTTCGGTTCTTATTTTTCTGGCAAGTGCGGATACGAAACCATGGTATCAAAGTATAGCTAAACAATCCAATAGGTAACTTCGATACCATGTTAAACTTCATTTCTAAAGTAATCGTTATTTGTATACATTAAGTTTATGAATTATTTCTATTCTTCATTCTCTCTCGCCAGAAAGTTTTCCTTTTTTTGCCGGAATTGTCTCTCCTTCTCGTCGGTTATTAGAGCATCCCCAACGCGGGCTCTTAACGGGTTCAGAGAGAGGTTCATCCGTATTTGGATGATTTTTTTTAAAAAAAAGCCCATTTATTCGATGATACCGCCCCTTCCGTAAGGATTTTTAGAGACTGGGCCGTACGGGGTTCACTGGACATGTGTCATAATTTAATAGGTTTGTGCTTCAATATTTTTTTTTCCAGATCTCTCTCTCTCTCGAGAATATCTTTTTCTTCTTTTGGCCGAGAGTTTCGTTTTGGAGAAGGCGATTCGAGCAATCCTCGACGTGTTTGGAACAAATCGAGACCGTTTTCTGCAATCGTTGGGTCAAGGTACAGTTTCAAACTCGGTGAAATCGAGACCGTTTTCTGTAATAGAGATTGACAAATTAGGATTTATAGATTTGGGGGAAAATTTGTCATACAATTTAGGGTAAATTGTATTTTTGTTTGATTTTGTCATATCGTTTGATTTTCGTTTGATTTTGTTAATAAATAAATTCTAAATTTCGCGGTTTTGGCTTCAGTTTAGGGTTTTGGGGTGTGATGATTTTGGGGTGTGATGATTTTGGGGTTTTGGGGTTTTGGGGTGTGATGATTTCGCGGTGTGATGATTTTGGGGTTTTGGCTTCAGTTTGTCTATGTTGCTCTTGTGTATCAATTTATTGAATCGAAATTCTAAATTTCGCGTTTGTATGAATTAATCTGCTCGATTTTGCTCGATTTGTATGAATTAATCTGCTCGATTTTTCTCCTTTTGTGAATCCACTTTGGTGAAGCTGATTAAGGTCGATGAAACTGCTACTCTCTCTTCCTACTCATTATGGTTTAGAAAATCATAGTTTAGAGTTTCTTTTCTCATTAGTCACTTCTTGATGAATTTGCTATCTTTAAGAAAGCTTTGAACATGTTCACCGGCTCAATTATAGGTCTCTCAATTACTAATCAAGGTCTCTCTGGTTTGATGAATTGTAAAACAATACTAATATATCTTTGTTCTTAATCATATTAGTATTGACGCTTTAGCAGAAGATAATTGTGGGTCTCTTTCACTTTTTTTGCCTCCTTAATTCTGGAGATTTAGGTTGACAGTGTATTCAAACAATGTATGATCTAGAAAAATACTAAGAAAACTAGATTTTGATTGTTGCTACACGGCTTCAGATTGTGATTGAAGTATTATCCTTAATGTGCAGAGAATGCCGATTAGCTACAGCGAGACGTCATTTGATGGACCAGAAATGGACTTGGGGTGGGCATATGCGGATGCTAATTATGGCATCCCTGAGAGATGTTTCTGCGGCAGGGAGATGAAGCTTGAATCTTCGACAGGTGCAGAGACAGGGACTCCTGGGCGCAAGTACTACATATGTTCAGAGTGGTTTAAAGAGGTAAAGTTCATCCCATAATTCTCGATGAGTGAATGGTTTTTTTTTTTGAAAAAGTTTGATGGGATGAGGGTTTGACAAATGTATGTGAGGACTGGAGAGCATATATGGAAATGGTGGGATGAGGGTGTGACAGAGCAAATCTCCATCATCCAGAGAGAGCTTAGAGAGCAAAGAGGGAAGCTGTGTAGGCTTGACAGACTTCAAGCTTTTGATCCCACCATAGAAGCTCTAAAGGAAGAGGTCAGAATGCTTCAAGGAGAAGTTTCAAGGATGAAGGAGCAAATCGCAAAACTGGAGAAACAACCTGATGAGGTATTTCTTTTTTCCATTATCGGCTTGTTATATTAACTGTTTATGTGGTGTAATGTAATGGTTCATCTGTAATGGTTCTAGTTAGCTAGTTTGTGTGGTGTAATGTAATGGTTCTTGTTAGCTTGGTTGTGTAGTTAGCTTAGGGTTTGTGATAAATGCTTTGCTTTTGTTAATGTTTTTTAGCTTTTGTTAGGTGGTTTGTGATAAATGCTTTGCTTTTGTTAATGCTTTTTAGCTTTTGTTAGGTTGTTTGTGATAAATGTTAAACCTAAAACACACACACAGAAGCTAACACAATATATTAAACACACACACAAAAGCTAACACAATCTGGATTTCTTAAAACCTTAAACACTTAAACCTTTAAACACTGAAACTTTAAACACTCAAATTATTAGGATATGGATTCTGGATTTGTAAACCTCTTAACTAGTCAAATAGTTAATGAGAGTTACTCATCAGAAGTCCCTCTCTTTAGTACCCAATGTTCTGCTGATGCAAGCCAAGGTGTTGAGTCGTCTAAAGAGAGAAGGAAATGGACACCGAAGGAGGATGTTGTTCTCATCAGTGC